>KN835133.1:0-350798 GCA_000827255.1 Suillus luteus UH-Slu-Lm8-n1
CCGTCACATGAATTTTGGCGGGACGAAGCTAATTTGTGACATTCGGAAAAAAAACATAGGAAAAACATAGGTTGTGCACTAATGGGACTTGTTACCATCATTAGCACTATGCGAGGCGAATCCTGAAGCAAGTTGTCACAATCACGAAGCAGCGGCATGTCATATGGTTGCAAGTGGCAAAGCATCCGCGGGCGAATCTATTTGGGTGTGGTCACAGGTCACATGGACATTCGAACCAGTGACACTGAGTGTGACATAATCACACGCTGCACGTGACGAAGCTAGTGTCGTAGCTCTACAGTAGTGATTTGCACGTGATCAGAAGAGTCGACCGGCACGTGCCGACAAAACAGCCTGAGAGTCTAGACTCAGCATAAATTATTGCGTTAACGTTAAACGCTCACCTCCTCAGCTCAAGATGTTGAAGGCACGGGCTTCATTGCTAAATAGGGTGCTCGCTCGCAGCTATGCAACAGCTGCTTCACCTCACGCTCTGGTCTTTTTGGAGCACCGCCAGGGTGACCTCGACTCTGCGTCACTTTCTGCCTTGACGGCAGCATCTCAATTGGGCGGTCAAGTCACTGGTCTTGTCGTGGGCAGCCCCGAGGAGGTGCCATCTGTTGTAGAGAAGGCCAAGAAGTATGCTTTAAAACTTCCTCCTATCCGTCACTGATCCCTTCTAGATTAAATGGTTTGACCACATTGCTGCATTCTGCATCCCCACAGTACAGCACGCTGTTACCTGAGACCGTATCCCCACTCTTGGAGAAGCTCTTGTCACAGAACTCGCCATTCACGCACGTCGTTTCCGCTCACTCCAGTTCTGCCAAGTCCATTCTGCCTCGAGTTGCAGCAAAACTAGATGTTCCGGCCGTATCTGATATCACATCCCTCGAACATGACGCAGCATCGGGAAGCACTACCTTCACCCGTCCCATTTACGCCGGTAACGCCATCTCCACAGTTCGTGCATCCTCCTCCATCCCCATCAAGTTCTTCACTGTCCGGTCCACCGCATTTGCGGCTGCCGGAGCAGGAGATGCAGTAGAGAGCGAAGTCAAAGCCCTCGATTCTGTCGAGGTCTCTGATGCACCCACGGAACATATTAGCACCTCTCTGACGAAATCTGATCGGCCTGACTTGGGTGTTGCAAGTCGCGTTGTTTCTGGGGGACGCGCATTGAAGAATGCTGAGACATTCCAGTCTACTCTGTATCCTCTTGCTGATGCACTCGGCGCTGCGGTCGGAGCATCGCGTGCTGCTGTGGATGCAGGGTACGCAGACAACTCCCTGCAAGTTGGACAGACAGGAAAGGTCGTGGCTCCTGAACTGTACATGGCGTTGGGTATTTCTGGTGCTATCCAGCACCTTGCCGGTATGAAAGATTCCAAACTCATTGTGGCAGTAAATAAGGTAAGTGCGTCCGCACAATACTTCCGACCCCTTGTAATTCGTCTCTAGGATCCCGATGCACCCATCTTCCAAGTGGCGGATGTAGGGTTAGTTGCAGATCTCTTTGAGGTAGTGCCAGAGATGGTCGAGAAATTGAAGCAATGATACGATGGGCATCATCATGTTCAGCCTATGCTGATTGGATGCTTAATATACTAGTCAAGATTAGCCTTTGAAAATATTGCAAGTTTTCCTCTAGCTAAGATATAGGCCCGTCAGCGATGCACTAGTAGGACAACTGAATATTTGGAGCGCTCCGTCTCGGCTATTAGTTTCTTTCCCACGGCTAACCTTTCTTTTGCACGTTTTGCTATTTCGCCCACAGGCGTAGCAAGCAGACATGCGTATCGAGAAATGTTATTTTTGCTCAACGAACGTGTACCCTGGGCACGGTGAGCAATAGAAACCTGAGACTGTCAATACAAAATCTCACAACATGTTCAGGTAGTGCCTTCGTCCGCAATGATTCGAAGGTATTCCGATTTTGTACTTCAAAGTGAGTCCCATGTACATAGAAAACCAGAGTCGACGTATTGAACCAAACCTTCAGATGTCACAAAAACTTCAAGCAAGTTGTTTCTTAACCATATCTTTCGATCCATGTTTAATGTCCTCCCAGAATGAAGCGAAACCCTCGCAAAGTAAGATGGACAAAGGCTTTCCGTAAAGCAGCAGGGAAGGAAATGACGATCGTATGTTTTTTCTTTATCTGAAGGAATTCTTACTCACTTCTTGCAACAAGGACTCCACGATTGACTTTGAGAAGCGTAGAAACGTACCTGTCCGCTACGATCGTGAATTGATACATACGACAATCAACGCCATGAAACGCATTGGAGAGATCAAACAGCGGAGAGAGCACGCATTCTGGAAACAAAGGTTTCTGCTTTCTGTGCCCAAGTATTTGTTTCTCGCGCTGACTTGCATGATTTCAGAATGTCGGTTGCTCGGGAGAAACAACGCGCGCACAGGACAAAGAAGTTGGCTGCGAAGTCGGTGTCCGTCAAGCTGCTTGAGCCAACTGCAATGGAGGAAACCATTGGAGCGCTAGAGAAAATAAAAGTGCCAGCCAAAAGCAGAAGTGCACTCATGAAAGGGGAAGGACGCTCAATGGGCATGGATGTTGACTGATCTGTATTTGTCTTGTCGTGCATCACACATTGTATACCTTCACTAATTTATCCATGCAATTCCCTCTCGGTTGAAAACACGCAGTGGAGATCCGGATGGGACACGTAAAAATATCGAGGTGAAGCAACAGTGGTTGTGCTGGGACTCAGCGCTAGCTGACATGCGGACCTTTGAATGACCGCTACATGTACCTGAACATCGTGATAACGACGGTACGCATGCAGTGATATTTGATTAGAATCCAAACATGATAAAAACATTATCAGTGAAGAGTAGGTGAATAAGGCAGGTATACTGGTAATTTTGAGAGTGTAAATTCAAGCCAGCGGATTCTGTGTGGAAACGAGCCAGCGGATTTTGCTAGCTCGTGTCTACACAGTGTCGACCGGGATGAAAAGGACGGGGCGAAGAAAGCGCTACCGCTCAGCTGACCTGAGGTAGGTTGCTTTTGGACAGCTCAAACTTTGAGAGCAACATACATATCGCAACCGGAAAATCGGTGTACACAAAACAAAAGGAGTTGTCAAGGCAGGGGCAGATGTTCGGAAAATCGGTACGCACAATACAATCGCGGAGATCATCCGGGCCCCTATCTTTTACTAAACCTTGGTGCTAGTACCAGCGAATTTCTGATCGAACTTGGCCGCCTAATTATTCTTTTTTCCTATCCCATATCCGGCCACTCCGCGCACTGGCAGTACATGTAGCCTAGCCAAAGAAATACTATCCCATCCCCAGGCTCTTCCAAAAGTTTGTGCTCGCATGAGTCAGGCGGCTGCCAATGTCAGGCGCCGTTCTGCATTTCACAGACAAGCCGTCCCCCACTTCTGGCGAGTTTATCTCTTCGCAGCCTTCGAGAAGGATATGCCCCGGTATTCGGCTGAATACGCGTACGTCTTATCTTCTTGCTCAATAGGTATTGCCTTCATCGCACGGACTCTCGCATACTTAAGTCGTCATTTCGTCTTCGAATTGAATATTGAAGCTTCGAAAAACGGTGGCCGGGACAGTCATATGGCATCATGACGTGGTGAACGCAACCGGCGGTCTTTCGTGCTTACATTTTGCAGAAATAGTACTCGGTTGACAGAAGAACAGTGCGTCAAAGCATGATTAACGATTTGTACATACAGGTTAATGATGGGGATGGTACACCATGAGATACAAGTCCTATTACAATCATGATGATATACTACAGTGCATGAGCAGAACGTTAGCGATGTTTGTACTTAGCCGCATTCTCATGGCGGACGTTGGGATCCAGGGTATTGTGAAGTCCCATTAAAGTTTTGCTGACTGCTTCCGAAGCGCCAATCATGGGCTTCAAGACTGCAATGGGGACAGCTCGCACCACAGCCCGGACCGCACCCTGATCATATGTCAGCTTGGCATCGAGCAAATATTATAATTTCCACTCACTTCGTTTCCGGACTTCTCGTACACTTCCATAGGAACAGCAAGTATTGTCTGGGCAGCAGAATGCAAGTTTCTTTGCAAGCTGCGATATGCTGATTGAACTCCCTCTGTAACATCAGCGGGCTGGGCCGCATATCTGCTGATTAATTCTTCATCCGCTCCTTCCTCAGAATCGTCATACGGTATGTGGAACGTTTCGGCCGTAATGGAATCCTTGAACTGGCCCCCGAGCACACTTTCAGCTTGCTCCAGAATGACTTGAGTGCCGGTTGCCAGCTGAGCTCCAAGCTTGATCGCCTCCATTGCGGTTGACTGTACGAATGCCCTGGTACCCTTCTGAACACCACGGACGATGCGTCCATCTTTCTTGTACTGCGCAATAGGTAGCAAAACGAGGTCTGCTACTCCAGAGCCAACATTGACCATAGAACGAATGGGTGCTACTCCAGAAATTACATCCACAAGTTGAGTTGCCTTGACATCTGGCGTCCAGAGGTCGTTCAATGTATCGAAAAACCGAGGCCAACCCGTAATCTGTGGAGGCCAGTGAACTCATGAAAAAGCGTGCCAAAGTAGTACGTACCCCGTGCAAAGTCAGATGTCTCAAAGTCATCTCTGCACCATCGAAATGGAAAAAGTTCATGAGCTCGATCGTTTTTCCCTCTCGCAGAGCCCTGTAATCCACGCGTCGAGGTTTGTAATCAAGCTTGAGATCAATCGGGAAGACCTCGGCGTGCTCTACGAACAAAGATCAATATAGTTATCCATCAGCGTTTGAATCAGGAACGCACGAATATACGTCTCCTCGCTGGGAGCATCAGCAGGTGCAGACGGACTATCGGGATCTTTGAAGCTGAAAAATTTCTTCAAAAAGTCGAGTGCATCCTGATCAACATATAACCGCAACGGTAGCAGTTTGGCCTGTGGTGATATCGTTTCAGCCCTGTCAGTACGCCCTAACTCGACAAGTACTCACACGTAACCGCGTTTCCTCGGAGGGATGGGAAGGAGATGGTCGGACAGTCTTGAGCTCGACGCGAACCATACTGGAGTCCGTCTCACGAATATTGCCTCGGGAGTCCGACCGTAGTTCGGTCAAAAATTTTCTCCAGGTGGACGTTTTGACATGATCCAAAATTTCAGCATCCTGTATTACAACCAGCGTCCTGGAGACGAGTGCATCTTTCAGATGATGCCGATAATTATCGACTTCAGCATCTAGGCCAGTTAGTTTGATCTCGATACTCGGGCCCTTGGACCTTGTCAATCTTCGCCCATGAATGCGAGTGGAGGGCATTCGCTGCTGTTGTCCGGGTGATGCTGGAGGGAGAGTTTGCCAAGAGCTGTGGCTTTCTGTTTCCGCATTCTCGAGTTCGTCATCAATGGCGGCGACAAGAGCTGTCGGATCAAGACTATCAAAGTCCTGATCAAGGCCAATGTGAATGGAATTGAACAACATCGTGCTTGTCTCTTCCATGCTGGGATCTTGGGTTTGGCCGGTTGCAATCAACTGCCTAATCTTGGCTAACTTCTTGCGCATGTCTTTGATCTCTTGCTCTACAATTTTTCGTGTGCGTGGCCAATCATAACCGTCGTGTAGGAAAAGCGATATGTCAGAGTCATGGATGCGCACTCGGAGAGTAGTGTCACGCAGGCTGCCAGATAGCTCAATTACAAAGGATATAAGTCAAATGCAAAAACTTACCTAGTGAGGTCACCTGTGTTTTCTGGAGGAATCGTGTCGTAATAATGCTCGATAGGACGGATAGGCTTGATGATGCGGATTGTTTCTCCTCCTACTTTAGAAACGACCCCCGTTTCCCCAGCTACTGGTGTTGTTCGGCCGTCCTCTTGCACATCGAAATCTTCTAGGTCATCGTCCCTAAGCTCCCGCAAACCAGCAGCTGAACCAAAGGATTCATCCAGGTAGTCGAGATTCGTCGGTAAGTCATCGTTGATCATATCGGCTGCATTGCCAACATCAGGAATCCGCCTGAAAGCTTGCTCGTCGAGAGATGCTGAAAAGAACACTCAGTCACCCTCGCATGTTCTGTGATAACAACAATCACCCATCATGCCTTGTCCAGGCGGACGATGAACAAGTGAAGCGGGAACTTTCTTCCTAGGTACTGCTGGTCTGTGAAATGATTAAAAGTGATATTATGATATAGAATTTTTCGTAATCACATACTCTGTGGGAGAAGAGGACTTGAATATGGATGTGAAGTCGCCCATGTAGCCTGTTAGTGCAGCTATGGTGTCCGCACATAGGTGCACCCGTAAGCTGACTCGATTCACAAGTACCTAGATTTGATTGAGGGACAAAACGTAACCCGGCACACTATGACTTACACCAACACTTGGAGGGACATATGCGTTATCAGTCTTGAACACAAGGTCCAGATCTGCGATATCTGCAATCGATGCAAACCCGAAATTCTGTGAACAAACATCGTCGCATTGTTTCGCTTGTGAGCTGAGGAAGAAATCACCTTCCACAAGTTGAGACTGGATCCTCCACTTGTTTTGGCAGAACCTGGACCGTTAGGGGCATCGGCCATGGAGTCGACCAATAAGAATGACAAGGAAGGAACTAGCAACTTGACCTTGAACTCGCTGGAATTACCAGCAAGCTCAGTGTTTAACTCAGCTTCACCAATGTATAGGACTGCAGAGCCAGGGTGGCTAGGGGCATATGTCTTGATTGATACGTCTGCAATTGGGAAAGAAAGAGACGTTCGTTCTGAAGGAACAACTGATTCGAAGACCTTGAAAGGGTCAATAATCTATTCTGCTCCGAGGAGGACACACCTACTCCTGGTGGAGCTTTCATAAATTGAGCCAAATCCGAAATCCACTGCAAATCAGGATAAACATGGCAAGTGAAGCCCCAGAGAGCCAACCGTATCTTGGTTTCTTTTGCGCCAGTTTCTGGAACAGCGAGGGAAGTGAAGCGAGCCTTTACCATTGGCCTTGGCACAGAAGACTAGACTTTCGTGAGGGACGCAGCAACTATAAATAATCTGCACAACGCACCAGACTGCGAGGTAATGTCAGCACGAGGAGAGGTACGAGCTCCCACTTTGGCGAGACCTCCCCGACGTGAAGGTCCATCAAGCTCGAGGTTATGACAGTCTCATCCTGATTGAAATTAATGACGTGAGAATTCGAAGATACATTTCTGTGATTCCACAAACCCTGCCATCAGGTTTCAATTCAATAAGGACGTCAATATCAGAGGCGGATATGTCGAAAGGACGAATAGAGGGTGCGGATGATTGGGAACGGGATGTCAGTATTCTTACTAGAGCTGCATTTCTAATGTATCAGCGCGAGCAATAACTGAAGCCAAAATCGACTCTACCTTCAGCAACGATCACTTTCACAGCTGTCTCGCTTTGTATCGGCGTTATCGCTGTAGTACCGAAGCTGCTCTCGTCACTACCACGACTCCCAACGCGCCTTGATCTGGCGAAAAACCTACTGCCAATTAGGCTCGGGTTGCGGCTCTGAGCGACTTCAGTTTCAGTTTCCTCCGTGCCAGCGGTGACTGCTTGTGTGACGCTGTCAGCCCAAATTTGTAATCCATCGAAGACTGGCTTTTCAAGAACGACGTTGATCAATGGGACGTTGATGATGATGGAAGTCCTGTGCCTGTGTGTCGAGGTAGAAACAGTAGACTTTGATGGTGCTAATTGCGTCAATTGAAAGCGAATAGGAAGTGAGTCCGACGTCTGTTCCGACAACAGCAATGAAGCCGCTCGTGGTAAAGAACCAAGTGATATGAAGGCATGCGCCTTTGAGTCTCCCACGTGCGCATACGATAAAACAATTCCCCTGATCTGGCCACTCAAGAGTTGTCCTGACAGATTTTTGACGCTGGGATTCCTCGATTCACCACCATCCCCGAATCTGATAGTCGGTGATTCTGGATCAAGGGGTTTGTTAGACACTTGTACATCATGGAGATCCAATATAACGCCTCCTGAACGGGAGGACTGAAGGGATGGTGAACTGCATCGAACTTCAGCGCGGAGAGCAGGTAAGATGATGGTAATCTTTGGATGAGACGTTTGCCCGGATTTGGACTACAAGCAAATAGCACGATAAGTCAGATATATAACCGCTTGCAGATTACGCTCTAAACTACCTTGATTTTGGCGTTTGTAGCTCGCTTGCTGTGGGGTCTATGTCTCGATGGTGCCCCAGTCCGATAATCGATGTCTAAATCCAAATCCTCAAGGACAAGTTTTTCCAGGCGTCTTCTCTCCCTCTCGCGTTCAAGTTGCTTTGGTGTTATGAATGGAGTGTTGAGTTCATCATCACTTGCTGAATCCTCCTCTTCTGTGTCGTCCAGTGAACTACGCCCTTGGGATGTATCGGAAGCGTCCCGAGTAGGAGATCCTTCAAGGGCCAGGGCCTCGTCAAGAAACTTCAGCATACTGCCGTCCTCAAACATGATGTCGACGTCGAAGAACACATGCAATGGTGCGATCCGAACCAAGATGTCGGTCGAACCCCCTGAGCGGGTGGCCACAGGGTTGACACGAGCGACGAAAGTAATAGCATTGAAAAGAGACAACTCCTCGAGCTCTTCTTCCTTCAACAACAATGCTGTGGGTGGGTTTGGAGATGTTGAAAATGCAGAAGATTTTGATGGTGGACTATGTACTAGCGGATCCTTCCCTATAGATGGCTTCACTCTCCAATTCGAAAGCTTTGAAGACCCTCCTGAAAGTTTCATAGCAGTCCAATCTACCACTTCAATAGTCGGCAATGTTACTTCGGAAAGCGGCTGCGCCGGAATGGACGTCGAAGAGAAAAATGGGCGACAAGGGCTGACAATATATTGATTATGCAGACGATGGTCCGTAATCAGGAGGGGTAGCGAAACTTGCGCCGCATCCTTATTGACAGTCCTGGAAGAGTGGTACAAGAAGACTGAGAGATTTGAGAGGAATAAGTTGGATGTTATCGGAGAGATGTTTGCTGCATCAGTCTGACTTCCAAGAGTTCCGGAAAGATCAAGAGAGCCTGTAACATTCTCCAACATTATACGTAAGTATGTCGAAGGCAATCTTGGAGGGACGAGTGGAGACTGGAAAAATGCTTCAAGCGAAGGAAATTCTTGATCTAGGGGCTCAGTGATCAAAAGGGTCACAATTCCGCGGATGTTTAGACTTGCGTGCAAGCTGCATGGGAGAGTCGGCGGACTTGGTGTGGCCTCAAAGTGTTTGGGAGTGGTACCAGCATCCTTGGATCCGCAGTAATTGAGCATTTCCAACAGCATACGGACATGACAAGCCCGAAGAGCACAAGACATGATGCCAACACTGATGCTGAGACCTAAGGTTTCGTCCTGCTTGATATTCTCCATGGGAGGCGAAACTATCTCAGGGGTCGAAGCGTGGGCGTCATGCTTTGTGTAGCTGGGTGGCGTCTGTAGTCGAACCACAATAGGGTCTGCACCGACAGAAAAAACAAGATCTTCTGCAGCATCCCAGTGAGGCACATGGGCGGGCACTCGGTTGCCTGCTGTGTGGTTGCGCGAGCGTGGTCGAACCATATCTTCCGTATCAAGGTTTCCGATGGGCTCAATGGGGATGGCTGAAGAGGTGCAGCTAGTAGTAGAGACCGCGCTCTGATACATGCTACTGAGAACCGAGCTAGACGGCGAAGCCCGAAACTGACTACGTGGCGGAAGAGCAACAATGGACTGGGACATCATCATCTGCGTGTCTTCATCAATGGATGAAGAGGAGGACGCGGGTGATACCGGACGATGAGCCTGGTGATGATCGTGCAGCGTGGCATGGGACGAGCTGAGCGACACAGGCGACATGGTTCGTGGCGAGGCGACAGTGCGCTGTAAAGTAGCTCGAATGTCCCGAGAGGTAATGGCTACACCTGATATTGAGACTGTGCGTATGTGACCACTTCGTAGGCTTCTTTCAGGAGCAATGTTACTCGATGGCCCATCTCCAGTATTTTGCTGCTTTGGGACACCCGGATCTGTGCTATACGCAATTTCTGGTATTGACAGGGTAAAGCTTGACTGTCCGGGGTGAACGATGACTATTTTCGTGTCCACAGCCGAGAACTCGAAACGTGCAAGTAGATGTTCAAAGAGGGTGGCAAACAGAGATACCCCAGAAGGGTCGGAATCAATGCCAATCTCTTCTTGAGGGTGTGAACGGGTAGATGAATCTAGTCCTCCGGGAAGGTGATGACCCTCGTCATCAATGTGCGGCAGTCGAGAATCTGGATGTAAAGACTCTCGAAGCGTGGCTTCTTCCCGAGGGGTAAGCTCGCCATGAATGAATGTCTCCGCTACTGATGCAACAGACTGCGCAAGATTGACGTTGTTTGGAGAGCCGAAGTCGGATGGAGGGGTGGCATGCAGTGTGAGATGTAGTGACTGTACCGAAAGCCCTACACTAGAAGTGAGAGGATTAGGGAAAGGTATTCGTGCGGTTACACAAGATATGGAGCCATCATGGAGTCTGAATGGTGATCTCGCAAGAAGTTTGTTGATCGCCTGTGGAGTAGTTAACGAATGGACAGTCAGACCGAGAGGTAAAACGCGAACCTGGTCATCTAGCTCAAGATCCCTTATTTGTACGACGCCAGAGCCTATCTGAGAGTCTATCTGATGAAGATCGAGTTGCCCTGGCTTTAGAAGATGTCCTAGTGACTTCTTGAGGACAAACGAAAGAAACCGACGCTGAATTGCAGAGGGCAAGGAGAAGTCGAACGACGGAAGCCCGGGGAACCAGGAAGAATACCAAGTAGACATGATGATGGGCGTCACTTGAAGGTAAATTCAAGATCGAGATTGATTCATGACCTAGTGCTCTTCATAATATTGTAGAAGTACGTATTGAGCCAGGTGGGCACACGCAGCAAAGGTGCAGGGGGTATAGCTGAAAGTACTACTACACCGGAGCTTCGGAGTTGCCCTTTTCGTCCATATGCGCACCAAGAAACAACTTCAAGTTCAAATCAAGACTTTGCACAAACTTCGCAACTACATAACAGCTCAAATGCCAGGACTCCCAATGTCTCATTCCCGAATATCTTTGAAGGAAGCTTGATGAATACCCATGAGCACATTGCCCTAGGAAAGCTCCATTGAATCAAATGAGACTCACTGATTTGTGCAGGTGACGAAACTTTCTAAATTGATGCGCGAGGCGTGAGCGCAATACGGTCATCATCAAGTGGTCTGAATATGTATATTTCTTCAAGAAGCCACTCTATGTCAGTGCTGGCCATAGAAAATAAACAATGGACTGTCACGATGATGAATGCGATCCATTTACCTGAATTCTTCTCGAGTGATCTCGATCACCTGTATCACGCGCTCATACACATCAGTTATCCAAACCCCATAGATAGCATCACCCTGGAGCTGATCGAGGCTAGACACGATAGCGAGTCGTGTTGCTGTCAATTGAGCTAGCTGGCTATAATATTGTGGAGTGTGATGAGAATTGATTTGGAGCAAAGAATTAAAAGGAGGAAGGGGGCTTGGTGTTCGCGCGACTGTGTAACTTGAAGGATGGGCTACCCGAACAATAGCAGGATGAGTTTTAGGCTCGCCGAGTGCGAAAGGTGGTGTAGTAGGAAGTTGGGATGTAGATTGTTTTGAAGTTGATGCAGAACTCGGACCTTCAAAATCATCGCCATAGTACTGCGCTACTAATGGCCGAACAGGAGTCGGAGGAGAGCCGATATCCATATCTTCATCATTCTGGGGAAGATCAAAAAATGAACGAGATGCTACCGAGTCTTCTGCATCCCCTTTGGGTTCTTGGACGACAAACATCTCAGCATCTGTGTCGTGAGCCTGCTTATAAAATTATAATATATGTGTCATGATGATCATGATGAATTCTGAATGTGCACATACTTGTCTCGCGTGTCTCTCAATTATGGAACTTGTCCTCATGCACTCAAGAATGTGATACATGACCTGGTGGTATCCTGCCCCAGTCATAGACTCAATTTCAACCATTTTTTGCTTGCCGTGCTGGGTAATATTTCCCATGACACAAGCTAGCCTGTTGTCACTATGATGCATCTTAAAGATTAGAAATTTGAATCATGTTGTGACTTAACATCACGACGTACAATTGTTGAATCATAGCCGAGAATGTAGTGTAATCTTGTCCTGCTTTGTTGCTACGTGACCCATATATTCTCCCAGTGCCATCATCGAGATCATAAGCACCGCGAGCGCCATTAGCATCCGAGGGTCGTAAGATGGCATGGGTGACCAGCAAGATCTTCAGAAATTCAAATCACACTAAGTTTATTTGAAACACACAAAAAGGAGTGACTCACCTTGCTGAACTTGGTACCATCAAGCGAGAACTGCACTTCATTGCCTAAGCGTTCTGCCTGCAGTGCTTGGAAGACCGTGATCGGTCTGATTGATTCTGTTTCCGATGATTTGATCACTGTTGTCTCAACCAGTAAAGGTTCATGGTCATCCATGGTTGTGAGCACTGCGGGAGACGCGTCGAAACAGTTTCCAGCTTTGATTAATTAGCACTGCCTACTACTACTTGTAGATCCCTGTATAAACAACATTGAAATATTGACAACCGACTTCCTTTTGAGGTAACTACTGATACATTGAATCATTTTTGCGCTAAGGTCCCAACTCCACGCCCGGGAGACTCGAGCAAATTTTATTGCGAACTGAGAGACAAAGTAGTACATGAATCACATTTTATCAACTGACTTCATCAGAACAAGAATATCGGGCATCAACACTACCCAGGTATGGTACTCGCAAGCAACTTTCATTGTCAAAAGTACACAACCATCGCGGATTCATCAATCAGCAACTTTGAAGTGCGAATCGTCAATAGTAGTAAAGACGAGGCCGTCGTCCATGAGTTTATCTAGAGCATTACTGGGGATTGCGTCAGACTAGCGGAGCCGAGCATACCTCATGAGACAACATACCTAATTGTGACAGCGCTACCTCCAACAGCACGCGCAATAGAACCAACATGCACGCCCTCCTCCTTAGAAGGTTGGTTTAGAATGAATGTTATAATCGTGTATTCCAACTTCGGCAAATGGGAGTATTGGCTGGTGTTCGTAGCCATGGAATGCGATTGAGCCGCGTATGGATTGCCTCCAACCGCAGGGGGACCGGCAACCTGGGCCTGTGGAATAGCTGTCGATGGATTTTGTCCAGCACGAGGGGGCTGCTCTGAAGGTCAGATCAGTGACATCGTAATTCGGTGTAACGCACTGCTCCTTTCGCCCATATTAGTGTGACCGTCATCGCTTCCAAAAGGTGGAAGTATATCTCGTGAGGCGACTTGACCGGCCGTATATGAGTCGCATTTACGTATCGCTTGCTGCCAAACATTTTCAACGTGCCGGATACACGTATGTATGACCCCTCACTGTCCTCGCATTAGTTTTACTGCGACCTATGAAGCAGGTAATTTACGTGATGGCACTCGACCCCGTTCCACTATCTTCTATTGAGGAGTCAATCCAATGTCGGGCTTCGATGCGACCCGTGCCATCGTCGAGCCAGTATAAGTTGTTGGTGGCTTGACTCTGTATTGAAACGACGTGGCCGACGACGGTGACCTGAAAATTTGTGGTTAGTCCAACTAGCTACATGAGGATGGATGTAAATTACCTGGCCAAGCTCTGTATCATCTAACATCCATTCCGCGTCCGAATGCGCCTGGGTTGCGTTTAGGAGCTGAAGTACAGTTAGAGGTCGTAAGGAGTGGGCTATCTCGGTTTTCTATGTTGCGCTCAAATTAGTAGAGAACTGGAATGATCGTATGCAACGCACTCGACTAGTTCCTCCCGGGCTACCACTTGCGCTTCCATATGGCGATCCACCAGTCATGAATCCACCACCTCCGCCTCCAGCACCACTATTTCCGTAGAAGTCATTAACTTTCCAGTCCAATTAGTAGGGTTTTCAGAGGTATTATAACTACTTACATTGACTCATCTCGTTGATGAAGTTCTTTTAGTGAGTGAATTTATCGTGATGGTGAGCAAGACACGACAGAAACGCGTAGAGTCACAAGTCACGCGTATTGCATGACATAATTCAAGGCGAGTCACAATTACATCCGATAATCCTAAGTACGTAGTGTGGCAGTAGCATGAGTAGTGAGTGGGGGTCAATGTGTAGGTGTAAAGTAATATGCAATGTCAGTATCCAACATGGAGGTCTGAGTTTACTGGCCGTAATTGGCGCAAATCTTGACCATTCCTTTACCAACGCCCTCGAGTACCTTTTTGCGCGACTCGCCAACGTTCTTTGCAATATTGAGCACAAAGTCATGATGCAACTAACGAATGATGTTAGGGCAGGATCCAATAATCGAAAGCACAGGCCTACCTTCGGGGAGTCGGTGATGGGTTTGCAAGACTCAACGAAGCACTTCCGTCGTTCAGCCGACCCGGCCACCTCGCCCATCTTCAAAAGGTCGTTCGACATTGTCTTGAGTACTGCGCAGGCCTTCAAACGAATATCCTTGAGGGACTGCACAAGCTGAAACGCGAAGTGATGGATTCAGACAAGCCCTTTTATTAAAGCCTATCACTCTACTTACTGCCCCCAATTTGTAAATCTTGACAACAGATGCGGTCTTGAAACGAAGAGATTCCACCGTAAAGAGAAGGAAAGCCTAAACTTAAAGTGAATAAAGCATAGACTAAAGATCGAGTGAAAGTGTACCTCTTGCGTGAGCGTTGCTACGTGTAGTAAGTCTGAGGGGAGGCACTGGCTTTGTTGTAACTGTACGAAGCGAGCGTGCATATCTGTGAAAAGAGTGAGCAGTGAGCCAGCCTAAGTAACCTGAACGTACGCTCAAAGAACTGTGCCACCAATTGAGGCGGTTCCTTCACAGGAGGAGCTTCTTCGTCCTTCTTTGAATGACCATTGGCGTGGGCATCACCATTTAGGGCCTTGAGGTCGACACCCCTGAGCGGGAGCCCGGTCCTAAGCTCATTCTGCTTGTTGGCCTCAGCAAGAACCACCGCTGGAGGCGGGCGTGTGTGGTCGTGATAAGGCTCGAGCCAGTCACTGACAGCAGTGGCCCATTCCATGAGTTGTAATTCATCAGCCGTCAACTGACAATTTGTTAGCGTGAACCATGACTCGACCATAGTATCCTACCTCTGCTGCTTCTTCAGGTTTTCGGATGGCTAGACGTTCCCTGAGAGGAAGTTGGACCTCTGGTTCTGGGCTCTTCTTTGGCCGGTCACCAATCAGTAGCTTCTCCTCAACAATATCGTCCAGATCACTGGCATGCTGGAAAGCACGTATGTAGATTTTGATGAAGTACCACAGCCATCCTTGCTATTTGAGAAGAAGGTCAATAAATGCAAGTGTCGACATAAATGAACAGCATACTCCAGTCGAGTTGCCAAACATCAGAGTCTGGTCGTTCAGCGAAGACTGACATGCTGGCTGATAATTGGGCAGCATGCCAAAGTCCCGATTATCATGGTGGACTGAGAACAGGAGTCAGAAGGGTGTATATATGACACTAGAGGCCCTTACAGCGATCAAAGACAAACTTCAGCTCTATCAGCTCCATGTCTATCAGATCAGAATTGATAGGTTCATGCGTCATCCGCATGCGAACGTGCTCAAGCTTAACGACGTCGCGTTGGAGGGAGTTCTCCAACTTGTCATCAAAAGAGACAAACTCTGGTATCTGTAAGGGGTAACTATCCCGAAAGCACAAGAGTGTGAAAAATCTGACCTGACTGTACTTTTCTGATGTGAATGCGCGAATGATGAAATCCGGGGTCTATGAACAATAAGAGAGGGGCTGACATGTAGGAACTTCGATACTCACATCTTGGGAATTACTGACATAAATCTGGCTTGATTCTATGCATTCTGAAGGGTATGTCAAGTCCCCAGTTGCAGAAAGAGAGAAGGTCAAGGCCCGTGTGAGAAGAAAGTGGGAAAGAGTGTCGTTTTGGACTTGTTTTATATTGATGGCACGGTAGTGGTCCAGAGCTAATGATGAAGCACCTGTAAACTCATCAGTATAAGACCTTGGGGCATCCGTAGGAATACATACCAAGTAGACGGTATATGCGTACAAGTAGCAACCGAATCTGGAACGACATACGACTCCTCGTCAAAGCAAATTCCAACACAACAGCAGCGTTGTATAGATAGCTTTCGTCCTTGGTCATTGTCCACAGGCTGACAAACGCATGACCGACAAGAATCGCGAGATCGTCGGCAGGCTGAAGTTCGGTTACAGGCAAGTTGGAACCCAACTCTAGTCCCGCCATGTACTCTTCGATATAGATGGATACCAATTGTAACTCTTTGTCCGTGGAAAGTTCCGAAGCCGTAAGACTGATTCGTTGTAACTTCCGAACGTTTATCACTCGTTGCAGATCTCCCGTAGTAGCCTACATTACCAAACAAGCTTAAGACACAGGAACCCAGATGGGAAGACTGTACGCACAAAGGAGGGTTCTTGAGATGCAAGGAAGCTTATCCATCGTGATTTCGCGTCGGCACCAAGGTCTACACAAGGCCGCAAATCTTCGAAACAACACGCCTTATCACCAAACTGGGAGAAGTAGTTCTCCATCGAGTCAACCAGAGCGCTCTCATCTGTCAAAGTCAAAAATCAGTGCATGAGGTCCAACAGCAAGGATCATACCAGAGGATATCCCGTGGGAGAACGCATTTTTCTCGAGCTCCAAAAGTGCCAAAGAGGCAGAACGGTTATTTGAGCCATCTAACTCGGCAATTTCGTTAAGGAAACCGCGTGTCCTCGCAATGTTCTCGGAGCACTCTGACTTTGCCTCTTCGCTAACATCGGGCCCTTGCACTGAAGCAAAAGCGGCATCGACCACCGAAACGAACTCCAGCCAATTCCGGTCCCTGAAGTGCACATCAGATTAGATTAAGAGAAACACCTAATGTCCACTTACTTGTTTTTGATCTTCTCTTGAGCCCGTTCCCCCTCGTCCTTGTATAGACCGCGTTTGCGCCAGATGTCTCTGCGAGTCTCATTACACACAAGACTGGCTGAACAGATCGACTTCCCGATATCACTTTCCAGCAAGGTGTTTGCTTCATCCCATAGCTGAAGCTCCTGCAGGATGAGCAGATGCAAGTGGAAGCGGTCCACAGCCATGTATGATGGCGTTGGACAAGATGTGACATGACGGTGAGCCAATTTGTATAGCAATGTGCGAATGTTTGGAGGAGTGCCAAGGTCATTCGCCTACCTCCCCATAATCAGAACGTGTTATTCACAATGCGAGGCACAAACCTGGAGAATTGCGCCTGTCACGGCCCAGTATACGTATCGGTCCTCCTGGAACTGCTTGTGCATTCGGGTTGCAACCTGAAGGGTCACATTATTCGACTTGTGTACAGAAGGAATAGTTGGAAATACCCGCCTGTTGACAAGATTTCCAGTTGCCAGTTCGCACATGAGCGAAGAACGTTTGCGCGCCGAGATCCTCGCTCTGAGGTTGCTGCTTAAAAGCGTTATCAAACATGGCCACCATGTCGGAGTCTGTTGTCACAAGATGGGTTCAATACGGGCAAGGAGGAGCTAGGGACCATCATGTACTTCTGGCAAGGCCCTTGAGGACGTGCGTCATCACGGACAGTGTGGAATCATCCGTGACAACGGTAGCAAGGATCTCATCGCATAGAACTAACGCTTCCTCTACTTTCTGCGAACGCGTCAATGCAAGTGCTTTCAGAGCCTAAATGGATGAAGTGTTAAACCGCCTCTACAGGGATACTAACGCACATACTTTAACAAGAGTATTATTAGTGTACTTTTTGAGCACTTTATTGCACGCATTAATGGCAGACTTGTTTGATCCATGGTCCAGAGCATCTATCACAGGTCAGTTCTGACTTGCATACACGTCAACGATGGCCAACCATAGATGGGACGAATCTGACGTTCGAGTGCAGCTTCTGACATTTTCGATGAGAGAATCTAGCTTAACTGAAGAGGTTTGTCGACGAAGCAGCAAGAGAAGTACTAGCGTGGCTACGCGAATTTTTAGTCCTTTGAAACTTTCTCGCCAAGCGTTCCGCTGCGACCCGAAGCGGTAACTCTACAAAGTTCAATCACATCCATGATTGATCATCATTGCGATCTAGCCGTACAGTACAAGTAGTACGTTGTCGGACATCCCAACGAGTCACGTATATATAAGATCTCGTTAGATTTACGCCTAATACAATGACCTGTTTCTGGTTCTCCGCTATGAAGCAGACCGCACCCTCGGAGAACTGATACTGTTGTTTGCTTATATATGGTGAGGACGATGGTTAACATTGAACGTTTACAGATAGCCCCATGGCTAGTATTGATATTATATTTTGCACACGGGCGCGTTTTGTTGTCGTGAGTCCGTAGGCATTGCGTTCCATGGAGGTACCAATGTAATGCGTCGGAGACTCCCTTTCTCCGAAATATGTGCAATTACAATATTTCTAGCGTCTTGATGTCCACCATTTGATGAACATAAGCCGTGTCCTTAACCCGCGCCAGTTGATTGCGACGAATCCAAGTCTCAGCCGAAGAGCTGTCCAGTACATCAATCAGTGGTAGTGGTCTCTGCGGTGTCGTAGAGACGCACCATGGTGAATATCTTCGATCTAGGTTCAGAAAGTGGTCCACGAGAGAGTCAATCGGATATACTGGAAAAAGCATCGTTAAGTCGATCGGCTGCTTCGCTGTGCCGCCCAGGGAAAGCAATTATTGCAAGCTGCACGCGTAGATACAGCTGACGAGTGCGTTCGAGAGTGACAGGTCTTAAGTGAGGTTTACGCTGAAAACGCTGCACGGAATTGTATCTGAACATTGATAAGCGGTGTCGAGTTTTTGATTTCGTCGCATTGCCTCATTCATATAGCGACTGGCATTGAAAAGCGCAACACCGAATCTTATATGAAAGACTGATTGAATTAGTGCGAGAACACAAGTCTGCAAGCAGCGCGTGTTTTGACTAGTATCCGCTGCTGCACACAAAACTGAGCTCAAAGAACGCCAAGTTTGACTGCTACATACCAACTGCCATTTTTGCATACATCCCACCTCAACTGAGCCGGAGGTGGTCAACCGACTACTTTGGAAGATGCTTCTGCCTCTCTCTCGAGCGCATTCAGCTTTTCCTCCCGCTCACGCTTCCATTTTGCCCATTTCCACTGCACGAGTGCAGCAAGTTGCTTGTCTGGCGGAGGTGCGGTGCGTGGATGTGTTTCGTGAAGGTAATAAGCAAAGAAACCTGTGAAAATGCCTAACACTGGGTCAAGTCCACTGTAGAGGTTGTAAGCACATGGTTTTTGAATCGCAAGCTTGGTTGAACATACCGAGACAGCAAGACGGGTGTTGGCATACTCGATGCACAAATGATTAGTCATCCCAAGCTCTGATTCTTCCGTGCTCTTGAGTGGCTGTGCCAATCCTAGGCGTTGACAACTTGTTGAGGGACTTAGCAGTGAATATTTATAACACACTTGAGGCCTAGGTTCGTTTATCTGATAATTACAAGCTCAATGATTTACGGGTTGAAACACATTATACTGGCTCGAGCTCGAGCACACACGCCTTACAGTAGTAAGCCGGGTACAGGATTCATTAAAAGGAATGTCATAGCGGGTTGGCTTAGGGAGACTAATGCAGAGACTGACAGACGAGCCCGTACTTTCATATAGCGTGCGCATAATGAAGGAATATGACGGGTGTTTATGAAGGTGATGATCATGGTGACCTTCTCCAAAGGAGCTGCGGGTGTGTAAAACAGGATTGATCCGATGCGCTTTCGTCTGCTGACTTCTTCCAGAACCGTGAGTATAATTTCGAGAGCACTGGCGTTAGGAGGAGCGACCATGGTATTAAACGTACATTCGCTGGAGTAGGTAACGGATGCTGATCCGTTAGGCATCTATCCGTCCATGCACGGTGTCTGAATGGCTGGCCACCAACCAAACACCTATACCTGAGGTACAGTACGGTCAGTAAAGTCGATCGTCTCATAGGTGGCACTATCATGAAGTCTTGCTCTCAAGTGACACGCCGGCACAACTGCTAAGATGTTGCTGCAATTAATGCGATCCATAAAATAAACATGATATATGATGAGAGTCATGTACACTCATGCGCTAGCAGCTCTGCGGAAAGATGATCAGACAGGGAAGAAGGTCTACCTTCAATACACTCACGCAACTCTTTTTGGTTGGACTGTCTCTGCAGGCTCGAGCTCAAGCTCTGGAAGAGCACGATTTGACGCAAGCTCTTGAACCAACAAATTCCCGTCTACACCACCCATGCGTTCACAAATTGTCAGTGCCCGGTGATGGAATTCCAAGGGTACACCCTCAGCCTGATTTGGCAACAAAATATGGGGGAGAATGCGAGTATGGAACAAACGATGAGCCACAGAGCCACCCTACGAAATGGACGCGTGACAGCACTTTAGGTTTGCAATGTATACAGTGTGAAGGGACGTACAAATTGATGATATACGCCACCCACGACAGATTGTACTGCCTCTCCCATAACTTTGTAAAGACCAACGCTTTTGACGATACCAGGATTTGCCTGTAATGCATTTTCTAGTTGAACATCTGCGGGCTGTTTTAATTTTTTGGCGTTTTTGTGTGCCATTAAAACATCTTGAGAGACAGCGGGAGCCCATTGCAGAATACGACCGAGGGACCAACGAGGTGCAACGTGTTCGCCCAGAAGATATGAATTTAGAGCACGAGACGAGAGATATTCATAGTCGTGCTGATTTTGTGTCCGCGCGACGGAATGCAGGAAGAGCAGATAGTAGGACTCGAGCACACGACGTCCTGTAAAAAAACTAATAAATACTTGATAGATATGATGGATGGTCAGAGTCTTTCCTACGAAACTGAGGCGTGCATTGTGACCTTGAGGAGCTGTCTTGTGACCACCATGGGTGAGGATACGTTGTGCAAGCCCGGGAGGAAAATGGAGGGAGGGGAAGACGTTGTTGAGGTGAGCAGCAAACCGTGCGTCGTCAGCTACTGGGGATGGATGAGAAGCTCTGTTGATGGAGCTGAGGGACCGACGAAATATTCGGGACATGTTACAGTAGATCAACAAGTGTTTGCTTGCTTGCTTGCAATAAGTTTTAAGCTGATATCCATAAATAGAAAGTGTGTAGATGATGGTCCGTGCGCGTTGATTGGAATGTATATAATGGGTGTTTTGACAACTGAACAACTCATACTTACCTTGATGGCATAGGCTCCTTCAAGTACCTGGGTTTGTGGGCCGTGGGGACCCTTCATAGCACGGCGACCCTGTCCATACAGAGGGTAACTACGGTTTGTATGGGCTCCGGCTCATGCACCGTCTCAATATTTTCCAGTCCTGCCACGGCCACTCTGGCTGGGCAGGCCATCCTTTTTTTGATCTTTAATAGTCCTAACCCTAACCCTAGTCACTCTCTAATTAGGCGACCAATATAATCCATCACTCCATGAAATATCTTTCTCTCATCAGCATCACGAAGCGCGATTCCAACAACAACACTTCTTCGGTCCACTGCCATCTTCTTTGCTTCTTCAACCCAGATGATCGTCGCAATCTGTGCAGCGTATAGTGAATGCAGCGTCTGCAGATGCTCAGAGGATGCACCACCAAGCAGCGGTGTGAGCTGGATGGCTGCCGAGGGCACAGGGAAGAGTGAATCCTCTTGAGCTGACAAGAGCGGTGTCGTCAATGGGATGGATGCTTGAATCTTTTACATTCTTCGTTAGTATTTGAATCAAGTGCAAATGCTAAATGTGCACCAAGTTGCCCACTTTGCCCATCTGCGTCACCAGCACAAGGATGCGATCTGCAAATCCTTGTATCATGATATCCGTGTGCACACCCTCGAGCTCAACTGAAGTGGAATGTATGCTGAGCATGGTTGCGATAAAAGACGTGCACGGAGATCTATGCCCTTAAGTCCTTAAGCGCGTTGTCATCTATTTGTTCCGTCAACGCATGTTCTCAAATGTACCCTGACGTCCGAAACTCTCCCTCCAAGGGAAAAGCAAAGCAAGTTGATGCTCAAACTTGGCACTCTCACTGGTGGGATTTCCATCCACTAGCAGATAATCTACAAAGGTCAGTTGCAATGCACTCACTCAATCTTTTCTTCTAATTCCCGTCTGCTTCAAGACCCGTTGCATGGTCTAGTTCTTCAACCATATTCACCCCTCACCCTTCTCAGCCCTTGATACTCGGAAGATCCTTTTCGACCTCAAAGCAATTCCTCGTCCCATCTCCGGACCAAATATTGAACAATTCTGCTGCCTATGAACCTCCAAATGTCATCACAGTTTCATCCAATGATCATTGGTTATTTGCATACTTTCCAGGCCGTGACTCTGACGGCGTCGGATGTCTCTGGCAACGAGGATTTAGTATTGACAAGTGGAATATAAAAAGTTGTTGGGCTTGCGAACGAGGCGCTGGTATAGTCAACGCTGTGTTCGTTGGCGCTGAACGCGAGGTGACATCATCTTTTGTTCCACATTCAACTCATTGATTGTCGTCCTAGTGGGTCACATGCCCAGATGGTTCTACCAACCGCTTGACTCAATCCGGACCTCTCACTCCTGTGTCTAACCCTACCCTACTCACAGTAACCCAGGCTCACCAATTGAATGTCTACTTCCTCCGGACTTATGGCTTAGGCATAAAATCTTTGACCTGTACCCTTGTGCAGCCGTCCTATACTGTTGAAAACATGAACCAAGTTGCCAATGATCCTCCCCGTGGACCCAAGACTTCCAGGCTCTGTAGTGCAGCTTCCTTCGGTTTCATTTTCAACGGTGAGGCTCTACTTTTCGTCCCCACTCACAGTCGTCTGACCATCTTCCAGACCCTGTCTGTATGGTCGCCATGCGATCCCGACGCTATCCGTTATCAGATACCCTAAGAGCAGCATCCGACACCTCCCATGATCTCGGTCTTTCTCTCGACATGTCTGTAGATAGTCAACTGGATGAGCGCCCACCTTTGTTGGATTGGAATTCTTACGAAGAGGAACAAATGATCGAACTTTGTGAGGTGAAGCTGCGTTTCGACGGCTTGAGCATGTGTACGTTTTCCAAAATGTAGAATCACAGCTCTCTAATGCCTTCATGTAGTTGTCATCGCCGCACCTCTCCCACCCATTTACCATCCCGGGCCTTGCCTGACAAGCTTCGTGTTTGTCTCTGTACCTGGGTCCAGACCAGATACTTTAACTTCCCCAAAAGCATCACCAGCGAAGGACAAGCAACCCCAACGTGGTCAGCTAGAACTGCCTACAGCATATCTAGTCGCATCGTTCTTAAATTTTGAGGAATGTAAGTTGACTCAGACACATTCTTTGAGCACTCGGTTTACTCAGTTGAAAAGACGCATCCCTGCCAAAGTCTTGCGTAGTTGCGTATTCAATACTCAAGGCCGTTCCTCCAAATGGCAAAATTCTCTGGGTGAGTAGTTCTACTTCACAGTGAGCGAATTTTTAATTGAACTGCGGGCAGACCACTCGGCTTGTCGGAGAACGGTCTCTCTCTCCTCGTATCCTTACAGTCGCTGCCCCTGGCTCTTTGTCGATCGCAACGAGAAAGGCAACGGTAGTTGTTGCAACGACCAATCCAGGAGGGTCTTTGGCACGAGGCGCAACCAAACCAAAAGAAGTCCCTGTGGGCAATCTCTTCGCTTTGCAATTGTAAACCGTCAATTTATACTTCTAGTATTCTTGTTCTGATTATTAGCAGACCTGACCTCTCCGATGATCCCGATTGCGATCATCCAAGCATTCTCGCACCCGTTAACAGAACGAGCAGCTATTGTGAGTCAATCTTTACGCTTGCGGAGCAACGACCGACGTTCTCGGGACAGGTCCTCTGAGCATGTTCCCGTCGCCCAACAAATTGCTGGCCTGTGCGGTTTCGATGCAGCAAACCTCCGTTTACACTCTTCCAAGGGCACACATCACCTCAGGATCAAAAGGTCAGTAACATTACCACCCATCTGCGTCGATGCTTACGCACCTTAGACACCCTCCATCAGTCGCCGCTCGCACAAGCTCTGACCATTGCACTTCAATCTCGCAGATCGACAGCAGATATCTCTCACATTCTGTCTCTACCAAGTACTCCAGCCACGATGCTGCACGACACGCTATTTGGTACGTTGACCTCCTATGATGTAAACACCCGTCTTGGCAGCACGAACACTTTTTCGATGGTCGACATGATGGGAGCTGCTGTTGAGATCTACAGGTGGCAAATTTCCATATTTTCCAATGGGTGTATGTTGATGTGTAACAGAGCAAGGGCACGTCAAACGCAGAACGATGATGAGAAGGAGAGATATTCGATGCTCTCGCGCAACGCTCTTAACGTGTGTTCTGTTTCTGCTTGTCTCGCTGCTTTTGAAGACTGCAAAGAGTCAGAGGGATATGATCTCGGTGAGTCTGTTGCGTATTCATGACCATAAAACAAGCACTTGACGTAGATTCCTTCCAAAGAGCCCGTCTGGCAATTAATCAGCCTGTCAACTTGGGTAGTTGCTTTCTTGGAGGATCTCATGAAAGAATGCGTCTTTCTGGCTGACCTGGCCGACCCAACTCCAAACACGGGCATAAACTCCAATGAGGTGATGCCGAAAGAGGAACCTATGGACGATAACCCATTTCTACGAAATTGGCTCGCATCCCCCATCCCACAAGCCACGAATCAATCGCCTCATTCAGTGTCATTGAGCGCGCCGATACTTCTCCATCTAGTCCATCCATTTGCTCTCACGAACCTTAGGGCCGTAGTGTTTCACGTCAGCTCTTTTCACCAATATCTAGCCTCAATGACGGCCAAACGGGAGAACTCGCAGTTCGCGAGGAATACCATGCTGGACCTCGTCAGCTCATCAGGCTTGGATCTAAAAGTCATCGAAGAAATTCTCAGCACTGCGATCCCTGAAGCGAGTGCGATTCCAGGTGCGTATCTCAATTCCCTATGTATGTTGATGCTGAACGCTTTCTAGCGGAAGAAGTCATGACTTCGTTCGCCGAGGGACATCCTGTGCCCGCGCAGTACGAGCAATTGAAGAAGATTATCCATTCGCTTACCACATCGTCGGCGATAGACAAGCCTCGTTTGTTCATCAAATCGTCTGATCTTGTTGACGGGTTTGCGAATCTGTCAGCGTCGGATCGTCCTGTAGGAGACGATCCGGGGATAGACGTGGTAACAAAGGAAAGACTTTTGACACAGAATCCTAGGCTGCTTTGCTTGAGGTGCGGTGGACGCTCGCAGGTCGGAAGTGAGGTGACTGTTGCGGGACGTTCGTCTCCGAGATGGAAGACTTGGGAAAGGATGTGGGCGGCGAGGTGCATCTGTGGGGGATCTTGGGTGAGCGGGAACCTCTAAGTAGCGTGTATGAATACGCTGCGCCTTGCCGTGCTGTATGTCGTGCGTTTCACCCACCCTTGACTTGATCAGCGGGCCTAGATATCTACCACTTGTGATGTTCTAACCATTATTGTACTGAGTTTCTCGAATCTTGTATTGCCGCTAGTGGTCCCCAATCGTCGATCGATCAGGTAGTCCGTCAGATCTTCAGATCTACACAAGTTGTGTACAAACAAAGTACTACAAAGAGCTACTGGAATAAGTCCTCGGGGATCTTGCACACTAGCACCTAAACAACACGTAGACCAAGGTTCCGACTTTGAGATGCCAAAAGTTACGTTTCCACAGCTGCCTGTCTCTGGCCTTTTCGCCATCGCCAAACCCTCAGGACCCACATCGATGTCGGTCATCAACGATCTCAAACAATTGGTTGGCAACTCGCGTTTGTTTGTGGAAGCAGATAAATTGGAAAAACGCGGTAAAGGTAAAATTCCTACAAAGGGGAAACGCGCACGAGAGATAGTGAAGATAGGACAAGGAGGGACGCTTGATCCTCTCGCTGACGGCGTTCTGGGTATGGCCGCCTCCCGTTACCCTAGATCATGGAGTCATCTCATCCCTGTAACCTTCTCATCCAGTCGTAGGTGCCGGAAAAGGGACCAAACGTCTCAACGAGTTCTTGGATTGTGTAAAGGTACTTCATCAATGCATCGATGAATCAAAGTTCAAGGGTTCACCGAGATTCATCAGGAATACCGCACGACGGCACTTTTGGGATGCGAAACTGATACCTACGATAGTGAAGGTAGCCGAGTGCGTGTTGCACCCTGGAGACACGTCACTCGAGAAGCCGTGGAGTCCGCATTAAACAAATTCAGAGGGGAGATACACCAAGCGCCCCCGATGTAAATATGTGATTTCCCTGCACCTTCCTGATTTCATATCATTCTTGTCAGTTTCTCCGCGCTCAAGATGGAAGGCAGACCGTTGTACGACTATGCTCGGAAAGGCATACCCCTGCCCCGGCCTATCGAGAAGAGAAAAGTCACGATACATTCCTTAGACATTCTCGAATGGAAAGGAAGTGCCCACCAATTCCGTTGGCCAGAAAAGGAATTCACTTCTGATGAAAAAAATGCAATGCAAAAGGCTTTGGAAGGAGTCGAAGAAAACCCTATCATCAAAGATGAACTAGAGCCTGCTGTCAGTGATGAGTCTCCGACGGCGTTCGTACTCAGCATGAAGGTGTCCGGAGGGACATACGTACGTTCAATCGTGCATGACCTTGGTCATGCTGTCGGATCAGCCGCCCACGTTGTAACTTTAACTCGTTCTCGACAAGGCCGTTTTGCTCTCGAACCAGCTATCGATTCCGAAGATAAAGGATGTGTTCCTTGGGACGTATTTTCGCGGGCTTCTGAATCCGAGGGCGATGTAGGCGAAGACGGCTGGACACAATGGGAGCGGGAAGTCATCGATCGCTTGGAAATCGTTGAAGGTCCGAAGCCCCAAAAGACTTCATGACGTTATAGTACGCCCTCTTACTGTCTCCCTGTCATTCTCTGTATCATGTCGCGTTTGATTGGAGTGGTTTTGTCCCTGCACATTTCGTCATATCTGACGGGCAGACAGCTTATCGTACATTTATAGCACAGTGCGCTTGACGGTGGCCTAGTCTCCCCTAGCCTGACCAATCGAAGGGAGATAGTCGTTCCTTCGTAGTAAGACGAAGGCCTAGGGACGGTCCGGACGGCATGCGAGCATGGTTGCAATCCGAATGAGTAGCTTGAGCGCCTCAGTACTTAGTGTGTGGTTCTTATCACCCCTCATGCTACTCAAAGTTTGATCAGGAGTTTTTGAAGAACCTCATGTTCGTATCTTGATGCGGAGGCGTCAAAGTTTGGCTAATTTCAATGGGAGAAGTGTTTATCGCTGTTCGCAGCGCTGTTAAGCCGCTTCCGTGAAATGAAGTGCAAATTTGGCTCCTTCGCCTTGATGCATGATTTTCTTGACGTATGAATCAGTCAGTTTGGTCTTCGTTATTTCATTTACGTCAGGAACAGTACATTGCATGCTTGCGAACTGGTGGGTACCTTCTGACCCTTGGTTATACCCGCAGGTACATTACAGGCCCTTGGCAGTGGAACGGTGGATCACATGTGAGATAGCTCGAATGGTTGGAATCACAGGTGGGGCCAGGTGACTTTCACGAGTACCGGCGTGCAGGGGAATTTTCCTGGAGCACAGCACTCCAGGATACTTCTGCCGCGCGTGAAGCTAATTCGCCAAATTGAATTAGTTTATCTAGGCGTGCATGAGGCTACAATTTGCCGGCGAACTATCTCCCAAAGTTGTCTCGACTGACACCTTTACCAAATTTGCTATTAAATTCTTTTCGCCGACAGGACACTAGAAGGATTTCAACTCAATTGAACTCCATAACATGCAGGTTTTCATATTGCGGTGGAGAGTTGAATGCGGCCGCTGGGTGGCGATAATGCTCCCCAAGAACAATGAGTAGGTAAGCGACAACCTCCCCGTCGCCTGCCAGTGGCTGTTACCAGTCACATTGACTCATCGATAGTGTTTTTCTATTGCAGTTCTTGATGTTCTTTAACAAGGCGTTGTGGCCTAATGGGCATCTTTGAAATCGCCAGTAACGGCCCGCAAGGGACCGCGGTATCCGGATGCGGGCCGTATGACCTAGATCGCCACCATCACGATGAAGTCCAGGGTCCTTATATACCCCCGGCCTATGAAACTCAAGTTATTGTGTCTCCAAAGATCTCCTCTTCCATCATGAGTTTTAACGGTAACGGTTCACATGCTTCAACAATTCGCCCTCTGAAATCTGGCATCTTTGCCCCAATTCCATCATTCTTCCTTCCCGAGTCCGAAGATCTCGGTCAGTACCTCCCTTTGCCAATAGTATCTCGTAGTCACAGAGCACCGTGCTGATCAGTCGTTTAGATATTCCCTCTTTTGAGAACCATGTCGTTCGTGTCGCCACTGCTGGAGTGGGGCCACTGTTGGCTGGGTCGATGGGCGAAGCCATCCATTTATCACATGAAGAACGGGTGATACTGATCAAGACTGCAAGGGAGGCACTTGACCATGTGGGGTTATCAACCGTTCCGATCATAGCCGGCATCGGCGCCGGCAGCACTCGCGAGTCCATAGACTTGGCAAATGAAGCCACTGCAGCTGGCGCAGACTATGCCATTCTTATCACCAGCGGATATTTTGCTGGTGCGCTTGCTGGTAACAAGAAAGCACTGAAAGCTTTCTTCCAAGAAGTTAGCTCAAAGAGCCCTATACCGGTCATTATCTACAATTGTGCGGGTCTTTTCTAAAAATTATTTGATGACGAGTACCTGATCGTCCATCCTAGACCCTGGTGCCAGTGGAGGTATCAATTTAGACTCCGACCTCATCACTGAGCTCGCTATCGAGTGCCCAAATATCTGCGGTGTCAAGCTCACGTGAGTTTAACATCAATTGTGCTTGTAAAACGTGTTTTTAACGTGTTGATTAGCTGTGGAGATGTCGGGAAGCTTACCCGCGTGGCAGCTACTGTCTCAGATCCGATGTTTTCATCTCTTTACCCCCGGGCAAACAAGAATGCGCCTTTCCTTGTCCTTGGCGGATTCAGTGACTTCCTTTTGCCGTCAGCGTATTCAAATGGCCATGGCGCTATCACTGGTCTTGCAAACGTTGCTCCTGTACGTGTCCAGTTTTGGATGGAACCCCACTTTCCTGATTTGCGTTTGTTTAAAGTATGCTATTGTGAAACTCTTTGAGTTGAGCGAGGCCTCGATAGTAGATCCTTCCTTCCTTCCAGAAGCACAGCGCCTGCAAGGCATCGTTGGGCGTGCAGACGCTACCATTGCAAAGGCGTCGATTTCAGGGACGAAATACCTTCTCGAGAAATTGTACGGCTATGGTGGCCACCCCCGAAGGCCCCTGCCGCCTATTGACGTTGCAGCAGGCGAGGCTTTGTGGGAGCATTCGCATACACAAGCCCTCGTGAGTCTTGAACAGGAGGTCAGCGGAAAGGTGCAGTAAGAGCGAGTTGGGGACTGGTAGTCCCTGTGTATGATGTATGTGCTGGACTCAGGTCGCTATGGTATATTCATTCGCAGATATTTCGTGTTTTGATTTATTTCGTGTACATATGCAATCAAACCACTGCAGTACCACGGCTGGTTCTTTGTCCTTGACTGTGGAAAATATACTCCATGGGTGCAGCCAAATTCTTGTACTAAGTTGGAGCAAGGACAAGCTGGTCGGACCGCCGCCCAGCGTGACGTTGCCGTGAGAATCAAAGGCCGCCTTGCAGCTGATGGCGAATTAATATCACCGTGACGGGTGCGAGCACAATTGGCGCAGGCCGCACACTCGTGTTCTCATTCCCATAGGATGAACTTTGATCATTAAATACTATGTCTTGAGCTTTGTCGGCCGGTAGGTACGCAGACGTGGCAGCTTTCGAGTCGAGACAATGATCAACGATATGCAAGTCCTTTATATATCCAGCCGACCCAAGATTCTGATACTCATCGGTGCCAGCAGCTTCAAGTTAGAAAGGGTGGGGAAGGGTGCACCTAGGGCGCCGCGGGCCTTGTTTTTCCGATGATGATCTCTGTTTACCTCCGTTATCATTGAACTATGTATTTAACTGTAACACATACACCCACCTTACAGTTTAGCAGTCCGTCAGTCTCTTCCGTCAACCTTGACCATGTCCATGCTGGCTTTCAGGCCGCCAGCAGCGAGGCTGGGCTGTCGGCCATTAAATCTCATTACTTCAAGGCGCAGCCTCCGATCACTCACTTCTGGTTAGTGATATTATATACATATTGGTGTCCGGATTGGCCTCACAATGACACCCTACTTGCAGCGATTCGCTCATTTCACTCCTCATCGCGTAATAAAAACGAAGCCAAAGTTGTCCCAGAGGCACCAAAGGTTTCCGGTATGAGCTTGTCCTTCATCCCATCATGTGGCCTCTCCTTCACACGTCTTGACACTAGGCATCCCTTATACGTCTCTGACAGTCGGAGCACCGCGAGAGATATTTCCGGATGAGCGACGGGTATCTCTTACCCCCAATAACGTCGCCCTCCTCAAGAAGAAAGGTTTTGCTAATGTTCTCGTCGAGAAACACGCTGGTGCACAGGCTCAGTTCCTGGATGAAGAATATATCGCTGCCGGGGCTTCTATCGTATCTCGAGATGAGCTCTTCGATAGAACCGATATCATGCTCAAAGTACAAGCACCATCCGTTGCTGACGAGGCCAAGGGCATGAAGGAGGGAAGCACGGTCATTTCGTTCCTATACCCCGCAAAGAACAAGGCCGTGGTAGATGCGCTGGCTTCACGTAAAGTTAATGCATTCGCTATGGATATGATTCCTCGTATTTCTCGTGCTCAGACGTTCGATGCGCTGAGGTCAGACTCAGTCATGGCTAGGCATGCAGAAGCAACCATTGACCAACATTCACAGCTCGATGGCAAACATATCTGGCTACAAGGCTGTATTAGAGGCCTCTAATCATTTTGGAAGATATCTTACGGGTCAGGTTACCGCAGCTGGGTCAGCTTTAATTGTTCAAATTGCTTTCCATGTCTAACTAGATTTGGAATTCTTCTAGGAAGGTATGCCATCCGCCGCACACGTGTTTAACGCCGTCTCATACGACCTTACTAGATTCCTCCTGGTAAAGTTCTCGTAATTGGTGCAGGTGTTGCTGGATTGAGTGCCATCGCTACTGTAAGAACTATCTAATAGTCGTGGTCACGTCTTGCTTATGATACCGCTACGCCAGGCCCGTCGACTTGGTGCCATTGTTCGCGGTTTCGATACACGGTCTGCAGCTCGTGAACAGGTACAGTCTCTTGGTGCGGAGTTCTTAGAAGTCTCCATCGAGGAAGAAGGGGGAGGCGCTGGAGGTTATGCGAAGGAAATGTCCAAGGAATTCATTGAGGCCGAGATGGCGCTGTTCTTGGAACAGTGTAAGGAGGTCGATATTGTCATCACTACGGTATGTGTCGTGCATTTTTTTTTTTTGGCTCTTCTGCTAACTAGTGTTTAAAGGCCCTCATTCCTGGCAGACCTGCGCCCAAACTGATTCTCGATTATGCAAGTATTTACCAGAGGATTTGTGATGTATCTGACTCTTGTCTTAGATGGTTGCAGCAATGAAGCAGGGTTCCGTTATTGTGGATGTGAGTCGCCTTTGGCAAAGAAGCATAACTTCACTACTGATGATTGTAATACTTAGATGGCTGCTGAAGCTGGTGGTAACTGCGAAGCGACGGTTCCCGGAAAACTCGTAGTGAAGAACGGCGTGACGATCATAGGTATGCCATCTACTTCGCGTGATAAACAAAATCTCAAAGGACCAAGGTTACACTGACCTTCCCTCACGACTTCCAACGCAGTCGTCTACTTTGTATTCGAACAACATCACCAAATTTTTGTTGTCTATAGGAGAGAACAACGCCTTCAATGTTGATCTTACTGATGAAGTTGTTCGTGGCTCTATCGTTGTCCACCAAGGTGCCATCCTCCCTCCTGTGCCCCGACCTGCTCCTCCTCCTGCCCCGCGTCCCACTCCTACGGTTGAGGAGAAGGCTGAGATCCTGGCCATCACTCCCTGGCAAAAGGCTACCCGCGAAATAGCTACAGTCACAGCTGGAATGGGTTCCGTAGTGGCTCTCGGCAAGATGACCGGCGCTGCCTTCATGAGTAACTTCTTCACGTTCGGCCTCGCGGGTCTTGTCGGATACCGAGTCGTCTGGGGTGTCGCTCCAGCTCTGCACTCCCCCCTGATGTCCGTTACGAATGCCATATCTGGTCATCTACCTTTTTCTTTGGGTATGAATGTGAACTGACTCTTTCCCAGGCATGGTTGGTGTTGGCGGTCTGTTCGTCATGGGAGGAGGATATCTTCCAGAGACTTTTCCTCAGGTATTGGGCGCGCTCTCCGTGCTCCTCGCTAGTGTCAATGTCGCCGGTGGTTTCGTCATAACAAAGCGAATGCTTGACATGTTCAAGAGTGAGTTGAGCCTTGACCTCGTCTGCTACTGCAGTTAAACATGGCATACCAGGACCAACGGATCCTCCTGAATACTCTTGGTTGTACGGTATCCCAGCTGTCGTATTTACTGGCGGTTTCTTGGCTGCTGCCAGCACTGGTATGGCTGGCCTTGTACAGGCAGGTTACCTGACAAGCAGCATGCTTTGCATTGGTAAGCACGTTTTGTTATTTGGGGAGTACGAACTCAACAGGCTATGTATGGCCTACAGCTTCTCTGTCTGGGTTGGCATCTCAGGCAACTGCACGACAAGGGAATGCACTAGGAATACTCGGTGTCGGATCAGGCATCCTTTCCTCACTTCTGGCAGTCGGCTTCCCTCCTGCGCTACTTGCCCAGTTTGCTGGTCTTGCTACTGTCGGAGGTACATTTGGTGCCATCATTGGCCGCCGTATCACGGCCACTGAGCTTCCACAGATGGTAGCCGCCTTGCACTCGGTTGTTGGTCTTGCTGCTGTCTTCACCTCCATCGGCAGTGTCCTCGCTGACCCGTCTCATCTCTCCACGCTACACCTGGTCACTGCCTATCTCGGGGTTATCATTGGTGGAATCACCTTCACTGGCTCCATTGTCGCATTCTTGAAGCTTGCTGGAAAAATGGGCTCGAGGCCGTTGATGCTGCCTGGAAAGCACATCATTAACTCTGGTTTGCTCGGAGCGAATGTGTTGACCATGGCTGCTTTCGTCACGGCCGCGCCAACAGTACCCTTGGTTGCTGCTGGGTATCTTGGAGCCAGCACGGTTCTCAGTTTCATCAAGGGCTTTACGACCACAGCTGCTATTGGTGGTGCCGACATGCGTGTGTACAATTCCAAGTATTTTTAGTCAATGTCTGACACGTCGTTTAAAGCTGTTGTCATCACTGTCTTAAACGCTTATTCAGGGTTCGCGTTGGTCGCAGAAGGTGAGTGCCAGAATTGAGCTTCAAGCATGTGTCTGACCTTTGAATAGGCTTCATGCTGGACAATCCCCTCCTTACGACAGTGGGTTCGTTGATCGGTGTTAGTGGTACAATCCTATCATACATCATGGTGCGTGTCACAATATGTCCCCCGAATTTTGAATGGCGGCTCAAATAATATCGCGCAGTGCGTGGCGATGAACAGATCAATCATAAACGTTCTGTTCGGGGGCATTGGCACTGTTGCACCGAGTGAGGTCACTCAGATTGAGGGCACTGTAACGAAGACGAACATCGAAGACACGGTGGAAGCTCTTGCCAATTCCGAGAGTGTGATCTTGGTAAGCCTTGATCAATGAGCCAGTTTGACATACCCCTTAATTTGATCCAGGTTGTTGGGTACGGCATGGCTGTTGCCAAGGCTCAATATCCTATAGCAGAAATATGCGCTATGCTGAGAGCTAAAGGTATCAAAGTGCGCTTCGCCATTCACCCTGTAGCTGGTCGCATGCCCGGCCAGTGCAACGTCTTGCTAGCCGAGGCTTCTGTGCCCTATGATATCGTCTTGGAGATGGACGAGATCAACGATGATTTCAATGAGACTGATGTGACACTTGTCATCGGCGCCAATGATACCGTAAACCCTATCTCCCTTGAACCTGGTTCTCCCATCGCTGGCATGCCTGTTTTGCATGCATGGAAAAGCAAACAGGTCATTGTGATGAAGAGAGGAATGTCCAGTGGTTATGGTGCGTGATAAACCTCACATTGCTAAGTGGTCGATTTACGTCCCTGCAGCCGATGTCCCGAACCCAATGTTCTATATGCCAAACACGAAAATGCTGTTTGGCGATGCTAAAGATACCTGTGATGGTGGGTACATGTGTGTGAAAACATGGCTTTCTTTTGCTGATAAATTTTCCTTTGCAGCTCTCAAGAGAGGCTTGGAGCAGAGAGCGTGAAATCGTATATTCTCATCTTATCTATCTGTCCATGTTGTACATTACACTCCTTCGCATCGCTTTTGAGATATAACAAGAGCATCACACAGACTACGAGAAAGCTTTCATGGAGTATTGGTTGTATTGTATATCACATTGTGTATCGTAGGCCGACTATCGTCGCGAAAATCAAATTAGGACAACGTGAGGATGAGGGCACGAATCGTGGGTGTACCGTAACTTAAGCGTCCAACGAACTATGCATGTCCAAATGTATCAAGAGTGACCGTCCTCATCGGTATAAAATAAGTGGTCGAAGTGTTCCGAGGACTCCCAGTGTGACAACAATAGGCTGAAAGAGTCCACCTCGGAAACGCGACATGTCCCATGTGCACTATCATCCTCTATTGCTCAGTTCTTGCCCACGTACACCAGTCTTGATGTGCTAGGATTCCGCCCGGGTTGGTTATACAGCCATGTTGCAATAAGGACAATGACAGAGCCAAGGATGAACGTGAACGTCATCTGGAAGTCGAAGAGTGCAACTGACGCCATGAACGAGATAACAATGCTCAAACTCGTAGCGAAGCCCTTGAGGATATTGTCAGAATACTTGATGACCATGGCAGTCACCAGGCCACCAAGCACTTGAATGGCAACCGTGGCCCATGCCCAGGCGCCAAAGTTCTCGAACAAGAAACTGAGGAGTCCCGTTTCAGATGGTCGTGAGAGGATGATGGGGACAAGTGCAGGGAGGAGGGAGAATGCAGAGAGTTGCACGTTGCGGATCCAAAGATCAGACTGAGAATTTTTGAGAACCATTTCGAAATAGACACCTGCAAGGCCGGATGTAAAACACGCGGCAAAAACCGCGAGGAACCCCTTAAGGGCGTTCATCGAGGTCCCATGGAACAAGAGCGAGGACGCCCTGCTCGTGTCACTCACACCAGTCTGTATTTGCACCACGCCGACTCCAATAGCAAGGAACAGTAGCGCTAGCCATTGGCTAGCACTTAACTGCTTTCGCAGAAGTATGACTGAAAAGGCCGCCGTGGAAAGTATTTTCATTTGATAACTGACTTGGAACGTTGCCGCTTCTAAATTGGTGGCAGCGACATACTGCAGATTATTCTGAATGACTGAAACCCACGGAGCGGGATGAATGAGGACAGCTCATATACACGGCGCAGAGTACATACCATATAGGATGGCAGGTATCGACAGCTTCCAGCAGTCCGGTGAGAAGACCTCTCTGCCTAATCGTCGGACGCGCAGAAGAACCTTCGTAGGATGCCAGAAGCGGCTGGCAGTGAGTGGTAGCTGTGGGGTGTCGGATGTGTAAGGCGTAACACGGTTTATACGGGCGAAAGCGATGGCGAGTGATATGAACCCTTTGAGAAGTTCGTTGAGAAGAACGGCGGTTGGCGCAGAGTAGGACTGGGATGGAGGGATGGATACGCGAGAATAGTGCATTATTAATGTTAAAAGAGAATTCTGAACCGCCAATGTCACGAGTCTGTAAACATGAGTTGTCAGTAAGGCCAGGCATGGTTCAAGACAAGAAAACTTGGCAGGGTCATGGCAGGGTTGGGCGTCGCACCAGAAAGACGCGACACTCACGATATGTATTTCAATGGAATTCCACGAAAGGAGGGAACAGGCGGGATATCTGCAGGTAGCAGTCCGAGCTCTTCGTACTCGATATCGTCGTCGACGCCTTTAAGGCCATGATTTTCTTGGTGCGCAGGGAGGGCGAGCTGGGACATGGAGAGATGTGATGGGGTATAAAGGAAAAGGAGCAAAGGGGTATCGCAGACGGGTGGTATGTGAATAGAACTAGTATCAGAATAACTAGGGGCGTGCCCAGCAACAACTCCAAGCTTAGTCTGACTTTGGGTTGTCCGCAGCTGCCAGGCTTTTTTTTCCTTGGCGCAGTTGGTAGCGATTTCTTGTCCGCAGTAAGAAGGTAGAAAACAGAAGGAAGTGCTGAAGCTTAAGCTTGAACTGGTAGCCGCTATAAACACCCTCTCACGAATCCGAACATTACAACTCCCGCATATCACATGTACGGCTATAAATTTTATGTTTGTCGGGAACAGTTCCTGTGACCTGATCGATTCAAAAGATAAGAGTGCCAAGGGCCCAAGGTCTACCACGATCAATGGCATTTGACAGTGGAACCAAGCGCGCGGAGACCACAAACGTAAACGTTCAACCAGCATACAAAACTACAAAAGGTACTTGACAGTCACTGCCGTATAGTTTGTGCGCGAATCAATCTAATTCAGTAACCAAATGATGTTCCGCGACTTTTCCTGTCCCCGTCATACAATCCATAGATGCTATATGTTGGGCTGTGGTAGTTGGCATAGGCTTCAGGGTTTGAGTGAGCAAGCGCCATCTGTGCAAGCGATGGCAACGGGGGAGGTGATGGAACGCGCGGTGGTCTGTCCTCCACTCTCTTCTTCAAGCTCGTCTTTGGTTGACCGGACCCCCCGGAATTCTGCCCTCCTTGAGATTGCGCCTCACGCGTCTCCCTGGCTGCTTCGGATGGACGTATGTTAACCAGTGATGCAGTCGACTTTGACGCCGCAAAGTCCACCATCATCAAACTTCCAAGCGCCGCAGAGTCAGGTGAAGTTGACCTTTCGTAATTCAGCATAGCTTTTGGAACTGGTTTCTTTTGGCTGCGCGTGCCTGTCACGGTAACCTTCTTTGCTTCTCCGATCACACTCATGGAGTCATCTGGGTACAGCGTTGGATGAGGGGATGGCGGAATAGGTGAAGCTAGTCCAAGAGCACAGGTTAGCGCCTGTGTTTCACGACCACGATGAGACTCAGAACGCTGCAGATTGTGAGTGCGATCAGAGTGGAGGCCATCTTGCTGTCCGCGGTCTTTTGACCATGCCGAAGGAGCTGCGGAAGTGCGAGGATACGAGCCAGGTGTGTAATAGGTTGATTTGACGCGTGCACGGCCCCCGTGCTGCGCGCTTCTCCCGGATCCAGGTGACGCTGGCGTGGTGTCCATTCCACCGTAGGCATAGCTCTGGGAGCGCCGCAGCGAGGAGGCATCTTTTGCGTTAGGAGGAGCGATCATGCTATTGCGCGCGCGTTCTGCCGCAACCCGGTCCTTTGCACGTGTCATAGTTTGTCCATCGCCTGTCAGAGGCGCTGTGCTCTCGATGGCTATACCCACATTCGTTGCACCATAGTAGGTAGTGTTAGCCGGCGAGTTCGGGTAAAGAGACATGGAGACAGTGGAGAGCCGAGAGACCGCACGAGTAATTGCATTCTGGATAGGCTGCAGAGGCGGTTGGGTCCTTTGTCCAAAGTTGCCTTGCCCAGTGAAAGGGTATTGGCCCTGCCCACCAAAAGAGGTCCGTTTCTCGGTAAGCAAGTTCTCTTGACTGCCTGATCCGGGTTCGCCTGACGATGACTTTGAGACTGTGACCGTTGGCGCCGGCTTTGGGATTCCGGAATGATACTGAGTCCATGTCCAGAGCCCCGTATTTCCTCGTGCACTCCTCAACGAGGGCGAGAATCGCTCCTTGCCTCCAAAAACCGGAGATCCGGATCCTTTGCTCTCAAAGTGGTCTGGGAATGCACCATCCTGGAGAATGGGGAGGGAAGGTGTTGGACACTTGCGGCGGCGGGGACGTCTCAAAAGTCTTATCAGAATGAATACTCCCAGTAATACGACACCTCCAATAACAGAGAGCGCAATTATTGCTGGCTTGGAAATTTGGTGCGAAGGTGAGGGACGTTGGACTTGTGCTGATTGGACAGCATTATGGGACTGAATTGAACTAGACCGAGAAGGAGTAGACGTTATTACGATAGCATGCGCGTTGTCTGCGGCTGGTGTGGACTGAAGAGTGAGTAGTGGTGGCAGCGGGGTGAAGGTCGACACAGAAGTCGCGCTGATAGACTTGCCAGTGCTAGTTGTAGCGTGATACTCCTGGGACTGATGGGTTACCGAAGGAGATGCAGTAATTGGCGGCGGCGTGAAATATACTACATCACTACTTGGAGGAGGAAGGCCAGTGTCTGGTACAGGGTTCGGAACGTTTGTCATTTCCTGGGAATCGTAGTCCGCGATACGAACGGGCCTGATGGAGGTCGCCTTTGCTTTATTTTTTATCGCTTTCTTAGTAGTTGTTTTACCGGTGGACATTTTTTCTGCGCTGATAGCAGGCATCAAGGCGGCGGCGGCATCATCCACAGAGAGGAGAGTTCGAGCGGCGGAAGATAAAGAGCGACTCATTTTCGTTTTGTCTATCTGATACATTGCAGCCTACTTTTCAGCGGCCAGCGCAGAGGATTAAAGGAGCGAATGCGAAAAGATAGGTTGGCACGAATGGAGAAGATGTAGAACAAGAAAACCAACCAGGCCCGTTGACGCGTCGAGAGCACGTGCATTGATTTCTTACGTAAGCAGTGTCACTTCGTTCGGTGTTGTGCAACGATGCATGCTTCGAATAAAATTATAAAGAAAATGCATGCATGATGCATAGCTAGTTCGACGTTCGTAGCCAAGTCATAGAACGAGATTCGAAAATCGGTTGGCCATAGTACCAGCAACGGAACCGAATAGTGCTTAGCTAACGGTGGCAGTGCCAATTCAATTCATTGATTCTAGGCTCTTTCCAATGGACCCTGAGCTAGTTGCGTTTGGCTTTCAGGCGCAGATCTGGTTCATTTTTCCTATCGCACCCCAGTTTGCAAATGCACCCTAATTTTATATTGGGCATTTCCGTAGATCTATAGTTCAGCTCAGGCAGAGTGTCTACAGCCAAGAAATACTCATCCAGCACACCGCAAAGATCATATGGACTCCATCTTCGATCACAGGCGGGTCGTCCTTGCGTGCTGAACGGGACTTTCCAATTAAAGTTTACCTGTTTAGTGATTCGGTAGAGTCGCAACCGACCCAGCTCCTACAGCATGCACTTACGAAACAAAAATCATTTGCGGAGCATAACGACGAGTGGGGTTTGAATCACGAATGCGAGCAAGAGGGAGATGACAGGAATCGCAGTACAAACTTCTCTATTGATTCCATAATGGTCCCGCCTGCTCGAGGTTCAACATCCCGCTATCAGCTCAACTGGCTCGCCCCAACACAAACGCAGCCGCAAGTTTTGCACAGGGAGGATGAAATAGTCGAGGAAGGATCCCAGAAAGAAAACACTCCAGCTTCAAATAAGAATAAGCGTGAAAATGTTGCGCGTACCCGCTCGTCTTCCCCGCAAGCATCTTCTGCCAATGTAAAGGGTTTCCATGCGGATTCTTTGAGCCACCCTGATTCTCGTACAGCATCTGGTATCGGAAAGGCGAATGGTGAGCCACCAATTGACCTTTGTTCTCTTTACTTCAAAATCGTGACGGTCCCTGTCACCTTTTAGTCCCAAAGTCTGTTTCCTTTCAGTCTCCTCGTTCAACAAGGCTTGCCCAACCGCTTCTCCAACCTACCAAATCCCTCCCTGTGGCAACCAGCCGACGCCAGAGATCTCTTTCCCTTTGCTCGCAAGATTCCTTCGGTGGCGCAGTATCACAAGATCCTGCAGCAAATTACATTGCGCAGGCTACTCAGGTTTTTGACGTGCCACTCTCTGATCTAGGACGCACTACTACAACCGATCTCGCCATGGATGATCCCATCGATCATTCGTCTAATTCGCAGGAGGAGGACGGTGATTCATGGATGGATAAAATCCGGCGCGCTTATGAGCAATCGAAATCCAGCGAAGCCAACGGCAGCGTCCTTGTGGCAGGTACTCCTTCGCACTCGGGCGGCTCTGCAGAATCTTCCCAGAACGCAAGCTTCCCCCATCCCGACGCATCTCAGTTGTTGAATGATGGTGAGGCCCTTTGTTTAATCGATGTTTCTCCAAACCTCATCACTCTCCGTTTGATGCAGAGGACTCGCTCGAATCCCTCGAAGCACAACGCAACCGATATGGAATCCAGGCCAATGCATCACAGTCTTCACTCATTGTAGCAGACGATGAGGTCTCAGAGGAGAAGAAATCTACGGCATTTCCTGAACAGTTTGCGCCCACTCAACCATCAACACCACGGGACAATACTGCTACAAGCGCAGTCACGGAAGATTTATACGCGCTGACCTTGCGTTCCAGAAGTGCTCGTGCCACTTTTGGGACTACTTCCTCGCCAGGTCCGCGTAATCTTCTGTCTTTAATCCGTCCAGAACAACGGGAGCGTAGACTTCGACTGATGCGAGACAAAGATGCCAGTGCGCCCCCGCCCCCCGTGAGCGACAGAGCAGCCGTCCAGCCAAACGAACCTGCTCAGACGCCAAGTGATCACGCCGAGACTCAACCATCAAGCTTTGTGGCGACACGTCCCTCAGACCTGCTTTCTGAGGACACCGGCGCACCCTCGCCAGTCAGACAGGCACCTTTTTATCGCCCAAGGTTATCGCAGCCCCAATATGGCAACCTTGACATCGTGCCCGACTCTGACCCACCCATGCCGAGCGCTACTACACCTACAAGAGACATTAGGCTCAGCGAGAGTCCCACAAAGCGCCTTTTTCAACCTCTTAGTCCCATGTCAGAGCTTAGCTCAGGAGAGATTGTTCCAGATTCTATGGAGGTACATGAAAGTAGCCAAGATCCGGAGGGTGATGTTCCTCTGGCTGCTCTTCTGCAGGTCAGGTCAGCTGCAAAGTCGACAGCAGCGCCGGCTTCGGGCAAAACGAGATCTTCGTTGATGCCTATTCCTCCACCCCCTGTACTGGCCAAGGTGACTGGTCTTTATTTGTTTCTTGTCGTTTGTCTTAACCAGGCTCACCCTCAGTCTGTGAAACCACCAGTAAAGCCTTCCACAACAAAACCGAAGAGTTCAACTCGTGGGAAGAAGGCGAAACAGGAGTCTGGAGAAATTCCTAGTTCTGCTCCTGAGCAAGACCAGCAAGATCGAACCTCAGTGCCTGAGAAAGTGACTACCCCTACAGTAGTTCCTTATTCCGCAAAGAATGGGAAAGGGAAAGCATTACCGGCACCTACGCGCAAGAGCACTCGTACTCGTGCTGAATCCACTACAAAGAAGCGCAAACATTCTTCAGATACTGAGGCCTCTAATGAGGGTCAGGACGAGCCACATCCAACTCCGAGCGCTGAAAAACAGGAGGAGGAAGAGACGGAACCTACTGACGATGATGCCTATATGGACATTGACCCCGCTCCTGTTGAGATCAAAGCACCTTCTTCACGGAAACGGAGACGCGTTGAAGATGTCAAGCCCGTTCGTGCCCCATTGAAGGCATCCACTCGTAGTAAAACCGCTGACACCCCTGCGCCGGCTACACGAGTTGCAAAACGACTTCGTCACACTGTCTCTACAGGCCGTGCCCTTGCAGCTCAGCCAGCCACTCGCGTATTCGCATTATGGAAGCAAGATGGTCATTTTTATGCAGGCACCGTCCACTCGTTACAGACCGGTACTAAATATCTTGTCAAATTTGACGATGAGACAGATGACCAGGTGGATGTCGCTATGCTCCGTCGTTGCGAACTGCAGGTCGGAGATGCGGTGATCCTTTGCCACGGCAATCTTCGTGGTACTGTGGTCGATATCAGTCAGATGGAATCAGGATCTGTCGAGGTCGAATTTGATGACGGCTCTGACACCACAAGGTCAGACCACGCCATTTCGGACTTCCGGATCGCCTCAAGAGCTATCCAGTCTCATTGGAAAAACCGCACTCTTACTGCAGATTCCATCGTCACAATTATTCGGCCGAAGCCTATACGTGCTACGTCCTCGCCTTCTGGGATGTCGTTGATGAGCGCCACCTCGCTCAAGCATAATAAGCCATTCGCGAAGACCGGTTTCGTTGTGACGCTCACTGTTCGCAACAAGCATCCCGAGCAAATGAAGGACAGCGTGATGCTAGCTATCAAGCATAATGGAGGCACAGTCATTGACGACTGGTCAAGCATTTTTCCCATGGAGGGTACCCATAGCCAGTCAAATAAACGCTGGATAGCTTCCCAGGAAAACTTCAAGTTCAAGCCGAAGCCCGAGTTCGAGGGTTTGGAACGTGTTTTCCTCCTAGCCGACGATTACAACCAGAAGCCCAAGTTTCTGGTGGCTCTCGCTCTTGGCATACCATGTCTATCTAATGAGTGGATACGAGATGACTATCAAAATAAACAAACATCGCCGGTACGTTAAGTTCGAGTCTCCCTGATTCTTTGCTGACAACCACTATGTTTAGGACTGGCAAGCTGTATTGCTGCCTGCTGGATTTTCAGAGACATTGAGCGCTCGCGTATCTCAACTTGTTGATCTAGACTGGGGTAACTGCAAAGAGCACTTAACTGACATCATGTCGAATACGGTAGCATCCAAGTTATTCTCTGGCAAGACCGTACTGTGCCTCGGCGCTGATCTCGTACCCTTACCGTCCCGCGGGGGGAGAAAGGTATGCAGTATATTGCCGCTTGTTGTGATTATACTCATTACCTTGTGTAGGGTAGTCCCGATGCTACGCAAGACGCCAGCCGAGTTGTTCCTTGGATTATGATTTGCATGGGAGCTTCTCGGGTGGAAGCTGTGACTGAAGTCAAATTTGCATCCAAAGATCTTTCTGCGTATGACTATGTTATCGTCAAGGAAGCCACAGATTTCCCTGAGGACCTTCAGGACGACGTGACACTCGTTCATGTTCCATGGGTGAAAGATTGTCTCGTCTCAGGAAGGCTTTTAACCTTGCCCAGTCGTTGACAAGAGTGTGTCCTCCAGATGATCTTATTAGTATCTTTACCATTTCCTACTTACGGTATTTCATTCTTGCTCGCCAACTTACTTACTTGCTGTTGTGCCCTAGTTCAATAATCATAGTGTACTTGTTTGCGGTGAACTTGTTCAATGAAATTCTGTGCTGCAATTGGAAATATTCTCCCACATTATTGCACAACGCGAAACTTGGTCTCGAGGCTTGTGCTGCTGTCAGCTTTCTATCCATGTCACCATGAGTGACGCAGAGTACGAAGTTGGTGAGTCCCCGAGTGCCTGTTTTTGAAAATATTCTATGGTCGTACTCATGATGATTCAGAGTCTGTGACAAAGGCGCGCGTGGATGCAAAGCGGGGCAAGAAAATCATATGGGTAAGTCCAGGACGACACATTGTTACAGTATGTATGCTAAACCTTTGGTTGAAATAGAAATATCATGTCAAAGTAGGTGCATAACGTATAAGAACCCCCGTTTTGCTTAACTGACGCGTCGCAGTGGAAAGGATACAGCTGGGATGATTGCACGTAGGGTGTCCCTTTGCTGCTGGGTTACTTTCTTACTTATTTGCTGCGCAGTTGGGAACCCGAAAGATCTTTTACATATGGCTCAAAGCATTTCCTTAGGACTTTCTGGGCACATGCTTTAACCCGTGGCAGAGAACATACGAACCCACAGCTTTTTGAGAAAGGAGAGGAGATTCATGTTTCGGGCTTTCCAGGTACGTTATGTGTACCCCTGGTGAGCGCGTATGTCTAACAGTTCATTATCTTAGGGGCGAGTCCGCATCTTGAAAGTCAATCTAGTAAGGACAATCTACAAGGACCCTCCGAGACACTCAAAGATGATGTCTCCGATGATGAACCCTTGACCACGAAGAAGCGGCGCAGAAATCAAAAACCCGCGGGAGAGCCAAGAGCGAAGCGGAAGCGCGAGTCGGAACCTGGCACCGCGGGTAATGCCTCCACCCAACGTATGAGGGCATTTGGACCTAAAAGCAAGGCCCGGTCATCACCATTGGCGAGACAAAGGCGCGCGTCGTCACCAGGCCCCCGTGGCGCGCGTCAGCTTTCCCTAACGAAACTGACCGATACGGACGCTGAAGGGGAGCTTGACATGGAACTCTTTGGAGAAGTGGAAGAAGTGGAAGGAGAGCTGATGCAGATCAGCCCTGATGACCCTGATGCCCGGGACATCCCCAACTCCCATGCTGATCCGCCCGAGGTCAATGGGACGATCGTGCAGTTCGACGACCTTCGCAGCTACTCTCCTGATATCCAGGACACCATTGAAGTCAGACATGTACTGACTGAAAATGTAGTTCTCTCGGCCGACGAGGGACGTAGCTCACCCGACCCCCTTTTCGATTCTCCTTCGCATTCAAGGAACGGCGAAGGACCCCGGTCTCCTGCTGAGCCAGCGGTACCTGCTCACCGTACTCGGGCGGCTAATCCTTTGGTCAAGTTTATCGATGCTCCATTGATGGGCAAGAATTCAGGAGCTGCCATCCCAGCAAAAACACGCTTGATTTCTGGCCAGCCTTCGACTTCATTAAAGAATAATGGTAGTCAGGCATCCCACAAGACACGTTCAAAACCTGCTCCTGGTGGACGTTCCGGGGGCAAGAACCGGAGCTCCTTGTTAACAGCTGTGAAAGGTGGCCTTACCAGCGTGAAGGGTCGCTTCGGGCGGGCAAATGATGTAAGGGAAGAACCACAACCAATTGAAGATGCGCCAGCACCGTCTCATTTTCCGGAGCATGAATTTGCCATAACATCCTGGAGTGATGAAGATGCAGCGGGCGAGACAGATCACGAGCATCAAGCAACTGCGTCCTTAGCTGACCAACTGGAGCCTTTGTCCACTCGTGCTCCTGCTCCGTTGCCAGTTCCATCCGGACAGGAATTGTTGGAGATAGCTGGTTTGAAGCCGGATGCAGACGCACTTCCTGACTTCGAAGATGAACCGAATGTCGAACATCCCCCTCAACCCACGAACGTAATTTCAGTGGAAACTCTTGCTGATGATGTTCCGACCGCAGATGCAGCCTCCCCTGCTACCCTGACCGTGGAAGACGAAGCTGCACGAAAGAGGTGAGATAATGTTGTAGAGTGTAACCAGAATTAGCTTGAATGATATATTTTTCTAGTCTTGCTGAAGCCAAAGAGCAGCTGTTCCCGTCTGTACAGGCTTCGGCTTCGGTGACATCCATTTCAAGCTCGTCATGGAAGACGTCAAAAGACAACACGATCTTTGGACCAATGTGCGGCATTGCTTGTTTTTTCCTCAGTGGTGCCATCTCACCCCTGAGTAGGTATAAGTTACAGGAACCGGCTCAAGGACCTAACGGTGTCAACGAGTTTGTGCTGTGATTTTCGGGTGATGCCTGGTCTAACCACCACTAGATCTGTTCCTACATTCAAACTCATTCTGAATGTGGATGCGCCCGTTCCACTCGTGTTGAAAGATTTCAACAATATGAAAGGCGTTTCATTCACCGATATTTACGCTGACAAGTCACTGGACGGTCGAGCGGGAACGTTCTATCTATTAGAAGATGCAGTCAGAATTGTTAGCACTTTCTCAAGCCTCGGCAGCGCGAGGGTTGTACCCGATTCCTCTGCAAACGACAGCCACAAGACGCAATTCGACGTATTTCAACAACGTCTGCATTCAGGCCAGACGGTAAGCATTACATTTACGTCTAGTTGTTTTCCCTAACCTATTTTATCTTCAATTCAGTTCGTTACCAAGGCCGGGAAAGAATTACTCGTCTTTTTTAGCTCGCAGAATACGGAGATCTCAGCCAAGCTTAGTCCGCCACAAGTGCTGATAGGTCTTGCAAACACGGTACTCCTCATGCGTGTCCAGATCATTGACAGTACTGGATACGCGAACGCTGTCATGCAAATCACTGGAGTGTAATTTCTACTAATCACGATTTCCACTATATATGCACTCCAATTGAATGGCTTTTGAAAATACTTTACGCAGCTAATCACTCGGTGGCCACGACCGTTGTTGCATGCATATACACTGCAGTTCACATGTATCCAATGAGAAGTCACAAAAACCAACGAGTTCGTTACAATTGGCTTGATCCTTATAAGATGGCACATTCAATCAAACCTAGGAGACATCGATCACGGTGGTGACAAACACCACCAAACATTGACATAGCTTCTCCTTTGCACTACAATATGCAACCCCGAACGGCTCAGAAGCGGTCAGCAACGTCCAGCGCAGACGCATCAACATCCCAAAAATCTTCACATGTTCTTAAAAAGACGCGTTTCACTGAGCCTAATGAAGATCCAACGAACTTTGCGGAGGAAGTCGACTCTGCACTTGAGAATCCTTTAGCCAAGCGGAAAGGACGGGTTAAGAACGAAGGATACGACTCGGACTCGAGTGATGATGGAGAGGGTGTGGTACTGAGTAGAAGAAAGGACGCAGATGGGGAAGGGGCGGATGATGACGACGATATGTTTGCAATGGCCGACAAGGAAGAGAAGAAAGACGAGGTGCAGGGGAAGAAGAAGGAAGAATTCTTACGTCTAGGAGACATAGAAGGGCAGGAATTTAACGATGGCGAAGATTCAAATTCAGATACAGAAGATGAGCCTGAAGACGAGGATGAAAGAGAGCGACGCAAGAAGGCTGGCATGGGATTCGAGCTATCTTCGTTCAATATGCGAGAGGAAATGGAAGAGGGCAAATTTGCTGCTGATGGCACATATGTCCGGTCGTTCGATGCACACGCTGTACACGATCGGTGGATGGACGATCTAGATGACAAGGAAATCAAGCTGGCGCGTCGGAGGAAGCGACAGCAAGAACGAATACAAAGAGAAAAGATGAAGGCGGAGGAGATAGAGCTCGAGCAAAGTGGCGGAAAGGGCGCTTTGGAAATGCAGCTCGTCGGAATGCTCAAGAAAGGAGAAACAATACTTGAGGCACTCCAGCGATTAGGCGCAAAGGCGAAACAGAATTTGCGTTCCACCAGGTACGTTGTCGAGCAAGCATCCTTTAGGACCAGCTGACCCCAGCACCTGCATCGCAGGAAAGTCAATGGAAAGGCCAAAGATGATACAGCTATGGCAGTCGACAAGGCGGCAGAGAAACCTAAGGGTCTCAACGATATTGACATGATCACCCATCTGGCATCTAACCTTATGTCACTTGGTGACACTGACATCTACTCTCGATCATACGAGGAACTCGTCCGCACGGTGCGTTCTAGCGGAAGGGTGGGACCTAATTGGACGCCACCATCTGCAGACATCACTTACGAGTACAAATGGGACATCCCTGGGCAATCAACCGGGGAGACTTTCGGGCCCTTCAGTGAGGAAGAAATGAAGATGTGGCATACGGCAGCCTACTTCGGTGAATCAGGAGAGAAGGTAAAAGTGAGAAAGGTCGGTGACGACTGGGGAGCCTGGGACGATGTTGTAACATAATATTGATATGAATGTCCTTGCATTAATACCCATGTGCCATTGTAGTTTTATCTTTTGTAGTATAATGTCGTGTGTGCTGTGAAGTAGTATTACAAATGGTGAGCGGTGCTAATGAATGTTCACAACAATGCAATCATAAACCCCTGGTACCTTCTAGTGGCTGATGTATTGGAAAACAAAGGAAATCTCAGATAAACCTACTTCAGCTCGGAGTAGGTCGTCATGATTACTCTTTAGCTCCTGATTGGTATAGTGATTCCACCTGTGCACGAAAGTGAGGGGGTATACATCCCTTTTTCAAGAGGCAGACTTACGTGCTTGCATCTCCGTACAGCAATGCAGGTGACTTGATAACTTGTTTTCCGTCCTTGCAGCGTTTGCATTTGAAGGTATCGTGAGTATCACAAATCGTGGTCTCGTTGAATAGGAACAGCTGCCTAAGAGACTCAACCGAAAAATGTCGTTCAGCGTCTTCTTTCTCATCGACGACAGCAGAAGATAAAGCTTGTTTTGATGCTTGACGTTGAAATATCTTTTCCTCGATCGTCCCCGTGGAAATAAAGCGATAGACGAAGCCTATGATAATGGTGGTCAATGACGCACTGAAAAGAGACGTGTGCCAGACTAACACTCTTTCTTTTGGCCGTCGCGCCATACACGTGCAAGAGCCTGCTGATCAGCAGCAGGATTCCAGTCTGCACGGATCTTGTCAGTTTAAGCTAACCAGCATATCAAACGGCTGACCAGGATCAAAAAGGATCAGTCTGTTAGCGCCTATAAGATTGATACCACATCCTCCGGCTTTACTACTTAACAGGAAAATAAATTCCTTCCCATTGGGATCATTAAATTGATCCACAAGCTTCTGGCGCTTGGTAACCGTCATGGTCCCATCAAGGCGAAAGAATCCGTACCTGGTTCGTACATCAACATAAACCGAAATCATCGTCAAACACAAGGCTCACTTCTTGCTTCGACACAGCTTCTCGAATAGGTCAAGTGTCTGCGTGTAATTGCTTATGAGCACAATTTTGTCATTGGTGGTTGTCTTCAGGCGATGTAAGAACCGCTCGAGGACCAAGAATTTTCCTCCCCAGTCACACCGTACTGTCTGATTCTTGCCTTTATCGCGTGCTGTGGCACCCGCGCCGCCATAGCCTTCGGGTAGAAGCTTTTCGGAACCATGAAGGTCAGAGGGAAGGTTCAGCAATTCAGGATGGTTGCATAGCTTCTTAAGGATATTGATTGCCTTGAGTGGCTGGGACTCTGTACCGCGAAGCAATGCCTTGATCTCAGGTGAGGAGATGAAAAGGCGGTACAAGGCAAGCTGAAAGTCAGAAAGTCCACAGAAAACGACGTGCTCGTACTTGACCGGCACTACATGATAATTGGAGTCAAACTCAAAACAGCGCAATAAGCATCGACTCACGGTACTTGGACAATAGGTCATTTGTTCGCCGAATGATGAATTTAGTGACAAGGCCACCAAGTTCTTTGAGTTTCTTCTCACATTGAGCTTGTACTTCTGCACTGGCACTCGCGTCGCGGCCACGAATAATAGCATTCTCGAAGTTTTTACGAAAATCATCTCGTGAGCCAAGGAAGTTAGGGTTTGCAAAGTTCAAGAGAGAAAAATATTCCGAGAGATCATTCTGGACGGGCGTTCCGGTAAGAATAACTCGTCTCTTGACGTTGAGTGAATTCAGGGCTTGGAATGTCTGATTTCCTGAGACAAAACTCGTTAAACATATTGCTCCAACTAAGTCCCGTGAACAATGAGCTCACCAGAGTTCTTCAATCTATGGCCTTCATCACAGAGCAGGAGGCCAATGCTACAGTTGGCCAGATGCGCGGTGAGAGTACGAAGGGTTTCATAAGAAACTATCATCACTGAGAAAGCAATGAACGTCAGGTACTTGTCATAAAGGTCCACAACTAACCTGGTTGTGTGACATTCCGACCCGTTGCTTCTACCCACCGAACAACCTTCCCATGGAGTTCGCCTCTACCACCTTTGCCGTCCACAGCAAGCTCTGAAATGGCATCTTTCCCTAGCCACTTGACTGAGAAAAGGTGAGGGGTGTCTCGGAAGAACTGAAAGATAAACAACACACCAAGCTCGTTCGCCCAATTTTTCACCAAACTAGAAGGACATGCAATGATGCACTTCTCTATTGTAGGCTTTCCTGCGTGAGGTGATTGCTTAATCAAGGTCCATAATAATGCAATGCATTGTAGGGTCTTGCCAAGACCCATTTCATCGGCCATGATGCAGCCGTACTGGTTGTCCACCATCATGCCGGTGGTACATTTGTACAAGAACTGCGTGTTAGAATGAGTATAACAAATGCACGCCATGAGAAATGATCACCTTGACACCTTCAACCTGATGTGGACGTAGGACCTTTGCGAGTCTAGGGTCAATTACTACAGGGACTTTCTGTGTCTTCTCTTTGTTGCTCTTGCCTTCGCCTAGGAGCGTCCGTAGATTCTTGTGCGGATTATACATCCCTGCAGTCTTCTCTTGTGCTTCATTGGCTGCCTTCTCTTTAGCTTCTTCCTTCTCTCTTTCCTTCTTCTCTTCGTCTGTTTCGCGGTCATCGATTGTAGGGTCGTAGAGGACAATGGCATGGTCCTCCATTGGATCGTGCAACGGGCGAGGGAGGATCTTGGTTGGTGGACGAATCCCAAGAGATACATTGGTGGGTAAAATGTGCACCTGTTCTCCGCTCTTGTTCGTCATAGTAGGCATCGAGAACCTGCGCAGCATATCGAATGGCTTGGGCTTGTACACCGGAAAGGTCTTGATAGCAGCTTTCAGTTCATCCTCGTTATAAGTCCCATCCTTGTCTCCCTTCTTCTTTTTCTTCTTTCTTGCGTCGTCATCATCACTATCGTTCTCGTCTACTGCGGCGTCTTTGTATGAAACACGCTTGCGCTTGCGCTGAGGCTGGACGCGCTCGGAGGCGTTGACAAGCGATGGGGGTTTGAATGGCTTGTTTACACGCGTGCTCTCTTGTAGCCTATCTACAGGCTTCCCATCCGAAGTCGTTGGGGTGCGCCGTAGCATAAACATGATCGTGGGTGAAAATAAAGATGAAGGGTCCGACCAAATGAAGACGCGTGTGTGTGGACGCGTAGATTAAGCGGTCACGTGACCAGATCATCATTTTAGAACAACGCGTTTTGCTTCCGTCATCTAACCTTACTAGAGACAGACCTTTAAACTAGACAAAGATATTTGTTTCATATACCATCCTCGACGCTGTTGTGAATTCGGTGCATGATGGACATGTGGAAACGGTCTCCCTCCCCGGAGGAAAGCTGGAGCGATGCAGAAGGTGGGAATGAGAATGGAGAGTGGCCGATCAAGGGGGTCGTAGGCGAGGAGGTTGATCCTGACGGCACTTCAAGGTAAACTCCACTTGTATTCTACCTGTTTCCGTGTTTACAAGTCTACTAGATATGAAGTAGGCACACTGGCTAGAATTTATGCCAAATCTGTACTTAACACCAACAGGTGAGATGGGGAAACTGGTCACGAAAGGACGGCACAAACACGACCTGGCAAACCGATATAACTGATCGCAGTGATTTGGTCAATTCCTGGAAAAAAGCGCAGGGTCATAAGCGTAATGCACTTGCCCAGGACAGTTTAGACATGGAAGTGTCATGGCCTGATGACGCAGTGCATAAGCGTTTTACCTCCCTCCGCGCGCAAGCATACGAGGAGAAGAAACGGAAACGACTTGAGAAGCCCTCAGCGGCAGACTGGGACAAGGAAATAGAACTTGCATGCAGGCACGCAGATGAGCCCGACGCCGAAGACGGCAATGCGGCGTCTCGCCTGCGTGTGCGCCGAGGTACCCCGCGTTCTACCCCATCATCTGATATACCCCGTTCGTCCTCTTTCAAACACACTCGTGGGCCAACTCCTTCAAATCCCCCATCTTCGTCTAAAAGAGGTGCTTCTGTGAGGACAAGCTCACCTTCCATAGGGGATGGCGCTTTTCGCTCTTTGATGTTCAAGTTGTCTTCAAGTACAGTGGAGTCTCCTACAGATAGATCCAGAGGCGTCAAAGAAGGATCCAAGAATTCTATCAAAAACCGCCCTGTCAAACCTGGTCCGGCCGGCAATTCAAAACCTGCGTCATCAGCTGTGAAGGGCGACGTTATATTTGTTCGCAATACGAAGACTTTGTGAGTTTTATTCCTGCATTCCTACACATATATCTTACCAATGTGTCACAGGCGCGGGCGAGCGCTCTTACAGAGTAATTGGAACCAAGCAGCACATGATGCTGGTGCCGCAGATATACGCATCTCCAACGAGATCGTAGATGGTGACATTGAGCAACATTTACACAAATTCAAATACATGGAAAGATCATATCGTTTGTGTGTTCTCTGCTCTCTCGTTTTGTTGGACTTTTTTCATTTCGTGAACCAGTGATAATGATGGTCTCCAGTCAATCTTTGACGTGGATTCAGGGGCTTTCCTTTCGTGTAGATGCACGACGTGTCAAAGAGCATCTCAATGCGACTGTCAAACAGAATCAGAAATCACGAATGAGAGAGGGCATAAGCTATTCGCCTATTACGGGGTGAGTATTTCCTTCTGTCGCGAAACGTATTGGCAACTTGTACAGGGTCTTTTTGCATTCTGTATCCCACAAGGAGTTGAAGTCATCGAGTGCAACAAGGTACAAACTTATCTGAGGTCGCACCGATCGCACTGAAGTTACTACAGTACTGCAGCTGTAGTTCTTTGTGCGGTAATCGCGTTGCTCAGAAACCTCGTGATGTTCCAATCGAGGTTTTCAAGACAAAGCAGTGCGGCTGGGGTGCTCGTTGCCTCGTTGCACTGCCAAAAGGAAAGGTATTGGGAATATACACGGGGTTCGTATGCTCATGTCTTCATTCCTAAGTATTAAATTCTTCTTTGCAGAACGCTGCTGTGAGTTCTTCCATCCTGGCTTCTGCAGATGCTCACTTGATTCCATAGACGTCGGGAAGACGTGGATAACCTTCCTCCGGAGCACATTGGTTACGTTTTTGATCTTGATGGTACAGAAGTTCGCGGTCAGCATAATGCAGGAGACAAGTTTTCAGTTGATTCTTATGACTGCGGTATGCCCCATGTCGTGATTTCTTTGATTTAATTAAAATCATCTCTAGGCAACTGGACCCGCTTTGTCAAGTAAGTCGAAACGATCTGCCTTGGGACCTCTGAGAACCGACATTCAATCATTTGATGTGTAGTCACTCATGCTCGCCCAGTATGAAAGTCTTTTCGGTCGTCTTCGACACCATTCGAGAGGTAATTGTCTATGACCTAGAATTCTTACTGTCGCTCGAGACCCTGGTTTAGGTACACATGCCTTATGTGGCATTCGTCGCTGCACGAGACATACCTGCTGGAGAGGAGCTTACTATTGATTATGAACCAAGCGCTGCCGAAGAAATGGCTGAAAGTACTGGGAAGCAAAAACGAAAGATGTCACCTACCGCGCTCTTGTGCAAGTGTAGCTCCAAGCGCTGTAGAGGATGGATCAAGCAATGAGATTCGGTCCATTATCGCAGCCGACGAGAGAATATATGCAGTTGCCCCTCTCCCTCTCTCGCTGGTGTCTTGGCTCATAGTTGTTACTAACATGTATCTGAATATCCTCTGGATTGAATCCTATGTAGGTGATAGAAGTTGATGGACATTGATTTTACGTGTACAAATACATGAGAGACGAGAGGTTGTTTGTGTATACTTTGTGATGCTAGCTCGACAATCAGCCTAAACTACCCAAAATACTGTTATCTTCGCCTTCACAGCATCATTCGTCCAGCCCGGGAAACGAGCCCTCATCCACAATGTGATGCAGTCACCAATCTGCAAGTCACGTACAAAGCTACCATCGTATGATTTCCATCCTTGTCCCCTCTTTTCAGCTGCAATTGCTTCAGGCGAACCTTCTTCAACATCGTCAAGGTCCGTCCAAGTGACGATATGGTGTGTCGTTTGACCTTCTGCAACAATATTTTTCTGGAGGGTGGATGGAGAAGGTAAGAAAGGATGCTTGACCTCTTTTTGAGTAAATCTGAGAGGTGAAACCAGATTAGTCACCGAATTTCAGTGCATCAGCAGGGGCAAGCATACGTGACGTCGTCTGGCAGATCTAATGTATCAGCTGTGGTGAAGAGGAGTGAAGAGGGCCACTCGATGCTTCCCATGAAACATGAAGTGGAGCAAAGTCTCTCCACGCTGGCATCGAACCAGGAGTAAGCGCCATTGTACGTTCCTCGACAACCGTGTTCACCGCCCCAGCCCTGGTCATGGCTCCATAGCTGAAACTCAATCTTGCGAAAAGGTTTGATACGTGAGGGCGCTGCCCATTCCTGATCAGTTGGAGGTAGCCCGCCGAGGACAAACCCTTCTTCCTGCAAATTATCATTGTCGAGTAGGAAGTCTCCTTCTGTGCCGTACACTGCAAGAGGCAATGTACGCATGTACATCTTGTCCGGGTCTCTGTTAGCATAGGCAACAATACGACCATTGACTGCTAGAGATGTATGTGCCCAATAGGAGGCAGCATCGATGATATCATCGACGAGTTCATCTGGAAGTGGGATAGAATATAACTTGAAGTATTGTTTGACTATGAGAATGTCTGCAGTGGTTGGCTCATATGAACCAGATGGGTGGACTGTCGGGGATGCAGCAATCATGATGATAATGTGACTGATACTTGTCCTCAAATATGATTCTATCAGACGTTGATCTACACTTATGCTTCAAGTTAGCAATTGAGGTCAGGACTGCGCGTGGGTTCGAGTACTTACCAGTGTAGAGGTCCACTTGAATTTCGACAGGGATTTAGAATCTGGTCGCGAGGCTCGTATAAAACAAACTAGGACTCGCTTTAACGGACCGCCCGCAAACCAATACCTGATGCGGCACATGGAAACAGTCTCCCCATAGCCCTAGGTGAGAAACATAGACGGATGAAGATAGATTCTAGAACATTGTCAGATCCGATATCGAGCATCGATAAGGGGATTGATGAATTTGCCTGAAAGCGTACTGCATGATAGACATTGACCTCCGGAGAGGCTGTTATCACTGATGATGGTTGAGAGTTTCGATTATCTGCCTATTTAGACGCTGGCAGTTCTTCGAGCAACACGCAGTGTAAGTAGAATCATGTATAAATCATGTATGCACTCTGCACTCTGCAGTATCATGTTCTTTGTCGGATGCCGGAGGATGACTGAAACGGAAGAGAGTTGATCGATTCGCTGAAGACACGAGTCAGGTTGCCCACGACCGAACGAGGTGGTTTGGATGTTCTGCCACGCACTAGCGTGTGTGAACCGTCAACTGGAGGCAATCCACGGCGCTTGACTTGTCGTAACCAACTTCAATATTTAGCATCTTCACCCTCGAACCTTCAAGTTCTCAGGCTGGTGGACCCAACAACCAGGATGTTCCTTACAGCGAAATTCAGCGAGTTACTCGGTTATGCTTCTATGGCATGTTGGCTCGGTGCCCAATTTCCGTGAGTGATCAGTCACTACTCAGCCTTTTATTACGTTCTACATGAAATTGACAATGGATTGCGCCATATTCGCCATCGTAGACAAGTGATAGAAAATCACAAACGGCAGTCGTGTGAGGGCCTCGCGCTACCGTTCTTGTGCAATTGGTTGCTCGGTACGACACATCCTTATCGATTAATTCGCCTTCTGCTGACGTTGATTTCTTGTGCACAGGCGACTTTTCGAATTTAGTCGGTTGTTTACTCACCCACCAGCTTCCCTTCCAGGTGGGTCACTACTGATGTTGATACCCCGTCTTCATAATTAGTGACCTGTTTTCGCTTTCAGACATACCTTGCTACCTACTTTTGCATTGTGGATTGTTCGTTGCTGGCTCAATATTTCTACTATGCCAGTGGAGGATCGGCAATACCATCCGAGGTATACGTACGCACACGATCACGAACAATCTCCACTGCTCGTCGACTCTCATTAGATGCATCACACTATCGTATATTATCGACAGCCGCGGGGAATGTTGCCACAGCTGCAGCATTAGCCGCGTGTTCCGAATCACATCCTGAACATCGTGTCTCACGAAAGCGTCTCGCTGATCAAACGCTTGATGACACAGCACCCCAAGTTGCGGAAGAAGCACAGGACGAGGTTGACGATGCGGTCTTGTCAGCACTCTCGGAAAGTTTCCACTCTGGGCGGAAACGCGTTTCGTGGAGCCAAGAACGCCATGATCATCAACCGAGCGCTCGAAGTCAGGCATCTCCGATCATTCCAAGATCACTGCAAATTACAGCTCCTCAGTGCGAGTTCGCAGCATTTTCTCGGGGTCGTCCAGAGCAGCGTGTAGCGGATGCAGAAGAAGTTGAGGTTGAGCAACCCGGCTCGCGTGCGGCGAGTGGCCATAGGACCAACTCACGTGCTAGTCGACTCGGGGCAAGCATGGTCTTGCTTGGATTTGGGGCGTTGTTTAGTGTTGGAGCTCTGACCAACGCTCACCCCAGATCTTTAGCAGGGAGGAGTGATAGCATCGGTCGGGTACTAGCTGATGAGGTTAATATTCCACATCCAATGACAGCGTCCTCCGTGCGGGGCGCGGGCTACCATGTGTTATCATCAGATGCAGGAGTAGTGACTGTGGAATTGCCTCTGATACTTAGCCAGGACGAACTGCAATCTCAACCAGAAGACTCCCCATCGACGGAACGTATCATTGGACGAATATTTGCCTGGCTGTGTACTTCATTATATTTAACTTCTCGGCTTCCTCAGATATGGAAGAACGTGAGTCTACCTTTCGTAATGGGTTGGAATACCTTTCTCTAAACGACTTTTCCAGTATGCCAGAAAGTCTGTTGAGGGACTTTCAATGTATCTCTTTGTCTTCGCTTTCCTTGGTAACTTTTTCTACGTTTGCTCGATATTGACATCCTCAGAGGCACATATGCCTCCACCTGCATCAACCAAGTTTTTCAAGGAGAGCATCCCGTACGATCATTGTCTTATCCTTTTCATTTTCTCATTGATTCCCTTCTAGATACCTGCTTGGAAGTGGCGGCACATTCGTCTTTGATGTCACGATTGTATCTCAATCCTTTATTTACCGAGGGAAGCCTCCGCGTCGGCGAGGCCGCGGTACATCAATCTCACACAGAGCTTCCCTCGCTGAAGAGCAAGCTTGTTTATTGGGAGGGGATGCTCTTTCTGGTTCATACTATGGTGGTAGAAGTGCAAGCGTTGTACGGCATTCCAGGACTCGGACCTCCGCTTCACGTCCCAATTAAACCCCGTAATTGCATAAGGCTCAAGTTATTATACCAACATATGTATTGTACAGACCACACGAGTTGAACGTTGAACATATATATATGCATGCGAGAGTTACTCTCCAAGCATCCGAGATTTCAACATTGTGACTAGAATTGTCGTGGAGTCCGATTCAGAACTAGCTATATTCCAGTAGTACTGTTTTTAGCAGTCCTTGCATTTTACTATGACAAGCAGCACCGCTTTGAACTCCTCTATGTCTTCTACCATTAGAAGCCCAGCGCCTACATTGCGTATCCCATCACCGTCTCCACAAGTTAGCAACCAACAATTCGCAGAACCGCAACCTGATCATCTCGTGCGTTCCGATCCGCCAAGAACTTCGTTTCTGTCACTGATCTCGCTCTTCTCTACAGCGTGCCTTTGTACTCGATTATCTCTGTCATAATTGTTACACCAAGACTGCGCAGGCATTCGCTAGGGATACCGCCGTGAGACACCTCGATAAGGATGGCGACGAAATTACGTCGCCCGACAGAAGGTTGCAAGGGAATTCAGCAGACCTAACGGACGAGGGCCTCCGGAGAATACGCCTTCGTGAAGGTGCAGTGATTTCTTGGTGGTGGAGTCTGTGAATGTTAATCTTCTTGTCCAGAAGTACGAACAGAAATCCTCTCGGGGCGAATTGATGAGGCTACTGCCCTCCTCAACGAGCACTTCCCCAGTGTTCTTGCCTCATCAAGCGTATCATCCTCAGACACGTCGTCTTACGTCGATTCTTCCCCTGAACGCATAGAGCACACACCCCGTACTGTGTTGGACCCGGCACTCCTCTCACTAAACCTACGGATTCATGCTTTCATCGAAGCCTGCCGTACAATCCCTCTTCCCTACTCTCCGTCTCATCGGACTACACCCATAACAACACCTGAATCTACGACGAATCCCTCCCGTGACCCTGATCTTATGGCTGATGAGCGTTATCAGACAGAGCTAATATTACGTGCGCAGAAGCTCTATGCGTTAGTGGAACTATTACGGAGACCAGAAGACCGAGCAACGTATTTGAAGGAGCTGGAGAACGTCGGCGGCCTTCTCGCATATAAAGTACCAGAGATGAGCCCAATGTCAAAATATCTTGACCAGGCAAGACGAGAACGTGTTGCAGACCAGATAAATCGTGCAATACTCTGTGAGTTCTTTATTGCCTAATAACAGGGCAGTATGCTCAGACTTATTTCTCAGATCACAGCAACCTGCTGTCTGTATCTCATCTGGAAGTTGCCGTGCGATATAATTCTTCTCTCTGGGGAGCTTTGAGCGAATTGCGTGTCAAAGTTCCTACAAACTCTAGCAGACCTGCAGGAGTTACCCTCCCTCCAAAGCCTACCAGTAGGAGTGCATCAACTTCAGGAGAGAAGAAACCGACTAGTACTGTTGAGGTAGGTTTCATTGCAGTGTTATATTGTCTGCGAGATCTAATATGTAATACAGTACTTGTCACCATTTGATCTGGGCTTATTCCTCGATGCCCGGGTATGAATTTATTTATGTTCCACTCAGGCTCCTGTACCTTCGTATACCCTCTGCCAGTCTGTACTATTCTCTTGGGTTCACATTTCCGTATGTAGTCAAATTCATGTATATAATATCCGTAGATCATCAATGAATGACGTGCACGTCATCCCATCGACCTCTATTGACTTGAGACAGAAGGAGTGGTGTAACGCGACACCCTCGTAACCCCAAGACCTTTAAGTAGCGTAATTTCGTCCACGGGTAATCATGTAGTAACTTCTCCCCTGATGCTGGAATGAGCCAACTGTTGTAAGACAAATCTAACAGTGAGACCAGAGGGCAGTACAATGGAAGTCGTTGAAGGGCTACTGGTTTAGGAATATTTACCAGTGTGAGGCAAGTGATTGTGGGCGGGAGGTCGCTCAAGGCAAAGGTTAACGGTGTCGACAGTAAGACTAGGGAGAAGAGCGAACTAGGTTCGCTCCCTTGTGCTGTAAGGGAGTCCCACTGCGTAGACTCCTCAGCTGCGCATTCCCCAGGCAAGCCGGATTCTCTTGAGGAATGTATACGCCGGAAATGGTCGCTGCGCAGCGCAGCATGCGGCCCAACGACTACGAGCTCTCCGTCTGCATGCCCTTCTTCTCCGCATATTGCATTCAGCTCGATCTGAGAGAGAGGACAGTTTATTGCGCTGTGACGCATTAAGACGCGACAAAGGTGAGGTGGGATATGGGGCCTGATTTCAGCCAACTCGTATCCGCTGCACTCCATGCGGATGACATGAAGAGATAGTAGTGCGAGTGTGGGGAACTCGCCCATCTGGAGGCTACGAAGGGATGTACAATTGCCTGGTGAAGGTACTGACGCGTTGTCAGGGGAGAACGCCAGGTCAAGGGCATGTTCACGCCAAGCAGGGGAATTCATATCAGCCAAATCCGCCTCCTTGATCTTCGGAGATGAAAGAGTTGTCCAACTGCGAGGTGGATCAGGTCCTGCGACCCAGACGGGTCTTGAAGGATGGTGCGCTAAAGGAGCAACCGCATTCCGTCTACTGTCTTCTGCAGAAGGATAGATCAGGCCGATCGGAAGGGTTGGGAGGTTATTGACATGCAACGGCGTGGGTAGGCTCGCAGGGACACGCTGCAAATTGCGTGAATGGCGAAAGTGTTCTCCTCTGGAAATGATTCAGTGCTTTGTTCAAGGTCATGCCACCACCCGCAGGCGCACCTCAAATTACGTAGGATGTTGTTTACTTGACGAGAAGTTTCGCCTGCGTCTTGTGGAACAGTTCGCATCACAGAATATAGACTGAGCTACCGTATTATCATGTCAAAGTGGCATCCTCATGGATTGTGACTGCCAGTGGGAGTCGAGGAGACGTTATCACCGTGGTAATCAAGTGGTCGCGAACTCCACTAAGCTGACGCTGACCTGCATTGCAGCAACGTAAAATAATACAAGTCTTATCATACCAATGAATGCTGAAGTGCTGGAAGAAATCCATACGCGTTTTCATAGTGCATACATGGCAAAAATAGAGGAACATGATGATATTCATGCCAAGCATACCTGGCGACTACTCCATCCCACGACCACCCCTCCATCGGACCGCAATAAAAGATACACTCAGTTCATTTGGCGGATGAGCTTGTTGATGTTGGCCTCTCGGTCACCAAAGTCACCACCTTGCACGAAGTGCTTGAATTTGCGCGTCCTCCAGCCACCGTTAGGGTTCGACAGCTTAAACGGCCAGAGGAAGTTGGATGCCTGTTCCAATCCGTCAGCAGAAGAAAATGTTTATCACATGGTCGTTCTGACCTGCTTGAAGTTGGGGCCGGCAGTAGCAATCTCGTGAACGAGGTCTTCTATGGAGAGGATGTCGTATTTGCCGAGGGACTCCTCGATGATGGCATTGTTAGTCAGGGGAATACGCTGTTTGTTGACCTTGCCGTAACCGCGCTTGTAAAGGAGTTCGCGGACAGACTTGATGTTTGGCTCGCTAAGAAAATTCATCAATCCCCACGCAAATTCGCAAAGCAGTCGACTTACCCGTATGTAATGTAGGGCTCGACCAGTCGGAGCATTTGCTGGGTAGCTTTGGTGACCTTTACGAAAACACCATTGTTGATTTGGAGAAGGCGGAGGAGCTGTAGGATTTTACGGGGTTTGGGTGCAATCTCATTGATACTACGCGGATATGAGAAGAATGAAGGATCACAAAAGAAGCTGCACGTACCCACGAATACGGACAACAAAGTAAACCTTGGCCTCTGCAGGAACGTAGAAGTCACCAGATGTTCGGGCAGCACGCTTCAATCGGATCTCCTCCTTCTCCTTTGACAAGTACTCCTTTACATAACTTTCTGCCCGCTTGAAAATAACCTTGCGCTTTGCCTTTGATGCCTGGAACAAATTTTAGTACGCAATCGCAAATAGAGCAATTTGAAGGTAAATGATCAGTCCCGAAAGATGGTTAATTTGAAGGCGGCACTGCAGAACGAATCCCACTAGCCATTCGGTCGAAATAATCGTATGCATCATACATAGAGCAAAGCCCTAATCGACGGGTTGACACGAACCTTACGTGCGGCGGTGGCGGCAGCAAGGCGCTCCTCCCGTGCCTTTTCGTTTTGCTTGCGCTTTTTAAGGAGGGTCTCTGGAACTTCGATGTCCTGTGATAGAAGTTAATGGACATCACATAGATCGTGAGTACATGAACGAACTGAGACTGTAGGAACCCTAGCGAAGATGTAAACACCTGTTGACCGTTCAGAAACTTGGCAGACTCACGTTGTCGAGGGGGCCATGGCGAGTTTTGAGGATGTTGTCGGCGCTGTAGGCCTTGGCGGAGACAACTTTGGAACCCTTGCGGTGGCTGACAACTGTATAGTCTTAGTCAGATATTCTCACGTGTGAGATCATTCGGCACTGACCGACGATCAATATTTTCCCCTTCAAGTTCTATGCACTTGTTCTGATCTCGTTTACTCGTCTTCGAATTCATCACACCTGAACTTTATACAACGTGACGACCAACTATAGCTTATCATCACGTATGATTCTGGCATCGCAAGATGGATCCGAACGCTCAAATGCCACACAGACTCCTTGACTCTAATTTGAGCTACTCGCTGGAACGGAGAGGTATTGACAAAAACCCTGAGGCCCTCGTTCCAAAGTCGCGCCCGATCCGGTAGTTGAATTGAGTCGATGCGGAGGACTCCTCTGACCCGACCACTTTCCTAGATTCTCTTTCCTCCCCCCACCATCCCAATCACCTCGTCTAGCAATACCCTCACACATTTCTCCCCAACAGCCGCGTCCTGGGCAATACGCTGGGAGGTCTAAATTAGAGCTTAACTTTATATCACTTACTTTCTAGTAAATGAAACTCGGCACGTCGCTTTTCAGACTTGAATAATAAGTATTAGTTGAATATTTGAATACTCGCATGATTCAGATGTTTGCGAGTGTGTACATATTATGACACGAAGTCCAAACATTGAAACAACCATCTGCTGGATTGAACCCATTTGATCAAAATCATCAGGTAACGAGATGAACTTGAATAATTCCAGTCAATCTTCCACTCTGTCCATGTCATCTATCCCGCCATCTAGCTTTCCAAATGTTTCCGTCTATATGTCACAATCGTCGCTGCACGATTCCATCCACACCGATCCAAATTCACCAGAAGTGCTAAAGCAGAACGTGCAGGTAGCGCTTGACCATGTTGCAAGGATTCAATCACTAGCACGTAACTGCTTGCACGGCATGTAAGACTCTCTACCACCTTCATAATTATACGGCGTTTAACTATTGTTAGACAAAGCGCATACCAAGCGGGACATGATCCTGCACATACGACAGGCAAGTAGACTTCATGTTGTTTTATAATCAAGACTTTACGCTTCCGGTTTCCAGCAGAGTTGGCCACACTTATGCAGACACTTCGCACACTTGCTGAATTCCTTCGACAAACTGGTGTAGGCGCATACCCCATGCCGCCCGCCTCTGAGTCTCAGAGCGCATCATCGATACCTCCCACAGAGCAGCAACTCGTTGATACCACGGCCCGTGAGGTACAAGTGCTTTATGAGCGCCTGAAACGTATTCAAGAGAGCAATGCCGTTGCTGTGAATCTACTTGGGGCCGCTGATACCGTCTCTCGTGCGCGCTAATCAACATCGGTGTCAGTTCTATTGTGTAGTTTTATAACGTCATCCCAGTTAATATTCGGTAGTGTGCAGACTAACCAGTTTCAGGTGACAATATGTCTGAATAGGCTCGTGCGCGCATACCGGTAAGTACTTAAGTACTCTGTCGATATCTCATGGGTGACAGTCGTTTACGTCCAGATGGCCAGTCCTTCCATGCAGTTATATCACACTCCGTTGGCAGTCTAGTATTCGACAATCTCCTAGGGAACGTGTTCTATCCAGCTGCCTTCGAATAGTTGATAGAAGACGTTACAAATGTCACCTAACAGCTATGAGATCTACTGGTATTTGCCACAATTAATAAGCTGAAGTTCAATCTTGACCTTGACCCAGTGACGATCGGCTATCTGCATGTGCTATCCATCTGTTTTACCTGCAGTCATCTGTGATGCTCACGTACCATGCCGCACAACATTTACTATTGTTTGGTCCAGAGGCTAACTTGAAGTAGCTGAGCCTTTGATTGGCTATATACAGAGACTTACTTATGGAAAATGCTGATCACAACTAAATCACACGTAATCCCTAACATCAACTTTGACATCCAGCAGATAATTGCGGCATGTATCACGAATTGGATTCAAGCGCCCATACGGCCAAGCAGACTTCATCCTGCTCGAAACCGATTTGAAAACTAGTCTGTCATGCAGAGGAAATCATTACTAGCAGTGGGCCGTTACTCTATGCTACTCGCTGGAGTGGAGAAGCGTCTTTAACTTTTTGCCTCAACCCCGAGGTCCTCGTGTTTAATCAAGTTTGGCAGTTGAATCGTGTTAAGATTCAGAAATAAAGTGCCATAATTTGAAGGCTTCTGCCCATTTCGCTTTCCCCGTCTTGTTCTTTCTATCCATCATGTCGCCACTGCGAGCCAAGGCATGGTTGTTGATAGTGGTCCTGGAAGCAGCAGCGTTTGTACCCAGTGCCTTTGCGCAGTCATCCACTGTGACATGCATATCCTCCTTTGGTTGGGTAATGCTCTCTTTTCATTTTTATTCTCTTACTAGGGTTCAAGATATAGATTCTGATTCATGATCTGCAGATGAACAACACTATCGGGCAGGACCCTTGCGTCGTTGCTTCCTACCTCGAGAGCGTTTGCGGAGGTACGCCTTTTCAGTAGTACGCCCTGGCCTTGCATAACTAGTTTTGGCGCAGCTTTTACAGTCGGTCCTTTACCTCCTAGTACATATTATGGAGCTCCCTCGGCCGCTGCAGCAAACACTTGCACATGCAGTACAGTAACTTACTCGATGATGGGCGCTTGCAGTGATTGTCAGAACGCCTCGTATTTGTCGTGAGTAGTAATCAAGTCATATCAAGGATGCTCGACTCCACGGGGCGCTTATTTCCTATCAGTTGGTCTTCCTGGAGCTCCAGTTGCTCCAAGATGTCCATTGGAGAGTCAGTCCGCAAAGTTGTTAATGTTCTGCAAGTTCTTCTAATACACATAATCGACAGATATCCGAATGACATTCCGGCTGGCACCAGGGTTCCAAATTGGGCATATTTGAATGTTAGTGCACTTTGCCCAATTTTCGTAATCTGATTTTCTTTGAAGGTGACTGGTGGTTTCGACCCCGTCGCAGCTCAAAACAACGGAGGTCAGGATTCGTGCAAAACTTTTCCGTCTGAGAGGCACATTTACTCACCTTCTTGTAGATCTCCCGGAATCTACCGCAGCCAATGTACAATCTACCACCACAGTCACTTATTCGACCACCTTGTCTGCTTCTTTGACCACCGTGTATACTTCTTTAACCAGTTCTGCGGCCACGGCCACAGGACTTTCAACGACATCGGCATCTAGTTCGACAAGTTCAAACGTTAGAGCTATAGCTGGAGGTGTCGTTGGTGGAATATTGGGCACAACCATTATAGGCCTTGTGGTGTGGTTCCTTGTAAAACGCCGTCGCACCTCCACAACGCCATCACCTGCTTTCAGCGACATAGGCAGAGTTCCGGGCCACACTCAAAGCTTTTACTCTACCAATACTAATATATTCCCAATGGCGCAGCAATCACGTCTCTACGTATGTTTCTCGTTATTTTGTGATGCATCAGCTCATCTCATCCACTCGCGCAGGACCCTTCTGACCCGACCACTTTCCCAGGTCATCCTCACTTCCCACCCGGCCCAATCGCCTCGTCCAGCAATATAGACTTGAATCCATCGATGCCTTCACCCGTCTTTCCCCAACAATCACGTCCTGGACAGTACACAGCTGGCATTCCACAGGTTTAGAGCTTGGGCTTAGCTTACTTTATGACACTCACGTTCTGGTATACGAAATTTGGAATGTTGTTTTCAGACTTAGACTTGCTCAAAAACAAACTCAGGGTGTGGTCAAGTTTACAGGCCACGACCACTCGCAAAGCGCCAATAGCAATATGAAGTGCAAGTGTGTACATTCATCAACAGTACTATGTACTCAGTCACCATGCAAAAGTTCTTGGACGGTGGCCCGACGGACGGTGTGATGCGGCCCACCCGTGACTTGCTCCGCTGTGGCAGGCATAGCTGCTTTCGATGAAGTACGTGTACCATGGTTAGCCGCGCTAAGCCTTTTGATTGGCTGAGAAGACTTGCGTTGTTAATGATGTGCAGCAGACGCACGAGCTCCGTCACGCGTTGCAATGACCCACTGTGAATCGAGCTTGTTTCGTGTGAGCGCTGGGCACGTTGCATTCCCTTGCAAACTACATAAATGTGACTCGCTTGAGCAGATGCGTGATGATTGATCGGCACGAGTCTTGGAAAAGGTGGCGAGATGGCATTGAAAAACTACGACACTGAGACTGTAAGTACTGAACACTATAAAAATAGTGTACTTGCAAGTTTATACCCGGAACAAGTCACGGTGGTTGCGTCGATCCGATGATGCTGACATGCATATGCACGAGATGAGCCACATGAGATATGTTCGACCAACTGGGTGGATACTGATGAGAAACGGGCATTACTCCATAGAAGTTGATAGGACCCACCCATGGCACTTGTGTAAAACGCATGGCCATCAATGATACAGCCGAACTTCATCAGAGGATGCGAGAACACGGGGAGAGGTGCCATAGCTGCACCAGTAGTTCGAGCCAGAGGCCATCTTGATGATCAAGACACTCAATGCAGGCTCATGCTCCGATGCACTCGGAAGTCATCATCACCATGGGTTGTATATAGCGTGTCTCGCAGATTTCAAAAAACAAAAGTTGCAAAAAGAGGCAGGAACGAGATAGACTAGCACTAATTTGGTTCTGTAACCGACCCTGAGGCCCTCTCAGGCTGGATCCGAGCGGCGAGCGCGCTCTTTGAAATGATCAAGTCAACAATAATATCATGATGAACGAGTCTGCCGTGGACAGGAAATGGGCATTACCAGCGGTAGGCCTATTGACTCGACATCGCATGGAATGGAGAGGCATTTGCACTCGAAAACCCTGACGTGGCCCTCGTGTTCACTTGAAGCTGTGTTTGGCAATTTGATCTGGCAGCCGACATCACTGGCACGTCGAACTGCCACAAGGAACAAAGCGCCTAATTACTATATGTAACTGAAAGGGCTTCTCGCCGTTCCGCCTTTCCCATTCTTCCTTCTATCCATCATGTCGCCGTTCTCCAAGGCATGGTCGTTGATAGTGGTCCTGGCAGCAGCGGCGCTTGTACCCAGAGGTGTCTTTGCGCAGACCTCCAATGTGACATGCCTGGCTTCCTATAGTTGGGTAATTTTATTTTATTTTGCTTCAAGATGCAGATTCTGATGCATGATTGGGTGATCTGCAGATGAGCAACAGTCTTTCACAGAACCCTTGCGTGGTTGCTTCCTACCTCGAGAGTGTCTGTTGGGGTGGAGGTACGCAGTTTTCGTTTTGTAGTATGCATTGCATAACTAGTTCTGGCGCAGATTTTACAATCAGTTCTTTACCTCCTGGCACCCATTATGCGGCTCCTACAGTCGCTGAAGCCAACTCTTGCGAATGTAGTACGGTGACCTACTCGCTGGTTAGCGCTTGCGGCGCTTGCCAGAACGCCACTTATCTAACGTGAGTTGTATTCAAGTTACATCAAGTATATGTTCGACTTCACAGAGTGCTTATTGTCTCGTAGCTGGTCTTCCTGGAGCTACAATTGCTCGCAGATATTCCCCCAGGTGTCAGTCCCCAAGATTATTTATATTCTCCAAGGTTTACGATATACCTGATCGACAGATATCCGTATGACATTCCGGCAGGCACTGTGGTTCCGAATTGGGCCTACCTAAACGTTAGTGCATGGCCACTTATCCTAATTTTCGTAACCTGACCTTCTTTGAAGGTGACTGCTAATGGGTTCGATCTCGTCTCAGCGCAAAGCACTGGAGGTTAGTATTCAGACATTACTTTTCAGAGACACCTTTACTCACTTTCTTGTAGATCTCCCGGAATCCACCGCAACTAAAGTACAATCCACTGGCACAGTCACTTCTGCGAGCTCTGTGTCTGCTTCTTTGACCAATTCTGGCACGGCCACAGGATCTCCGACGACATCACCAACTAACTCGACAAGTTCAAACGTTGGAGCTATAGCTGGAGGTGTTGTAGGTGGAATTGTGGGAGCTGCAGCCATCATAGGCTTTGCGACTTGGTTCTTTGTCAAACGCCGTCGCTCTGCCACAGCGCCATCGGCCGCCTTCACTGACATTGGCGGGGGTCCGGGCTACACTCAAAGTGTTTACTCCAGTAACCCTCATCCATTCCCAATGCAACCTCAAATGACGCAGCAACCGCGTCTCTACGTATGTTTCTTCTGATTTTGTGATGCATCGACACTCATCTCATCTCCTTCTGCAGGACCCCTCTGACCCGACCACTTTCCCAGGTTCTCCTCCCTCCCCCACCGTCCTAACCACCGGGTCTAGCAACATATACCAAAATCCATCCATACCATCACATGTCTTTTCTCAACAGCCGCGCCCTGGGCAGTATAATGGCACTCCTGAGATTTAAGTGAGAGCTTGCAAGATGATCGACGACCATTGGATGTGATTCCCTTCTCATGATTTGACCAAATACAATTTTATATATCCATGTAACTGTGCTTATTATACACTCACGTGAACTCCCGGCTAGCCATCGGAATTTTATTGTAGGACCATTATGAAATGAAAATTCCGTGTATATGCATGGAGGTGAGACGAAGTGCACAACTTAGCTTCTCCGTTCTTTGTCATGAGCACATCCTGCCAAGGATCTATTAATATTACCCATCACTGCCACGTTAGTAATCATGATCGCTGGTAGTCCTGGTAGCCGTTGCAGTGTTGCTGCTGAAGATGACTTTGCGCAATGATGAACGCAGTATGGGTTAATTGGTGCGTTCTGCCAGAATGCCTGCGATGGAGTGATGCACCAGGGACAAAGCACGGGTGCGTTTACGATAATGGTGGGCGTGTGCTTTTCTATAATCGTATGAAACGTGCGAGAAGGTTTTCACGATCCGAGTCGGGACAACGACTCGGAAAGCAGGGGAGTAGCTGTCCGAGACGAGGCAACGAGAGCGGACAGCAGTGCATCCGATCCAAGTGCAGCTTGAGACTGGAAGTCGACAGGGTGAATTAAACGAGCCCGAGGGTGCATTGAGCTAAATGGAGAACAATAATTAATATTGCGGGTAGCTGCTAGTGGGCACTGGGCAGGGCAGTGATGGTTTAAAATAATCTGGCGATAGGTCAGGGGACAGAAAGTGGTCTAGCCATCCTCGGGGATCCGAGTCATCCTGGGAACCAGACTCTCAAAACAGTCGTTGACAACCTTTCCCTCTCAATATCCTGTATAGCAGGATAAAAGGGCAATTTTACGAACCTGTGTGGCTTGAAACATTGTCAACCTCTACCTAAATGGCGGAAGAAGCCACGCAGCACATCATACCAAGTACATCTCCCGTTCGTGCGTTTGAAGAGCATGAAAATTCTGTACTCGCAATCGCAGTCTTCTCTGATGGACGACGTATGGTGACAGGTTCTCGAGACAGGACGCTTCGTCTGTGGGACTTGAACAACGGCGATGTGTTGAGGAAGATGGAGGGGCACCGCAGCCGAATATCTGCAGTGGCGGTCTCACGAGACGGGAAATTGATAACAAGTGGTGATAACAAGGGAGAGGTCATCGCATGGCATGGAGACAGTGGTGAATCTCTCGCTCAAGCCATCAAAGGATTCAAAGCCCATTACTGGGCAATCTGCTCGTTGGACATTTCACCCGATGGCGCAGTTCTGGCAACTGGTTCATCAGACAACACGACGAAGCTATGGAACACACAAACTTGGCAGTTGCAAGGAAAACCGATAGAATGCAGTGACGAGGTCAATTGCGTTCGGTATTCGCCGTCTGGTGAACATCTTGCCATCGCAACATTCGGTGATATCCAAATATGGACTTCAGATGCGAAGGAGTGTATCGCAAACTTCGAGGGTCATGCGGTGGTTAGTCGAGCATACAACGTTTCAATCGCGTGGAAGCCAGATGGAACACGTCTTCTATCTGCAGGCTCATATAGGGATTGCACAATACGGGAATGGGATTCATCCACCTGGAAGCAGGTTGGCAAGCCCTGGCAAGGTCATTCTCACTTCATTGACGCCATCACTATCAATTCTACCGGTACACTCCTCGCTTCTGCATCTTATGACAACCATGTACGCCTCTGGCGGCTCTCAGATCAACAGACTATCGCTATATTTCAGCACTCTGACCCAGTGTGTTGTGTCACATTCTCCACAGATGGCGAGCACATTCTCAGTGGAGGTAATGATAAAAAAATTATACAGTGGGCAATACCTGAATCCGCTTTGGAACAAGCATCAAATGATGTAGTAAGTTTATATTTGTGTCCCTTCCCTTTGTCATCTCATCTCGAGTTTTCTGACGCGAAGACTGAAGACTTTCATTACAAGGCAGGTTTCCACCTTTGATTCATTCTAATACCACAATGTAACTATATGTCTTGCAGATTCTCTCTATAGACACGAAAGTCCGCCACGCATGCATATCTGGGGATTTTTCTACTGCTGAAGAACTGCTAAAGCGAGAGATCGACACTGATAACAACAACTACTCATCCTACGCAAATCGCTCGTTTGTTATGGCGCGAAAATTCGATTGGGAGCATGCCCTTGATGATGCAGTTAAGGTGAGATACACTGTCTATCGTAAACCCTGACCAACCTACTTCCATGGTGATGCAGTCCGTCAGCATTCAGCCCTCCTTGTCAGGCTATCTCTCCATGGGCATAGCCCTCTGCGGACAAATGCAAGTACAGGATGGGATGAGAGCACTTGATCTAACATTCATATTCTCAAACGAAGATTTGAAAATTGTTCATTTCATTCTATTGATTAAGGTATGTAGATTTTCTCATTCGTGTGCTCCCTAATTTATCACGCTTTTCAGGCCATCGCACTTTTCAATGCAAATCAACACGAGGAAGCAATGCTGCGCGTCCAACAGCTAGCCGTCGCTTGTCCCAGTGCTAATACTATTGCGTGTCATTTTGTTCAAGTAAGTACCCCGTCCAGGTTTGACACAGGATTTTCTCTGAACTTCGCATGTCAGGCATATCTACATCTCGAACTGGGCAACAATGCCTTGGAAAATGCGTGTTACAACGAAGCTGCTGATCACTTCACTGCCTCTATCAACACCAATCCTTCCTTATTTGAATTGGATATTCGTTCCATATTCGAAGACTTTTCTGTGGTACGTTGATATCATGCAAGTGAAAGTTCTCTTGACGCTTAACTGTATGTGAGAAGCTATTCGGGTGGGACCTCAAGAATCTGTGGCAAAATGCAAACCAGAAACGGTGCATTGCATTCCTTCGGGCAGGTCAACTTGGAGCGGCCCTAAAATCATACCGATACATGATGGACATGAGTGATGAAATCACTAAGGCTAGCTGCCTTGGTTGGTCCGCTAGCGAGTCTTTCAGTGTTGTTGCCTAGGCCACACTTCTAACCCGCATTAACTCAGCTTTCAAGCAAGAATGTAGCGTGTTGTATTCTACTAATGGAGATGCTGCCCTCGCTGCAAGCAATTACGACGAAGCCATCGAGTCATACTCGGCAGCGATCGATCTGGGTTCTGCAAGTGATTCTAACTTTGCAAATCGCAGTAAGGCGAGGTTGGAAAAAATGCAGTGGGAGGATGCGCTTGTTGATGCGCTCAAGGTGCGGTGGTATCTATCGTCTGGTAGCTAATTCTCATTTCGGCGGTATGCAGGCCATCGACCTCAATCCCTCGTCTGAACTTGGATACCAATTAAAGTATCAAGCGCTTCAAGGCGCACAACGCTATGATGAAGCGAACGAAGTCTTCCAAATCATGCACTCTAAGTCAGACAATACCTCCGACATAAAAAAACGAAAAAAGACCCGGATAAGTCATGGATCGGCATCGACAAGCTCGTCTGTTACTCAACAGTTGCACCGGCAGTATGTCATTCCACTCGAAGCAGAGAGTGCCATTCGAAAGGCCATTCATGCTCAACTCGACAACGCCCCGCTTCGTCTACTTCACACCTCCACTGGGCGATTATGCGATCGAGAGGCACAGATAAATGCCTTCAAATCGAGTACAGAGTACAAGGAGTTCTTATCAACGAAGCATGGAAACCTCCGAAAGGAGCGCATTGAAGAAGTGGTAGCGACGTATTTCCGACGTGTCATGCTATCGCATAGGTGGGAAGGGAAGGAGCCACTGCTGCACGACATCCAGGACAAGGTCGTATACAAGTTGAAACCAGTTGCCGGTATTGTGAAGTTGCAGTCGTTCTGCGAAATTGCTCGTGATGCTGGTTATCACTGGGCGTGGATCGATACACGCTGCATCGACAAGCACAATAATGCCGAACTCCAAGAATCACTCAATTCCATGTTCGTCTGGTATCGCCACTCAACACTTACAATTGTTTATTTGTCGGACGTGCTGCCCACGTCAAAGTCTGGTGCATTGGCAAGGAGTGCTTGGAATCAACGAGGATGGACGATGCCAGAATTTCTTGCTTCCGAAGTCGTCCTCTTTTATCAGCAGGATTGGACCCTATATCTTAACGATCGCTCTCCCAACCACAAGAAATCTACTGCGATCATGCAGGAGTTGGAGGATATGACAGGCATAAATCTACAGGCACTTGTTGCCTTCCGCCCAGGGATGAGGGACGCCCGGGAGAAACTCCAATGGGCATCGACGCGTGTCACCACGTTGCAAGAAGACATTGCATACTCGCAATTTGGCCTCTTCGATGTCCACCTGCGTGTTAATTATGGCGAGAAGAAGCAAAATGCACTCGGGCGCCTCTTACAGGAGATTGTGGCTCAGTCTGGCGACATCACTGTCCTGGACTGGGTCGGAAAATCATCCGATTTTAATAGTTGTCTGCCAGCCGACATCACTTCATACGAAGCTCCACCATTCACGCTATCGTCTCTATCCGAAGACCAGATACAAAAGTCCGTCTCCTCGCTGCGACACACCGTGTCCACAGAGTCGGCTTCGGGACTGTATCAAAAACTTGACGGCCTGAGCGCTCCTCGTTTCGCGCACCGCCGGCTACATCTGCCTTGCATCACATTCCTTGTCACAGAAGTCAAACGGAGGCTTGGTCAAGAGGAGGCGATACATTTTACATATGAAGTCAAGTCAGACGGACTTCATGACCTGCAAATCACTACAGAAGACAGGCTGATTCAGTTCTCGCGGGCAAGGCCCACTCGACAGACATTCTTGCTTGTTCGTCCCTGGGATCGTTGTCTCCTCGAGCTGCCTGATTTCGCAGACACAGAACATGTGGAAGATTGGTGCGCTCCCGAGCCTCCGTCAAACGATTCGCCTGAGGGATCACCCAGAGAGAATGGGCATGCTGATGCGGAGTCCCACTCGCGAGCGTTGCGGTTGATTGTTCGTCTAGGACAGCCTTTTGGCGCATTTTTACTCGCACAGCAGCGCGGAGGAGAATATAAGAGAATCGCATCAGACTACGACATCATTGCACAAGTTAGAGACATAGCTTCTGATGACAACATGATGGATGTCAGGACACTAGAAATATTGTAGCTCAGTATGTTTTGAAGAACGACGACTGGCTTTCATTTCTAAGTTGCAACTTGATGTCTCGATAAAACCACACTCGACCCTACGAGGCTAAAGCGCTAAAGACTGCATCGGAAATTCATCTACTAGGGTCCAGTGAGGTCCAAGATATCAAGCACCAAAATAGTATTCATGTATCTCCAAGAAAACAAGATTTTTGAATTGTCGGTACACCTGGTGACCGAAGCATCCGGGAAACTGGGACGACCGGCCAAAGGGTGGACCTAGCTTATCTGAGGCGCTAGGAGATGAAAGATTGCCAGCAGTACAGACAATCAAACATGTGGTATACAAGCGCCTGAAAGTTGTTTAAAGATGTCCAAGAAAGTAAGTGAGCTCGTTAAATACACACGTTTTTCTTTAGGGCTGGTCTATCGCGAGTCACATGTCACAACTCCACCTCATGATTTTGGCCGGGCCGCACTAAGAATACAAGACACTCACGATATCGATGTTGCACGGGTAAACTCATAAAAATCCACCTTTATGGCGTTATCGCTCCCCCATGGACCATGTTGCGGAGATCCGCTTCATTAGTAAAGTGCTTCGAGAGACCAAATTTAAGGCATCACACAATATCTGGGTTCCGTTCAAGCCACCTTGCAGGTCCATCATTCATAATGACCGTATCTACACTCCCTCTAAATGACGGACACCAGGTCCCCTGGATAGCCTTTGGCACTGGTACCGCCCTCTTTGGCAAGGACGCAGAAACGGCCATCCGCCTTGCCATTGATAATGGTTTTACGCACCTCGATGGTGCCCAAGTCTATGGCAATGAAGACACATTGGGGGACGGAGTAGTAGCTTCTGGCAAGCCCAGGTCCGAGCTCTACCTGACGACAAAGCTCGGAAAATTACAGCCTGGTGCAACTCCCAAGAGCGCACTGCAGGAGTCCTTGAAGAAAATGAAAGTGGATTACGTCGACTTATACCTTATCCATCAAGCCAGCAATCACGTCGGGCAGTTAAAGGAGATTTGGAAAGGGATGGAAGAGGCTCAGAGGGCGGGCTTAACCAAGTCCATTGGAGTTTCTAACTTCACTGCTGACAACCTGAAGACTATATTGGAAGTTGCCACTATACTCCCCGCTGTCAACCAGGTTAGTCTTATGAGCCTGTCTATGTGATAGTCCTCATTTAACCATCAATAGGTCGAGGCTCACCCATACGTTTGGAAAGCGTTGCAGCCGAATCTTGCCATCCATGACCAATACAAAATCGTTACGTCGTCTTATGGTGGTTTGTCGCCTCTTTTCCGTGGAAAAGGTGGACCATTAGACTCTGTGGTCGAGCAAATCCGTGCTCGATTAGAGAAAACTCGTGGCGCCACTGTGTCTGATGGCCAGGTGTTGAACAAATGGCTTCAACAGAAAGGCGTTCTGGTGGTGACGTGAGGTTTAATCCCCATACTTCGGATGTGATAGTTTTCTAATACTTGCGTCGTCACAGAACCTCGTCGAAAGCAGAACGTATCAGAGAATACCTCTACACTCAGAATGTGCCAGAGCTTACACCCGAGGAGATCGCCCTTATAGACACTACTGGAGGAAAACTTCACCAAAGATACTTCGTGAGTTTGGAGTAAGACGATGACTCATGTTCTTCTGCTCACATCTTGCATTTCAGCGTGACAACTGGCCGTCCGAGTAAGTTAGCGATCGTTGTCGCATGACTTAGAATGATTTCCACTCAGGTCATAATCTTATAGAAGTCCTGCAGTTACTAGATCTCAGTTGTAGTATTGGTGAATCACGTGACTTCAGCCTGTATTGAGCTTGTGGGCTGGCGTGGCCGTGGCTTTCATTGCTTTCTATATAAAGTTTCTTGCATTTGTAGCACTGCTGCCAACAACGATGTCGTCTCCAGATCTATCTGCGCTGCTAAATTATGCAACAACATCAAAATCTCGTCTACAGTCGCTGTATTCCGACATTCACAGGCAGAAACATTCTAACCCTTCTTCTTTCCATGCTCACGTTGACTGGTGGCATGGGACGCTCAAGGATGTCATTTCGCGAGGTTGGCAGGGAAGCGATAGGCCTGACGGGATGAGCAACAAACTTATCCTAGGAGCACGAAGAGCGCTTGTGGATAAGTTGCGCTATGAAGGTGTTGGCAAGCCTCTCGGCCTCGGAACCACCATAGTGCGTCATTACGCAGCTCTTACACCTTTTGGTACTCGACTCACCGCACTGCACTAGTAAAGGCCGAGATGCGACGAAGTAACTATCTAGTGCCACTCTCCCAATTTCTTACTTCAAAGCAGTCTGTGTACGACTCAGACTGGCTCCCATATCGAATTGCTTCATTCGTAGTCGGAAAACCACTATGGTGGGCGATGGAGCAGCTTGACATAGTCCGCTCAGAAGACTCTTACACAGAACCTGAGACGTGGAAGAAGATAGAAGGGGACTATGTCATGCTTGGGCTTGTCGTAGAAGCAGCTGATACCCTCGATATCCTGCGAGACGGCATCGGACTCAGCCCAGCTGACAACTTGTACACTTTCGAAGGTTTTCGCAGGGAATTTGGGGCCAAGGTCTTACGCGGAGCCGTGCTGAGCGAGTTAGACACAAAAGTCCTGATCAAATTTCTCGAACGGGAAAGACGCGTGGTTATACAGAACGGCGATGTAGGTGTTTCAGTCGTATATTTTACCTGCTGACTGACATCATTTTGAGGTCATTAAATTTGGGACAACGAAGCATGATCGGGAAATCACTGCTGTGGATCGAGGCATTCTTGAGCTTAAGACAGCAGTGATCAACCTCCGTGAACAGGTGGATGGCATCCAGAATAAAATTGAACAGTAAGGAATTCATTTTTCCACAGCGCGTCGTCTAATAACGCTTGTGTACATCTAGGACCTCCTCAAATATCTCAAACGCCCTGCGTCAGCAGCGCAAGTCAATTGCACTAGCAGAGTTGCGGTTTAAGAAACATCTGGATGACTTACTTTCAAAGCGTCTGGGATCCCTTCATAATCTAGAGTCAACTTTGATCAGTGTAGAGACGGCCGCGGGTGATGTGGAAGTGAGTAACCTTTCTCTTCTGTAGATTATGCGTTGCTCACCAGTGTCCTCTTCAGATTATGAAGACGTACCAGAGCTCGACGGCAACATTAAAAGCAATCCTTAGCCACCCCTCTCTTCAACGCGATAAGATTGAAGAGACGATGGATGCGCTTGCGACATCGACTGCTGATGCACGTGAGATAGATGATGCTATTAGAATGGGCGGAGACGTGGCTGCAGTAGACGTGGGCATAGATGATACGGAGCTAGAAGCTGAACTAAATGCGTTGGTGGAAGAGGCAGAGAAGGAGAGGGCTGCGGCGGCTGAACAAGAGGTTGTGGAGAAGCTTCATAGCATCGAAGTTCACGTCCCAGAAGGCGCACCAGTTCAGGCTGCTGCTGCCGCGCCCAGGCGGACGGCAGAGGCAGCATAGGACGACACCTTACTATAATTAGCATACGATATTGACTCTGACGCCATTTCCTTACGAAGTCAAGCTTTGTTTCATTCCCTAACATTATCCCGCACATTCACAATTCATGGCACCCATCCGTTTGCGACATCCCAAGGGCATCACGACATTGCAGATTGACCTCGATAATGCTCTAGTCCAAGACCTCCAGCAGGAGATATTTGGAGTGTCCGAAATCCCACCATCACAGCAAGAACGTATGTAACATGCAACCGCGTGCAACAAGCTCATTTAACCGCAATTTTTGTGCATGTTAGTCAGATCGGGGTACCCACCACGATCGCTCGCAATTATCCCAGAGCTTCCGCTTTCGAGCCTGGGATTAAAGCCAGGTGATCAGGTCATTGTGAACCAGAGCATATCGAGCTCGGGACGCACCCCGCCTTCCCCACCCAAGGCCAACCTGACGCCGGTGTCTTCCCAGCGACCTCAAGTTTCTGCGCCGCAACCAACTTCAAGCAGGCTCGCACCGAGGAGTAGTGGTCCAGACTATGTTGAAACACCAAATGGCGTGTTGGTGCACAGGGTACAGTAATGTGTTCCTAAGTTAATCGGTTATCTGTCACGCGCCGTAGATCGTGCCAGACGATAACTCGTGTCTTTTTTCATCAATCGCTCTTATTTTCGAACAGGATGCCCGCAAGGCGCAACGGATACGGCAAGGTCAGCCATCACATCGGTTCGAAATCTGTGAGATTGACTGATTGGCCATCCCCTCATAAGTCGTTGCAGATGGTATCCGAGCAGACATGGAAACCTACAACGAAGCTATTCTAGGGTGACTATAATCACTTCATACTATAGGATGATACAGAACTGATTTGACTTTGAATTTGCAGCTCGAGCCGAGATGCATACATTGCTACCATTCTGAAGCCTGCTACATGGGGAGGTGCGATCGAACTTGGAATTCTTGCCAAACATTATGGCACGGAGATTGCATCCATCGATGTTGAAACCGGAAGGTTTGATCGTTTTGAGCCTCCATTAGAGGCAAGCACAGGCAACCGGTATGACCCCTGTGTCGCCCTCGTTTTAAAAACTCTTTTGACCCACCGGGACACAGTTGCATCGTGATCTATTCCGGCATTCATTATGATGCTGCGTCATTGGCGCCTATGGCTGACGCTCCGCCTGAATGGCATCAGACTGTCTTTCCGATTGTGAGCGCATCAGTATCGTGCATGTCATCCTAGGGCTAACTTCCCCTGATATTAGATATCCGCGGATGAAGATGATCCAATTTTGTCTGCTACCAAAGAATTGGCCACTATCCTACGAGCAAAGAAAGCGTATACTAACACTGCAACGTTTGATATCAAATGTGAAGTAAGCAGGCATTTTTATCGATCGGTCTGCTTAACCATTAAGTGATGCATTCGTGCAGGACTGTGGCAAGGGATTGAAGGGCGAGAAGGATGCGAGAATGCACGCCCAGGAGACAGGGCATGTGCGATTTGGAGAATACGCGTGACAGTCGGAGTCTTGACTCGGTCGTTCCTCATGTTTTATGTATTTCACTTGGAAACCCTGATGTGCGCAAGAAAGTGGATATTCGTGTATTGTAAGTGCTAAAGAGTTTAGTTTCCCGTAACGATGTCGCTTTCTATTTCCATTACCACTGGCACGTGGTCTGATGCGCCATAGATATCACTTCTGATCTCGCACATCTTGACCTTTTCCACTAGTCGTTCGCTCACCACAACTATGAAGATAGATTTAAGATTAGCCACCGAGCAAAAATTGGCAACATACACATATCCAATCTCCAACCAAGGCCTTTGGTTCGACAATTAAAACGGTATGAGAAATATGTGTAGTGTTTGTCTTCTGGATGATTCTGCCTCCAGACGTCAACAAATTTGCCAACTCCAGCAGCAGATTCAGGGGGATCGAGAATATTTTGAAACGCTTCAGTTTCATCTTTTGTATATCCAGGTGTCTTGTTCCAATTCGACTTTGGGTTTGCCAAGTCTGGATAGATGTAAGATGTACTGGGCTAAACTGCAGACGATGTGAATCTTGTACCTATTGCGGTTGGCGCGACGTTGAGGTCACCCATCCATATCACGGGTTTCTTCTTGTCTAGATCCCGGATATACGTAGTGAAGTGCTCGTTCCACGTGTTCTTCTCCTTCAGGGTCTGGGATAGGTGAATAACTGTGCACGCCATATATCTGATGATCTGACCTTGAGCCCCTGACCAGCATTCGTCACGTATGTAGCTACAATGTAACAACCAGGAAATTCCACCGTGACAATACGACCTTTGACACTACTTGGGTCTGGATGTCCCGGAAGTTTTGTGTCTACAGATAGAGGTTTGTGCTTGGAAAGTACGGCTGTTCCTGCTGCGTGGTGTTGGAATTAGGGAAATAAAGAGCCAATGAAAGTCATTTACAGTATGTCTTCTTGGACGATATAGCCCAGGTACAATGAGGGAACCGTGTCGTCAGGAATGGGTCTACAGGAACTTCGTTCACCTAATAAGAAAGTTTTAGCAAGACTGGGACAATAACGTGAAATGTACCTTGGTCTCTGTTAGCACGAGAATATCTGGATCCTCCGCCTCAACATAGAATTTGAATCCCTGATGGGATGTAACATAGAGTTGATTAGAAATTTAGCACACATCGAGTCCATTGCGCACTTTCTTGGAAGCCGATGCAAGCGAACAAATATTCCAAGTTGACAGGCGAACCGTGCCCGCTATCCGAGGTGGAAAACTGATGTGGACAGGTAGTACTTTGTTAGTAGGCTGGCCGTTGGTGGCAAAGGCAGGCTCTAGCGAGTCTCTCGATACTTTGGTCTTCTTTGAAGCGGACTGTACGGTGGCTTCATTGTCTGATTGTGACTCGGATGCCGCTTTACGCTTCACTGCGTTAGTTTTCTTTTTTGGTGGCATTATTTGGTGGGTCAAAAAGACGCGTAAAGCTGGTGAGATGGTGAAGCTGGTCGTGGGCCAATTGTGGATAACGTACGAAATTGTGGATTGTGGACGCCAAGACAGTGGTCTACTACTTAGTAAATGATATTGTTAGCGCGACTTTCCAAATTGAGCCAACTTGTGGGCGCATATTTTACCACGGGTGCTTAAAAACCAACTTTGCCTGGGCCTGCAACTTAACTTTCGCGCTTTGGACAGAGCTTGGACAGAGCAGCAGCTTTACTTCTGTATCATAGTCTGTGTACAAGCTACGCCAAAGCCACCAGTGCCAATCTAGTTATAAACAGGCCATCCCCACTTTCAAGCTCTCGACACAACGCAACACAACCTTCATTTCTGGTGCTTACGGTCCTTAATTAACTCATCAACCCTCGAACACGGTCAACATCACGCAACATGCTTACCCATCGTGACTTCTCCGCATGTATAATCTCCGAGGGCAAACCGATCCCTGAATATCTAGCCGCTGTCGTTGCCGACAAGCCAAACACAATCTCGTGTTGGATCCCAAGTGAGGTGGGAAAGGTAACTCGATTCGCTCATCTAATCTCGACGTGCCTCACCGATGTCACCAGACTTTTTCAGTCCACTGGAGAGATGAAGGAACGAAAATGCATTCATGCGCCTTCATCACACTTGATGGATTCGTAGTTCCCGGTCGGTTCTTGTTTGGCGAAGGCGAGGCTTACAGAAATGGTGTAAGATCAGGTCCGCAGACAGAAAGACCCTTTATGTTTGCACAGAGCCCAGGTGAGTTATGACAAACAATGGTTACATTGGCACGAAGGCTCATCTTCAACAGGTGCAAGTGGGCAAAACACAAATGACGCTGGATCCATCATGCTCAAGATTAAGCTTGTTGAGCTGGATGGGTCAAAGACAGCAAACCCACTGCAAAGTATTCCAGACTTGAGCTCGCAAAGTCACCCCGGCGATCATTGCGTTGGGTGCGCACAACTAGGGTCCGTTAATGTTTCCTTGTCTGACAAATTTTCAAAGGTACGGCCAGGAGACAAACACGTACATGCAATCGCCCATGACGTGGAAGGTGAAGCAGGGCGAGAGGTCACACGTTACCTTTCTGTTCCGGTACAGGTCTCCCGGTGAGTTTGGAGTACCTCAGGTTTGTGAGGATTCATCCTGATAGCAATGATTCTAGAGTGGCTGATGGCGCAAGGAATAATATCCGCCAAACCGCATGTGCAAAAAAGTCTCTCTACCAAACGACGGGTCGTCAGCGCGCCCATTGCGCAATTGGTGAACGCACCGATAACCCCGAGCCAAAGTCCTCCCAACAAGCCTGAGCAGTTTGAGCGACTCGTAAGTGTGGCTGTTTCGTCGTACCATACAACTTACATAGTCGTCTATCCTCTAGAACGCAGAACTCCAAAATGGTTTCTCTCCAGGACAAGGCCGAGGGCGGCCTGCACTCAGAACCGTGAGCGTCGGGGGTCGGGTTGCAGGGGAAAGACTACTCGATTTTCAAGTTAATCCTCAACTCGACCCAAGTAGGTTTATGCAAGGCTCATACAGTGCGTATTCAAGACACGGGCAGTAGATTCGACGGAGCCGAGCGATGAGGGCAAGGAAGATGTAATTTGAAAAAGAGCACACGGTTTCATTCTGTTTTGATGCGCTGTCTGGTATTCGTCGAAGTGCTGTCTCTTGGAGAATATTTCCGCCATAATTGTTAGGATGTTTGTGCAATCTGTACAATAGTTAACCACGCATCTGGAATGACATCACTTACAGTCGACCTCAGGAAAGATGGTATGGAGGGCATTTCAGTACGGAACACTGAATGATATAGTAGGGGCTGCTGGAACCTGTGTTCACAACGAGGGCTACTCTCAGATAGATCATAGCGCACCTGGAATGGTAGACAATGGCAAAGCGAAAGGATTTGGATCTCTTTGTATATGTTGAATTCTAAAGCCGTCGCCAAACAACACCAGTGAATTAAATGGTAAATAAGCTTCTGTCTTCTTGGGTGGACGATGTCTAATGCAGCTACTCAACCAGCCTTATGCACGCTGCACATTTGGCCTAACAGATGGAATCTACCATCTATTGACCCCACATGTATTGCAGCAGTTTTTTACTTGCAACTAACCATTCCAGGGAAATTCGAAGTTGTAGAATGTACTAACCCCGACGTGTCCCCTAGCGGTATGTTTATACCTCATCGCTTGGCTTGCATCTCATAGCGTTGCATTGAAGGAAAGCTTCCGTTCCTCACACATGGCCACGCCACAGTGACATCCGTCCCAGCCATCATTTCTTTCGTTTCCTCGCTGGCAAAGTCTACCTCATCAGGTGCAAGGGATCTCGACGCGTCTCTAAGTTTACCACAAAGAGCAAAGCGAACTGCTTGGTGCTCGCATGTTGAAGCGAATATTGGGGACCTCGTGGTGAGTGCATACATGACATAGTAGGCAGCAAGCCATTCAATGGTTGATATTTCCAAAGGCATATTCGTTCTATTCTTTGGACGACAACTTCTGGAAACTCACTAATCCCACCATGGCATCTATGCTTCCAATTCCGCAGCGCTACTATGTGCCTGGTCGTATACGTGAAATGTATCGACCACGCCTAGAGGCTGCAGGTCTGTGGACGCAGGCAACCTCTGAACCAGAGAAGGATTCCTTTGGGAAACGACAAAAGAAAGACGACCCAAAAGACGAGTATGCGCGCGCTTTTGAGCGAGACAAAGTGCAGTACTCTTTGTCTATGTTTAGAGGACCCTGATGTTTACTATCTTACAGGTATCTGCGCAAGCGAAGGCATCGTTTGCTCTTTATGCGAAGTTATTGGATGGGCGGAAGTTTTTCTTTGGGGTGCGGTGAGCAAGACAAGCATTTCTGCCCTTTGTGTTGTCTGAGCTCGTAACTATCAGGCCCACGACTCTTGACGTTCACCTAGCCTCGTATATTCTCCTGTTGCTTGATCCGCCATTCCCGGACCAATTGATGCGAAGTATTCTAGAGGAGTCATACCCGAAGCTCGTAGAGCACGCGCGCAATGTCCAAACAGAAGTCTCACAAATACCGCGGCCGTATCATGTCGCTCCTGCGCAAAAACAGTCGTTGCTGTCGTTAATACCACGACCCCTGAGCAACCCTTCCAAAACGAAGGAAAGCCAAATGGATGAAGCAGACCTTCGGTTTCGTCGCATGCGATGGATGTGGTTTGCGCTTGCTTTTGGTGGAGTGGCGTCCTATGTCGCTCAACTCTGGATAAGGGTCACCGTTGTGAGGGCCAACAGGAGGCCTCGACATGTGCAGAAGCGTGGGGCTGACCAAGAACATAAAGGAGAGGTTACGGGCTCTAAAGAAGGTGAAGATGATGACGATGACGACGATGGCCTTGCTGGGAACGAGTAGTGTAGTCTCTAGATGCGCTTGTGGCTCGGTTCGGTGCATTATATTCGTATTGTGTAGCCTCCTCCATAAAAGCGTGACGGCGGTGCCTCTTGTACCTCCAAAAATCATGCAGCCTAATATGCATGATCGTGTGATTAATCCTTCTGTGACCGTCACGTCTGTGATGGAAATGATATTTGGTCACATTCAAGTTTGACTATTGAGCCAGCACTGACATGGATGACGACCTTATAGTCGTAGATGATATCGACGAACAACAAGCGGGCTCGTCTACGGTCAATGGCACCAAGCCGACGCCTCCAACTCAACCACAGAGAACACGGCCCCTTCGTGCTGCCGCGGAACATGCAATGGCTACAACCCTTCGTCTTAGGGGCACCCCCGAGCCTTCCGAGCGGACAACGCGCTCATCATTAGCAAAGAACCGGCCCCAACCAAAGCTTAAACTTAAACTCAGCGATAAAGCAGCTGCACAGGCTCCTGGAATGTCATTCCTGGGCTCATATGATCGGGAGTTGGACTCAGATGATGAGGACCTCGCTTTCGAAGAACAATTCATCATCCGCATGCCGCCTGGAGAGGATTGTGAAAAGCTGCGTAAGATGGTTTCCTCCAGAGAAGTTGGGAATGATGTATGGTTTAAATTCAAAGGCGAGTGGCCTCCTTTCACAGTGACCGGGTTGCTCGAACTTTACCTAGACTCCCGCCGAGGAGTATTCCATGTTGGCAATACCTTGTATTCCTTCAAGCTTGTAGATCTTCCGTGTATCATTGAAGCGCAGAAGACCTTGGACAACAAGCAAATGTTCAAAGTAGCAGACATATGTCAGGTTACTTGTCTCGCTTGTTTTGTTGTATCTTCCACTCACTTGCCTGCAGATGCTAGTGGTCGAAAACCGTATTCCAAATGAGGAGTCATTTACAACGACTCGTAATGTGAATGTTGATGAATTCATCTGGCCGCATGGTATCACGCCGCCGTTGCACCAAGTTCGCAAACGACGATTTCGAAAGAGGGTTAACAAGAGGGTACGTCCCCGTATGGTCATACTCATACGCGTGATTCTGACGTTGCCAAGTAGACTATTGAAAGTGTTGAGGAGGCGGTCGAGCGGTTATTGGCCACTGACGAACTTGCTTCAGAGGTCAAATATGGTATGATCATCATTCTTCGAAGCTGGGTCTGTTTTAAATTGCCCTGCGTCAGATGTTCTGGAAAATGTCAACCCAGATCTTTCCGACTCAGAATTCATTGAGCGAGATGAACCCATGGATGCACCTACACCCGGTGTCATTGGCTCGGAGGCAGGCGATGCTCCTACGCCAGGACCAGACTTCGGAGGAGATGAGGGCGAAGCTGAGGAAGCAGAAGAAGATGAAGGTGAAGGCGACATCGACGAGGACCTCGCTGCAGAACTAGATCTTGCCCTCGGTGATGAAGATGAGGAAGGTGAAGGAGACGACGAGGATGATGAAGAAGAGGATGAAAGTGAGGATGATGATGAGGACGACGACGAAGAAGAAGCGCAGGAGAGAAAACTGTTGAATGAAGAAATCAGGGACCTTGAAGCCGCCGTGTTGAAGAAGCAAACTGAAATTGCCAGCTCTGCAAATCCTCTTATCAAGGTATTTTTCTACACTGTTTTCACGTTCTTATTCTCATATTACTTTTAGAAACGGTTTGAGGATGCATTACGGAAATTATCAGCTGACCTTGAGATGAAGGTTGCCCAGAGAGACGAAATGAAAGAAAGACAACGACGAAAGAGGGAGGGTTTTGCACCAGAAGATCCAGACACAGATCCAGAGGGAGCTACTCAGGAAGAAGTAGATCAAACAATGGGAGATCTATTTGGGTCCGACGACCATGCTGCGATGGACATCGGTTGATACGGTACTGCAAACTCATTGCGCCGTATTTGATTTGCATTTTTGCTGCATCACCTGTACATTGTAATCACGCTGCCATTGATCTATGACCCCTGTAGACATACAATAGCAGCTTGCATGACGAGCGGAGCGTACACGATACATATGAACGGCGCAAACCACACGCCCAGCACCTCCCAGTTCCAGATCGCGCTTTCGACTTCTCCAGGGACCAACACCAACCAACCCCATGCTAGCACACAGTAGCCAGCATATCGCAAACGAGAGGTCATCGTGCTTGAGGATGTATATGACGTCACCAGAGGAACACCCATGGTTATAGCAAGCAGAGCGGCGAGGGAAAAGTTTAGTAGGGACATGATAGATATCACTGTTGATGATAGGCATAAATTTGACGATTTCAGGAGCATTGAAGTTGGAGCTGCTTCCGGGGCGTTTGTCGAAAGTAGCGGAAGGAGCAGTAGAGGTATCACAGACACAACGGCAAAAATAGCTGGCGCAAGAAACTATGGGATGGATGGGGTCAGTACATAGCACTGACAAGTAATCAAACAATTAACCGAAGGGTACTCAGCAAACCATCGACTGCAAACTAGGTTGAATACGAGAACTCCTATAACATGGGTAGTCACCACAACGATGAGCGCAGACAGTAAGGGTCGTCGCCTGTTTCTCCAAGTGCCTTTCGCAGGACTAGGCTTCTTAGCCTCGTTGTCTTTCAAAGAGGCCTCAGATATTTCGCAAACCCACCCCGCAGTCACCCACTCGCCAAGCCCTTTGAATAACATGGCAACACTGACAAGGATGACGCTTGGGAGAAACATGCCAATCTTCATAAAAGTCCCAGGGCTGGTTAAGATATAAAAGAAGAAGGAGGCGTGTAGACGCTCTAAAAGGTTATTCATTGTTCTGAGCGTAGACTCGACGATTCTAGCGGGCGTTGCTGTAGTCGGGAGTGATAGATAAATTATGGTTACTCACCTTCCTAGTGCATGGAATCCATGCGGTCCGTCTGCTGGAACAGCAAACAAGGTGATAGCATCGATGCGGAATCTGAATCAAGTCAGTATCCCCATGCAAGCTACTAAGAACAACAAAATTACTGATGCATTAGGCCATGCACACCACTGCACATGCCGCGAGCCTGGTAGCCGAGGTGTCGTACTACATTCCGCACGCGATACCCGTATTGCTGAAGTTGTGAACTCTGCTGAATAAAAGACGCAACCCATGATGGAAATAGGCTCTGCTCCGGTAATCGATCAACAAAATCTGATGGCTCCAGGTGATCGTACACTGTCATTGGGACGCCGCCTGTATAATGTGAGATCAGTCGGAAAGAATTGATGAGGTCCTGATTTGGAAGACGTCCGTTCAAGCCCTCTGGAGGTATCCATGAGTAATCCGAGAATAGGATGGTAGGTGTTTCACCCACCATAGAAGACACCAAGGTGCGAAAAAGAATGACTGCTGTAGTCAATGTTCAAAGCAGTCCAAATGACTCCCGAGGTGTGTTCGAGAGGGTCTGTATGAAGATCTAGTGGACAAGAGAATGAAGGTTAAATTGACTCTACAGACGCAAAACGACATACTCGACGGTATTGTGCCATGGTATGCATTCAGCCATGCATGCATACCATGGAGGTAGTCGTCGCTGATGATAAAGATGATATCTTTCGCCCATAAGGAATAATCTGCCAAGCATGTTACATATCACGAATTTGAAAGCCGCTCAAATGCCCTACCTTTTAAAAATGCGGCAAGGGATAATACGGTAGATGTCCCACGCAAATTTAGTGCGCCGTGCCCTGCCCTGCTTAACCATGATGCACTAATCACCATTGCTTCTGTTCCAGCGGCTCGAGGTGATGACATTACGGCATACGCATTGTTACCTGAGATAATCTGGCAAATGTTTATAACAGACTGACTGCTGAACAAGAAAACTCACTCCTTTACTGGTACTGAAAGTATAGTTTTGTATGGAAGCAGCAAGGCCAAGCTTACTGAATTCAATCCTAAAGAATTCTGCTCTTCTGTCGATAACATTAGCTAGGGTGGTCGAATGTCCAAATAGGATAATGACATACTGCTCACTGGTGAGATTTCGTTCTCGAATACCATCCAGTTGGTACAGCTGCAAGTCTGCTGTGTGAACATCGCCCCAGTTCCAATATGTATTGACCTTTTGCTACATCAGCTCATGTGACAAGTAACCAATATGCGCACATACTTGCGCCGGCTGAAGCGCGTTCTCGTCTATGTATGTTCCTTGAGAGAGCGACGACAGAGGAATAAGCAGCATCCACGCATATCCAATGATAAACAAGGCGGTCCTGCGCAACTTCAGCGAGAGAGCGAACAATGAAGACTCTACTAACGTCAATTTTGTCAAATTACGATGGATATAGGCAGCCGCCTGTCTTCGCCGTCGAAGTCTTGCAACATTCGCATCTGGCCTCCTGGGACGCCTTAGGAAACCTCGTATTCTGTCCATAGGGTCACGGTGGTGACTAGTCACAATTGTCCTGGAGACGCGTGAAGATGAGACACGTTTATGCAATGAACAAGTCCGAGTCAGAACATAGAGAACATGTCGATCTGCGGTTTCAAGCAAAGAGCACCAGTTACGTAACGGCTTAGAATTTGTTGGCGCGGAACCTTCGGCGGAACCAGATTATTTGAGTTTATGGAAGTCAAGTTGCTCCTCCCTGTCTCCGGGTTCAACTCGTCCACGTTTCTTTCTTCTCCCTTCATCATCTTTACAACCAAAACTACTTTCCAGCTTCCATTAACCGACCATGCCTCCGAAGCGCAAACATCGCTCGTCACCGGCTCCTAAGGGACTAGCTGCAGGGGAACAACTTAAACGAGGCAAATTACCTGGCAGTGATCCATGGGGTTGGGTTGGCACGGAGGTCACCCGTTCCTCTCAGATCACCTTGGAGCATCGCCTAATGTCGTGTGGTCTTTCTCGGAGGAGTAACAATCCTTGCTGTGCTAATAAGTACGCCCGCAAGCCAGAGAAGCAGAGTAGCCCTACTTCCAAGCGTGAAACTGCGGGTGGCGAGCTGGGAGACGACGTTATTGTTGTCTCGGATGATGAACCACCACCATGTAGCAAGAAGTTGTGCAAGACCAACCCCAATTGTTTAAATTACCTCGGACAAGAGACATGGAAAGACGAAGGTGAGTTTGCACACTACCAACGCGACTTTCTACATTGCATGATTAACACACATGTCATGAACCTAGATAAAGTCAGGGAATTGTTTCTGAAGGCATCTGACCTAGGGTTCAACCCAGTGCTCAACGCCCGAGATCCCGAACTTCCCGTTGGCTTAAAGGTAGAACAAAATATTGTGCTCTTTGAGATCGTACAACGAGTCATACTCATATACGCAATTCAGAACCTTGGTGCGACGTGCTATGCGAACGCCTTCATTCAAGTAGGTGTCTTTTTGCTTCATCATCTGGAACTGATCAGAATAGGCGCCAAGGTATGGTTTCGAGACCTGGCTTTTCGTAATGGTGTCTATATGTGTCAGCCTTCACAAGATAAGGAAGATGTATTTGAGGTTAGTGAGCAGATGATATACGATCGCGTATAAATCAAACTTGCGCCTAGGATTCGCCCATATTTCAGTTACAAGTGACGTTTACTGCACTGCAGGAATGCACGCAGAACGTCTTTAATCCTGAAAAACTTGCCGAAAGCTTAAAGCTTTCAACCTCAGAACAGCAAGACGCACAAGAGTCAGTCATTGTTAGTCAACTATGAATACTTTTCTCACAAATTCAACAGGTTCTCAAAGCTTTTTATGTCTCACCTCGATGCTGAATTCCAGAAACAGTCATCACCATCTCTAAGATCACTTTTGTCCAATCAGGTTTATCCTCTCTTTGCCTGACGTGCCCGATGAACTTATGTTGCTAAAGTTTCAAGGCGAGCAAGTATACGGCACGATTTGTGGCAATTGCCACAATAAGTCTGAACGGTCGACGGACTTCCTTGAACTTGAAATAAATATCGAGGTCATTGATGCCCTTCATATTCATTCTTGCAGGCTCATGTAACCTTCGCTCAGAACAATGCTCGGCTGGAGGACCGTATCGCCGCTCTTCTACAGGACGAGAAACTCACTGGTGACAACAAGTTCGTGAAGAGGTGGATTGTCTATTCGAATGCGTCACTCACGCGTGCTCGCCAGGTACCTGTGTTCAAGATGCGAATCGCTCCAGGATGCCACACGATATACTGAATTGCGAAACCTGCCCCCTGTACTTCATTTCTCCCTCTTGCGATTTGTTTATGACTTTGCCTCCATGGAGCGCAAGAAGTCTAAGCACAATCTTCTGTTCCCAACAACGCTTGACATGGACCAATTCGTAGGCTCTGTTACCGCCCGAAAAGCAGCTGGCAGCGACAAGAGTGCCAGAAAGAACATCTACGAACTCAGAGGCGTCCTACTACACAAGGGACCGAGTGCATATCACGGTCACTATGAGGCTCAAGTTCTGGATACCGCGTGAGTGACCCGACATCTGTTCGCATGACGTATTGAAGATGGCACAGATCGAATACGTGGTTTCAGTTTGACGACGAAAACGTCACAAAGATTGATTCACTCGGAGAAAGGAGATACACTGGCCGCGATGTAATTGATGTCCTGAACGGAAATCCCAAGAAGTATGTATGGTCAAACTAACGAAAAAGTGAACTAAATGATTGCGGCAGGGGAAGTACTGGAAATCCTCGCGGACGTCCCGTAAAGAAAAAGCGGCGGATCGACGATAGCGACGATGATGTTGTTGAGTGAGTTCACTGAAGAATCTATTGGCAAGGTCTTTTTGAACCCTGATTGGTAGAGTTTCGTCACCACCCACGGAACCCAAGATCCCAGATGCAAAACAGCACAGTCTTGAGTACTGAATACCCTTGTCACTGAAGTATCACTGATTTTATCTCTTTTTCAAACAACGTCCAGGGATATCTTTTTATCGAAAGACGTCTATATGCTTATTTATGTTCGTAAGGATGTCCCATCCCCAGACAATGCCACCTGGCCAGCAGTGACCATTGCTAGCCGAGGATCCGACCATGGAGCATTGACAATTGATACTGAAAGTTTTTCTCCTCCCCTACGCGCTCAAGAGGTTGTGAATGGTTTGAATGCAGCTCATGATATGGCTTGCGACGCATATGCAAAGAGGCAAGCCGGTTCGATACTCGAAACCACTTCTTCTCATCATACATTTTAGGGAAAAAGAAGCAAGGGAACATTTTGACAAGTTGCTTAAGAAGATGAAAGATGTCTATTCTTCTTGGAGCGTCAAATCTTCGGATGAGGTGCTTGATTTTCTCCATGTTGTATATTTACGTTGTTTACGATTGCTCCCAGGACTCTCTCATTATAAGCCGTCAAGCTCTTGAACGATGGTTGTCTAAACCTCTTGCCAAGCCAAAAACCAAACTTAAGGGCGTGGAGGAATCAGAGACTACACCAGAGATTCTGCCAACTTCAGATATACTTTGCCAACACGACGCGCTGGATCCCCAAAGAGCTAACAACATGAAGCGTGTCTCTGCTGTAAGTCCATCAAGCAATCTCATGCGTAGTACTAAATCCGAATCTTTAGAGCGCCTATGAGAAGCTCGCCGAGTTTGGCGAGTCTGAAATTTCTCCGGTTTGCCATGTGCATGACGTTTGTGAGATTTGTGTCAGGGAATCATTCATAGGTTAGCTCAAATCTCACTTTTCCGCGATTTTGCTTCATTGCCCAAATAGAAAAACTGTATCAAGTCGAACATCCCCGACTGGTGGCACAGTTCGATGCCGTTTGTGATGAAACTCTGGATCAGCCCGGCTACTGGATATCCAAGAATTGGCTCAAAGGTGCTCATTGTCACGTCACAGTAGGCAGTACGTTATTGATTCCATCCACAGACTGGCGACTGCAGAAGCCAAAAATGCACTCACCGCTACAAGGAGATGCCCCACCCGATGCCCCAGAGTATCTTGGGCATGTTGTATGTGAACATGGTCAATTGTCGTTGGTGTCCACAGCACGAAAGAGCATATCCACCAAGGTAGTACTGCTGTATTTATCTTGCGGGTGGATAACATTGCTAAACACGGTCATAAGGCTGGTGATATTATCAAAGGTTTATTTCCCCAGTGGGTACCACGCTCAACTCAGGAAGAGCTCTGCGCTGTTTGTGAAGCCACCATAAACATGTCCAGGGAAGACAAGCGTGAGTTACGGAGGAAGGCTGAAGATGAGAAGGTGTGTTGAAAGTGGGCTTGATGAGCTCAGCGGCTCACATGTTCCAGGCACGGCTACGTCACATGCATGACAACGCCCTAACAGGAAATACTCTACTTCTCGAGAATGTCCCTTGTGCTATCCTGCCTGCGCACTTTGTGCGTTTGTGGAGAAAGTGGGTCACTCGACCAACAGATGGTCCACGTCCCGAAGGAGTCAATAATTCACAATTCCTGTGTGAGCATGGACACCTTGTTTTCGATCCTAATTGTCCAAACGATTGGGACAATTCTATTGCGGTCGTACAGATGACAGAGTGGATGCTACTGACAGATTTGTGTGTGGTACTTTGGATTTACGATATGTCTCATTGATTGTTCCGATTATAGGTATCCATGCACCTCCCCCATCACACTGGAGAAAAAGCTTGTTGAAAATCCACCAAACGTATTTGACACCAAATTCGAGCACGATATCCCCGTGTGTCATGACTGTCGTTCAAAGAGGTGGGTATTCTTGACTATTTTAGCACCCTTTTTCAATATGGATACTCCACGCAGGCGGTCTAACTATGATGTTGCCGAGATCACTGTTCGGCTGTTGAGTGGGAAAAATGCATCCAAGGATGTCGCGACGCAAGAAAACAAAAACCATAAATCCGAGGAGAATGGTCAGCATCCTCACATGGCGCATGGATCACATAGGACCTTTGGTACGCGGCAGTCAAAGCGCATACGTGAATCCAAGGATGGTGTGGAAAAGAAACAAATCACTGTCTCCAAATCGACTACGGTGAAGGACATCAAAGTGATGGTTAGTACCTGTCTTAAATGTTGATCATTCATTGACTTTCGCCACAGCTATATGAAGCGCTTAAGATCCCAACAATCTGTCAACGACTATCCCACTGTGGCCAAGAACTTGATGATAATTCGGTCACTGTCGCAACTCTTGGACTTCTCATCAACGACGTCCTCGATCTTCGGGAAGAGGTAGAAGATGATGAGAATGCAACGTCAGATGACGCCACTCGTGCAAAGAAAAGGCGCAAGGAAGAGCGAGGTTTCGGTGGTACCCTGTTGGCTTCGTCACATCCAAACATCGCTGCAGATGCTACTGTAAGCTCCGAAGGGGAGCCGCAGTTTGACCTACAGATTTGTCGGGAATGTGGTTTACATAACCCCCCCAACAGACAGCGGTGCGCGTTTTGTCAGAGTGATCTGAAGCTTTGAGGAATGCGATTTCTCGGTATCATATAGAAGTACAGATAATGCTTAATCGACCCTCTTTACACTCTCGAGTCACGATAATGATTGAATGCCGTGCCGAAATTCTATAGGAGATGATGAAGCAAGTGAGATAAGCCTAATGGCACATAATGAGTCCCAAAGCCCTAAAAGAGATATGCTAAGAATCGTGGAGCATCATGATGGTTGGCCAAAGTCTGACAAGGATGGATAATGAACGACACCAATACTGGGTTGAGTGGTCATGGTTGCTGGATAAGATGGGGCTAGAGGTAGGGTTCCGGCAGAGTGGGAGTGCAGAGAGTTCATGGGCATTGATCGTTGAGCGGAATCGAGCATCGCTGAAAGTGGACTTACTGGAGCTCTAATCTGCTGTTGCAACAAGGAACTTGCCGTCATCAGGACGTCAACCTCGTTGGATAACGGTCCAGTGATCTCGACAGCCTGTGCAACGGCTGATTGCGTAGCAACCGACACTTCATTAACAGTCACTTGTGTAGCAGCATCAGGTGGGGGAGTGAAACCCGCGGAGATCTGACTCGCAACAGCGGCAGAGCGATCTGCAACTACTTGGCGTGCGGCCTGGAATACGACCTGCTGTGCTGCTGCTGCTAACACAGTAGTTGCCTGTGGGCCAATCTCCGACCGCTGTTGACCAGTCACTTCTTGGTCGAACGCTTGTGCGGTAATTGTTAACACATGCTGTTGCTTCGCGAGGGCCTGCAGCTCAGGGCCGGGCTCGCCTGGTGTCGCGGAAGAAATTATTTGAGACTGAGCTTCTTGAGCGACACGCTGAGCAGCTGACGTCAGCACTTGAATCACTTGCGCATCACGCGTGGTAACTGGTGACACCAGGCCAGACGATGGTTGGGACCTTAATGGCCTGGAATGGAATACGTGAGAGTGGACGTCCTTAAACACGGACTGGCACTGACCTGGGAGATGCCTGAGGAACTGTGGAATCACTTGTCACCCGACGTGGCTTGTGCATCTCCCCATTCATAGAACCACGACGCGAGGCAGGGAACGAGGTGTCAAGGTTCGAGACAGGCACAATATTAAGATGGAAGGTCTGCGTCAGCAGCTCTTCTTGCCCATCTTGAACATACTACGCCGCTGGCATTAGACAATAATGGACGTCCATACAGATAAAACGTACACGGGCTACAACAGTGATGTCACAGCTCTCTGCGTCCGGGGGAGGCGTTCCTGACAGCACATCGTCTTCCCAAAATAGCCAGGACGGGAGGCACGGCGAAGTATATGTGACTATCAAGTTCGATCGCGACGCCTGTGGATCCCATATACGAGGTGCCCAAGACCACCGAAGGCCAACGTAAGCAACACCAGGTGGCGAGCCAGCCACTTTCCGATGAAAAGGGCGAAAAGTCCAAGTGCCATCATGAGGGCTCTTCTTTGCATCTATGTTCCAAATATGATTACCCTTAGACTTCGTCTTTTTACCATCCTCGTTGAAGCGCGAGATATACGGTTGGTTCCACAGGTAGTTGCGGATCTGCACGAAATCAAAGTTCAGTCAGGTTATCATCAGATGATCGATCTCGTGGGCTAGCCTTCTTCATAGGAATTTTCTCTTCTGGGTAACCTTGTTTGGCCAGCTGCATGGGCGTCAATATCCCATCAATCACCTCATGTCCCCAAAGATTACGCACCTCTTCCAAAAATGCATTTGTGAAAGCCTGTATCCGGAATTTAAATGGTCGAAAATCAGGTGACTCATCTAGACGTTGCATTTTCTTTGCCATTAATGTTTGATGTATCGGCTCCCCTTTCGCATCGGTAGCATCAACTACAGGAAAAGAGGTCATTAATAGTAAAATGATTCGGAGGAAAAACTCACGATTCGAACAGGTACTATTAAGGAATTCGAAGAAGATACGGTCGACTTCCGCGCGATACTCTTGCGGAACTTCATTGCTGTGCCCTGACGTTGATGTCGGAGACAAATTCTCTGTAGACGATCGAGTAACGAGAGAATTTGAACGAACGTCATGCCCCGTGATAGTGCGAGATGAACTTGAATGATGAGAAATTGTCCTCAATCCCGAGGACTCAGGCGGACTGTGTGAGACGTCGGATTCGTCATGTTCTCCTTCATGAGATGAAGTTGGACTATGCGATCCAAGCGATTGTGCAGTAGGAGGTGCTGAATTCAAAAAATCAAGCGCATTGGAGGGAGTTACCTCGGATATTCCGAACGCCACTTGATTTACATTGCTAGTCGTGAAAGAGCCAGATCTAGAAACTCTGCCAATCGGCGGGGTAATGCCCGAGCCGGTATTCGTGAGAGAACGTGGCTGTGAAGATGATGAAGGGAATGTTCCGGTTGTTGAAAATGGGAGTGGTCCGAGAGACGAGCCATTGCTGGGTATCGAATGAAAATTGATGCCGGCGTTGAGGGAACTTCCCGAAAGTGAATGTTGATGGCTGCGATGAGGTAATGTGGCAGCACTGTCCGACCACGAGGTCCGGACGGTGGGGGGAGGGGGGAAATGAGTAGAATGAGGCATGGTTGTTGATAGCGGTGACGTTGAAATGAATTCCGTAGATGAGGGAGGCGGTGCTGAAGATACGGGTATCGAAAAGCCCATGGATGCGGCGGGCGGTTGATGTGAAATTAGACCATACCCTGCTATAGGAGGTTGACCTGCGGAACTCGTTGGTCGGGAAACTGAATCTGCAGGAGCATTTGCAGGAACATATGAAGTCGCTGATCGTATGTCAGTCATGGGAGCCGCAACAGCGGAAGAGAAAGGTTGTTGGTTAGACACTGGCGGAGGGATAATATGAAGTGGCGTGTCCTCTTGCGGCTCACGCTTTGGCGCCTTGATAACACGGTCGCCGGCCATCGATGAAGCACACCGTTTCCGAGACATGTCTGCAAGATCACCATTACTTTGACCATCCATAGTACCTAAGTCTGCTGCAGAGGAAAAGTACATGCCCGACGCCAATTGCTCTTGCGTTAAAGGAACTGCGCCATGATTGGACGGAGAAACGCTGGAATTTGCGCCCAACAAAGAATAGCGCCGAGGCGAAGGATTACGTGATATTGCTGGAGTATCCGCAATTTTTGTGGCAGCAATAAGCTCGGAGACCAGTGTGATAGTCTTCTTGAGCTCATCAATTCTGACGTTGGCCTCAAGACCCTGACCACGAGAACATGCTGTACTTGCTGATTGCGCGGTGTGCGCAATACTGCGTATTTACCCAACACAATTATTCTTGGCCGTGAAGCAGAAGATATGAAAACTCACGTTTTGAGTATATCTCCGACGACCAGTAAGTGTGAGTCGCCGGGTGTCTCTGGTGAGCTGTCGCGCCCAGTGAACAAATCAGGCACGTCTGGGGGCGGGAAGATAAAACCTGAGTCTTGTGTCGGCTTTGATGGGCTATTGCTTAAAGGGGGAAACGCCAGCTCAGAAGCTGAACTACCCAAAGCCCCCGGAGACCCGGAAGAATCCAAGGCCCCAGCATGCACAGATTGAATCATAGACTGTCCATTGACCATGATGGACGAGGTATTCATGGTATATGCAGATGACACGCCATGGACGACTGATGAAGTACCGCTAGAGCCCGAAGTCGCGCTTTGCGGGGAGTGAAGGGCAAGATGACCATCCAATCGCGACATAGAGCCGTATGAGATATTGCGACGAGGAAAATCAGAAATAAAGCCAGGTGCTGGTGCACGCGATGAGCTGGGTGTATCAAGCACATTCATTGAATGCATTCCAGAGGAAGGAGAGGTATCTGCAAGAGAGAGGTGGAGAGCGTTAGGGTCGCTCGGTCGTTGGAAGATGGAGGAAGCGTCACGCGAAGTATGAGACATGGTATTTTGTATGAGAGGATCCTCAGGGCGTTGGGGAACGAGAGCTGGGTAACCTAGAGAAAGGGTATTCGAAGGCGATTGGAGGGAGCTAGTATCCATCTGAACATTTGGGTCCCGCGTATCATGAAGGGACATCATTGATCAAGGAAATGTGCTTCGGAACCAGTGGGCAGCCGCTGACACCAAAGTTCCTGGGAGATCCGTTATGGAAGACTATGGCAGAAGGTAATGGAAGATCAAGGCGTGATTTTTTATTGAAAGAAATGGTACGGCGACAAGAGCGTCCAGAGGTTGAAAGCAACGGAAAACCTTTGAACAGAAAGATTGCGATTGTTGTTCCGAAATGCTATAGACTGCCCGAATTTTAAGCTAATGACTGTCAGTGAGATTCACGACTGAATGCGAGAAGCGTTTTATGAGGGATGAAAGGGACACAAAATAAAAGCGCGGCTTTATCCAACTAGTAGTAGCAGAAACAAGAAAGTGAAGAACATGCAGATTGCATGCACAGCGACCTTGTCAATGTCACGATTAAACTGTCACAGGCACAACATTTTATTAAATAATGTAATGGGTATCTCTATTTTAGGTTAGTCTCAAATCAAAAAAAAATCAATTACGGAACCAAGTACTCTATCTAATGCGTCTTCCGAGTCTTACCGTCTTGGCTCAAACCATAATAGCATTCAACTGTCTGCTGCGGCCTGTCTTCAAGTCTCGAACCTTGGACGAATATGTACATACATACTACAACCGTCTCAAAGTTCGGCGCCTCACCTAATCCACGATGCAACCCATCATGGTTCGTATCCCCGGTTGCAAACCCTTTCCAAGCGTAATACACTATCAAACACCTGGCTGAATCAGTATCGTCTGCGGCCGGGCGATCGAGAGCGATCACGATCTCTCCGACGATCACTGGAAGAACCATTAGTTGGTTAAACGTTATCATTCAAGGCCGCCAACAAACTCACTCATATCTCGATGCATGTCTATCATACCCTCGTTCACGTTCACGATCATCACGTGATGACCGATGATCGCCACCTCGGTCTCCGCCGGGTTTGCCTGCACCCCCGCCTGCACCTGAGGGAGGCGCAGAAGATGGAGGTGGCATTTTACGCTTTTCACGTTCTTCCCGAAACTTGCCTAGCATGTTTCGCAACTCGTGGTAACCCAAGTGCATCTACCGACATGTGGGAATACACCCTTCAGGCGAAACTGATATGAAAAACAACATACCTTGCCTCCAAAGTGGTCCGCAAGGCGCCGGTCGGAATCGAGCACAGAAAGGTATGCACCGCAAACGTCACATACCCGAAGTTTCTGATGGCCGGAGGCTCCGGATGTATCTGTGAGTTGTTGAAGCTCGCGCTAGATCCAACGCTAGAATGAGATCCTGTTCCCATGGTAGAAATCAATCGAGGGCGTAACATACCTCCTTTTCTGATTTCTCGCTCTTCAAAGCTTCAATAGCAGCCATCTCCCTCATTGACTCATCGACCTTTCCTTGTTCGCCTATGCAATGTAAGAAAGCAGGTAAACTTCCAAAGGGAAAGAGCACTTACCAAGGGTCTCGATCTTCTCAGTCCCACCCTGAATAGCCAACTCGATCTCAGCAATTTCTCGCATCAAATTGGTTGTCTTCGCGTTCTCCTCTGGTGTCTTCTCCAACCTTCGGTGCGCAGCCCGAATCCTTCTGTCGCATTCGTCCACAAAGGCAAATATGTTCGACTCATACTCCATTTGGAAACGAGAAAATATAGGGTCATTTGGGTTAGCCTCTCTAGCCGCCAGAAACTCTGTCTTCAATCGCTCCGTGTGTGATTTTGGGCATGCTCCAAGGTCCATTTTCTAAGTTGAGAGGTTCCATTCAAGTAGTCAGAAACAGCAGCGAATCAACGTACAGTGTTTGTGAAAAGTGCATGCGGGCATGTCCCGCACAGAAAGTTCCGGCAAACTTTATCGTCAGACCAGACGAGGTTAGCATTGGCAACTCCCATTGCCTCAGGGCCCATCATTTGCTAGACACGTAAATTAACGACAATGCTTCGGCAGCCAGATGAATGACATACCTCGAGAAGCTTCCTCTGCATCTCCGCTAGTCGACCCATGATGCCACTGGTTTGGTGTTAGAGATTGACAGTTGGATGTAATGAAAGAACCAACACGGTCAAAGTTGAATCACCAGCGAGCTTGTTTGGCTGTCTTTGTCAACAGCTTTGGAATCAAACAATAACAAATAATCACTAATGCGCTCAGACGACAAGGCTATCAAAAGATACTAAGAACAAGCTAATTTACATACAATTGGTGTATGCGCATAGAGTAAATATTACACAACTTTGCGATATAAACATTAGCTCAGAATCATGATGTCAGTTATAGCAAGACCATGGGATGACGCAATTGATAATTATGGATGCATGGTGCGTCAAGAAGGGGCTTGATGCGAAGGAGATGTATGTGTCAAGTAATGAAGGAATGAAATGGAAGAATCATGAGATGTGCCGAGGAGCGCACGGAACAGAGGTGTACGATCACTGAATAATGATCTGGGTTCCACGTCCGCGACCACGACCACGACCACGACCCCGTCCGCGACCCTGCCCACGTCCGCCACCGGGACACCGCGAATGAATTTGGCCAGGTTCTGAAGGGGCAGGTGGGGGGTCGTTGTGGGGTAATTTGGCAGATTGAGCATTAGAACGAGCTTGAGTGACGCTTGGTTTTTGGGCACGAGTTTGTTGACGACTCTTGGCAGAGCCGTCTGCCGCAAACGGCGAAAGCGGAGAGGGCGAATTATGTCTCGTATCCTTTGAGATCGAGACCTTTGGTGTTGGTGGCGGTGTGAACCCTCCAAACGTCATCAGAAGGTTCTGGATCTCTGAAAACTTGACACTATCTCGGGGAAGTTTTTTGAACAGTTGCTGATTGGTCTGTCCAGACGTCACCTGCGTCCACACATTTCCGATGTCTTGAGTGGAAGATAGACCCTTCTCGAGAATCACCCACACAACCTCGGGCTGGCCAGATTCTAAAGCTAGAGAAAGAAGCGACATTGGAGGTGAGAGGCTATAAATCGCGCTATGGTCATCGTCTTGCTTCGGATCATATGACTGGAAGAAATAGTTTATGATTGGGATGCAACCATGTTGAAGCGCCGAGTGGAAGGCCGACAGCCCTGCAGAGTTGCGCTCTTCCGGATCTGCACCTATAACGTAGAATATGGGGTTCAATAACTCGTGATAGCGGTAATTAAAGCAACGTGACTGACTGTGGGCGTCTAGCCACTCCACGAGGTCAACATCACCTCGCTGTGTGGCGATATGTAACAGTGTTTCCTTCGGATCTTCAGGCGGCCTCTTGACGTAGGTTTCACAACCAGGCTTGATTTCGCCTCCCGCAGCATCGACATTGTCTTCCCAAACCGCCTTCCTGACTTTGACAGCGTCTCCCTTACGTGCAGCCGAAAAAGCTTCTGATCTTATGGTCTGGGCACGCCGTTGCTGAGCCTCGGCAGTCTCAGCCGCTCTTTTACGAGCGGCTATAGATTCTGCCTTCTTTGACGCTACTTTAGCTTGTTGCCTCTCAGCTGCCTCTTTACGTTCTAGAAAGGGGCAGTTTATAATTGTAACAACTGAAGGCGAGTCACATACCCTTCTCACGTTGCCGTACTTCGAAAGCTTTGCGTTCAGCTGCTTTTTCAGCGCGCCGTTTTTCGGCCTCGATTTGCTCTGCGCGAGTCCGTTCGATTCGAGCCCTATATTGTTCAGGGGTCTCAGGGGACAGAGATCGACGACGATAATTACGGTGAGGGTCGGCTATACCAGGCGTTCTATCTCCATCGAATCACAACAAGGGAAATAATTCACTTACGTCGTTTAAAGCGCCTACGCCCCTCATCCAAAAACTGGGAGAAAATGTACCTGTGAAGAATGCGTCACGAGTTTACGTCTGTAGGCGACTGTAATAACGCACATGAAAAATGCAGTGCGGTTTGCTTCGTCCTCAGAGTCGTAGAAATCGCCCTCGTAGTCCTCGTAGTCGTCATATTCGTCTTCGTTGTCGTCCATGCCATGATTGTGCATCCGTCTGGAGCCAGCATGCGGATCCAGGTGCCTTTGGAGGACAGTGTATGCATCACCGACTGCCTGAAACTGTGCAGTAGCATCGGCATTATTAGGATTTTTGTCTGGATGAGTGCGCAGCGCATGCTGGATGTTATCATATTATTGGAATAGCCACCAATGTATTTTTGCCAGGCCAACTCACCTGCCTATAAGCAGACTTGACCTCCTCAAGAGTGGCACCCTAAACATGATTTTTTATTAAATGCACTTCTACGAAAATAAGAATCTTATACCTCTTGAAGACCGAGGATGGAGTATGCCTCAGCAACGGACAAGTGCTTGACCATGGCACCGCGATGGAAGAGGATAACGAGAAAACAGGCAGTGAAAGTCGCGCTAACGAACGCGCTCCAAATTAGGAATCGCTCCAATTTTTTTTTGCTTTACTTCAACGTAAGTCTTATAGCGGCCTAGGCTCCGTCCATAACAAAGAAGTACCCTTCTATTGAGGAGTCTGCCTTGGGGAGACTATCTTGGGCAAGTTGCCTATCCAGAGTGTAAAGCTTTCTCTGGGTTCGACTGATACTGGCCCATCATGGCTATCCATGGTGCTTCTGGAACGCCTTCTCTAGAAGGCCAGGTTGCCAATGCACCAGGCTTGTCAAGTCCTGGTCTTACAATTCCCCATGACGCAGGGGCAGCTTCATCCTCCATCATTGGCAGCCTTATAGGTGATAAGTACGTTCTCCGCAACATCTCTGGTGACATGCGAGTCACTAAGGATCATTCGAAAGTATAGTCCCTACTTCCAAGCTGGTTTCGGTCTTATGGTCCGTACTACATTTCTGAAACTTCTTTATTTACACTTGACGCGTGAACGAACCAGGGGGTCGGCGTTGGTTTAACTATACTTCGCCAAGGTCTGGTTTTTGGTACTACCGCACTTCGCCGGCGTCTCCTCGTATCATTAGAGGTGAACAACAAAGACCGCGCATATGAGTGGTTTCTCGCATGGCTTGCACATAATGCACAATCAGCTGCCCCAACTTCTTCTCGAAGAGCCGAGTCATGGTTGCGCAGCCATCAACTAAGTGTCGAAACTGCGGTCGAGCAACGCAGTAATGGGAGTTCTTCTGTTCTGTTCAGGCTAGTCGCTGGCCCAGGAACGCATTGGTTCAAGTACGGCGGAGCTTGGATGCAGGTCAGTCGCGTCATGTGTCACACCGGAACATATGTTCATAACATTACGATAACAATGCGATCAAGATGAAAAGAGAACGTGAGACGCGCTCGATGCAACTCATGTCGGGCACGCCATGGGAAACTGTGACAGTAACAACACTCTCCAGAGATCGTCATCTTTTCTCGAAGCTCCTCACAGAAGCACGCGACCTTGCTCTCCGCGGTCAAGAAGGAAAACTTGTGATCAGAACCGCATGGGGGATCGAATGGAAGCCATTTGGTCAACCTCGGCGAAAGCGTCCACTACATAGTGTCGTGCTGGATACGGGTGTAAGTGAAAAGGTAGAACAGGATGTCAAGGCGTTCTTGCAACGACGTCAATGGTATGCGGACCGTGGCATTCCTTATCGAAGGGGATATCTCTTGCATGGCCCTCCTGGTTCAGGGAAGACTTCTTACATTCAAGCTTTGGCAGGATCTTTATCATATGACATATGTCTACTCAATTTGTCGGAACGAGGACTCGGCGACGACAAACTCAATCACCTTTTATCAAATGCCCCAGAGCGTAGCTTCATACTCATCGAAGACGTGGATGCCGCATTTAACAAACGCGTACAAACAAGTGAGGATGGGTGAGCCGATGAATCTGATATCTCGGAATGCACGGCTAACACCACATGCTGTAGGTATCAGTCCTCTGTCACATTTTCTGGTTTTTTGAACGCTTTGGATGGTGTTGCCTCGGGAGAAGAGCGGATTATATTCATGACGACAAATCACCTTGGACAATTGGATCCTGCACTCATCAGACCGGGGCGTGTTGATCTAAGCATGCTTGTTGATCATGCGTCACCCACCCAGGCACGCACGCTCTTTACACGTTTCTACGGCGGTAGTGAGTCTGTCCAACCGGAGCTCGTAGAACGCATGGGACAGCAGGTAGAGGAATTAACCGCCAAAGAGATGTATGATGGGAAGGAAATTAGCATGGCTGCCCTCCAAGGCTTGTTCATCAGGAACAATGCTCAGGATGCGGTCAAGACCCTCCCCGAGCTATTCGTAGAGAGACGGACATGAGTAGACGTAGGTAATTGAATGTTATCCTTTCACGAAAATCTGGTGTTTTTGAAACACTGCGAGAGATGCCATTAAAAGATTGGCTTGCGCTTGCGGCCAGTAAATTTTGAATCTCTCGGTACCCCTTCTTTTCCTCGTTGGCGATACAACTAATGATATCAATGAGAAAATAGGTAAAATCAATTTTCTTCCGACTTGACTCACCTCTTTTTTCTTCAGGATCCAATCTTTGTCTTTCATGTTCTTTCTCTTCCCACTTACATCCCTCTTTCTTTCCTTCTCCCTTCTTCTCTCGAATCTTACTTGCTCGTCATCTTCACCCTCTACGCCCTTGGGTATTTGCTGCTGCGTGCCTCCTCCGCCAACAAATAAGCACAGGAACACCTTTCTTGCTTTCTTGGAATTTGGGTAATCTACAACGACACCTCCTCCAAAGCCAGCCTTCTGTGCTATCGAGGTAATTAGTTGTATCTGGTCGTCGGAAGTCGGGTAAAATTGAAAGACTGCTCGAGAGGGATTTCGAAGAGCAGAGTGTAAAGTCGTGAAGAAGCGATTAAGACGGTGTGGTGGGGAAGACGTTGGGTGCGACGTTTCAGCATTCAAAAGCCATTGCAAGACAGAGATACTAGTAGACCATAAGATAAGATAAACCCAAGAAAAGGAAGTCCAGTCACGAGCCTTATTGCTCCATCGAAGCTTCCTGGTCGGAAGCCAAATCCCTGACCGATGTCTTGTAAGAAAAGGTCGCCATCGATATTCCTCTCCAGTGCAACCTCTGATTATAATCATCCCACGTCTATATGCTAAAGTTTGGTACTCACCAAGCATACTTGGCGCAATATCTACGCCTGCCCAGATGTATCCTTCCTCCTCCAAAATCTCACCTGAAAGCCCCGATCCGCATCCTATGTCTAACAGAAAAGCAGGCTCATCCGATGGAAGGTTGAGCAATTCAAGAGCACGGTATGTCATATCCGCCTGGATCTGTTGATTACGGGTGCTTGTATGACACTGAGAACGGTAAGGGGATGCACATGTGAACAAGCATACTTTTGAGTGTATTTTTTGGCTTCAGCATCGCCATAATACTATAGATGTTCAAAAATCAGTCTCACATCGTCTGTGAGTCGACGAAAACAAAACATACAATCTCTGGCGGGGCTTGGTGCTCTGGCCGTGACATGTTTTCGAGGGGCCTTGATGATGATAGTAAGTTTGTTAGAGTTGATGCAGGCACGTGGATTCAGATTCAGTCTTCAATTCAGCCCAATTTGGCAGTCTAGTCATTCGTCTTACTTTCATCGACGATGGCGACGACGAGCAAACAATACAAGGCCATCGGAGAGGACCTTTGGAAAAGTCGCACAGATAAAATCGTGAGGTTTGGACTTTGTGTCGCGTCTTTGGGTCAATCAGGCCCAACTGACCCAAACACAGAATTCAGAGCTGTTTGCTCTTACATACGGCGCCCTCGTCGTCCAGTTGATCCAGGACTACGAAGATTATGCTGAAGTGAACAAGCAACTCGAGAAAATGGGATATAACATTGGGACTCGGTTAATCGAGGATTTCCTTGCAAGGAGCTCTTTAGGTCGCTGCTCTGACTTCCGAGAAGTAGGCGAGGTGGTGGCGAAGGTGTGCGTTTATCACTACTTCCCCTGAGCTGACGTTCTTAGAGGCGCCTCATTCGAAGGTCGGGTTTAAATCCTTTCTTAATATCACACCAACAGTTACGCACTCTGGTGCTCCACCTCCTTCCTCTCGTTCGACCAGTGCAGCTCAACAGTCAGGAGTTCCTGGCTCGTCTTTCATTCTAACCCTGGATGAGAATCCTTTGGCTGAATTTGTCGAACTCCCTGACGAAGCGTTGGAAGGAGGGCTATGGTTTAGTAACGTGCTGTGTGGTGTTCTCAGAGGGACACTTGAGATGGTAAGTCCACAAACTAAAATAATCGGCGCAACTGTGCATCACGCCCATTTCAAAGGTCCAGATGCAGGTGCAGGTGGATTTTTTGTCTGATGCACTTCGCGGTGACGAGAACACGGAGATTCGGGTGACATTGCTGAAGTACCTGGAAGAAGAAGTGCCAGTCGGAGACGACTAGAGAAGCCACCTCGGATGTAGTCAGGAATAGTGTATTATCTAGAAGACGAATACAAGACAAGCGCGGCGTCCGGTGAACTTCCGAGGATATAGAAACATACATAATGAACACCCTCAGCCACGACGATCGACCCTGTTGAGTTTCTTCGCAGTCCGCGCGTTGTTTTGGGTGTTTTGGCCGCGGACGGGCAGACCCATGGCATGCCTTTTGCCAACGTAACTGCCTATCATGCGTTGGTGCGCAATATTATCCTTGACCACCCTCCTTGCTTCGCTCTCAATCTTAATGTTTCTCAATGGATCTGCCCATGCCCTTTGTGAAAGCTTCTTCGTCTCCTCCTTCAGGACCGCGAGTGGAGTGGAGGCCGGTGGAGGTTTATAGGATGGTGTGGCTAATGGAAAGCGAGGAATAGGTATCGAAGTGGAAGGAGAAGAAAGAAACGCGGCAAGCTCTGTAATTTGATGGGGTGTTAGACTTCGAACTTTGCACTTGTCGTGAATTTGAAGACGTGCACAAAGTCGATGGGCAGTTTTATGGCCGATGCCATAGAATGCAGTCAAGGCGAACTAGCTTAACGGTGAGCGATGCTTTTAGAAATAATTCGCAATAGCGCACCCTTGCATACTGGTAGTCTGGGAGCTGCACCCCCAAGACGTGGACCATGGCTCACTCGGACAACAATTAGAATTTAGAAGGGAACTTCAAAGCTTGAAAAGTAATTTCATACTCCGCGACTCAACTTCGCGCTTCACACCAAGCTTCACTCAACCAAAACATTTATGGCTACTAACAACGCCGAAGGACGTCGCGAAGATGCGTTCATCAAGCAGCGCGCTCAGAATCGTGAAGAGTATGAACGTCAAAAACAGACTCTCATCAATGAAACGGAAAAAGCTCGTCCCTCAGCCAACAAATTTGTCGGTCAGAATGACTCTATGGAGGAGACTCTCAAGAACCAGACTATCGGTCTAGTGAGGCTGGAGGACTTTCAGCAGAGACGGAAAGAGCTGGAGGAGGCAAAGGCACGCGAGGCTGCTCGGACCAATGAACTCAAGTATGTTATTTTCAGTGTCCAATGCGATTCTCTTTTGTACCGCAACAACTGTGTGGAAAGGTGGCTTATATTCCGTGGAGGATTTGTTTAGGGACGAAACAAAGAAGGTAAAGAAACGCAAGAAGACAAAAGCTACCTTATCATTTGCCATGGATGATGAAGGCAGCGTCGAAGGAGATACTTCATCACGTCAAACTCCTGAGGTCGAGAACGGTGAACAAGCATCCAAGCGTGCCAAGTTCCGCAAGAATCCTAATGTTGATACATCATTCCTCCCGGACCGCGAACGAGAGGAAGCGGAGAGGAAAGAGCGTGAAAGGTTGCGCCAAGAATGGATTCGCAGACAGGAGGAACTTAAGCAGGAAGAAATTGAGATAACCTATTCTTATTGGGATGGGAGTGGACACAGGAAGTCGGTTGTGGTATGATCTCGTATTGATCTAACATTCAATCGCTCATTCGCGGAATGCTTTAGTGCAAGAAGGGTGATACCATTAGTGCCTTCTTGGAGAAGTGCCGGCAGCAATTCCCGGAATTGCGAGGCGTCAGCGTTGACAACCTGATGTACATCAAGGAGGACCTCATAATACCTCACGTGAGTCATCATTTGAGTTTCCCTGTTGGTTGTTCATTTCAATGTATTTCACAGCATCATACGTTCTATGATTTCATCATTAACAAAGCTCGCGGAAAGAGTGGGCCCTTGTTTAATTTTGACGTTCATGACGATATTCGCCTGCTTGCTGATGCGACCAAGGAGAAAGATGAGTCACACGCTGGTAAAGTGGTGGAGAGGAGCTGGTACCAACGGTTTAAGCACATCTTTCCGGCTTCTCGATGGGAGGTGAGCAAGGTGTCCTTTTCTGTATCCATATCATGTTAATCAAGGCATAGATATATGACCCAGAGAAAGATTACGGAAAGTATACTATCGCTTAATATCGTTATGTTCATACTGTGTACCGCATCGCGTTCTGAAAACATCATAACCTTGACTAAAAGAAATGCCAGGACCGTGGATTGAACACGGGACCTCCAGAAGCCATCGCCTTGATATTACTTCAGTCTGTTGCTCTCCCAGCTGAGCTACCCCGGCGATTCACTTTGAAGAGATTATCTATTCTGATACATTTCCTAATTCCAAGACGAAAAGTAACCAGCGTGATAATTTAGAATTGTCTAGACAAGCATAACATTGAGGTGTATATCGCACAAAGTGTCTGCCATGCAACTTTAGGTGACCATATATTGACCGATAAGTATCTTGGATGATATGGATTATAGTGAATAGACTAGGCAATCCTAAATCAGATGCTATAGTACACGCCTTGTCTCTAAGTGAGATGCGAGGTAGAATCCCGTTAATAGTGCTCGGAAGGTCAGGGTAGATGATCGATATAATGCGACGTGATATCGAAGAATGTCCAGAGGAGCCCGTGCGTCGTGATGCTCCGCACTGCACTGACGCCGAGACCACGATATATGCGTGCTATGCCAGCAAGGACCGGCTTTGGATCTTTAGGATCCGGACCTAATGAATGTTGAGTCGTAGTAACATGACTGCAGTGGTCTGCCGTACCGCGCACGAGGCGACGGAGGGTTTCCCATACTCCTTTCGGAGGAGTGCCAGCTAAAGCACGTTGCTGGACTTTGGTCTTTACTCTGATAAAGGAATAAATTGAGTTTTGTGGCAAGGGGAAAGATGTGGACTGACACATCAAGGGGATATATCAATGCCCATGAAGTCACGCCGGCCAGCGAACCACAGACGAAGGGAATCAAGGATGTTGGTATCGGCAACCATGCTGGTGTTGGTCCTTGTTCTCCCGAGCGCTGGCGGCCCAATAGATGTCGCATAGCATCATATTCGAAAAAGTACAACGCAGTACCAGCTGTATCTCGCACTATGGAGCGGGTCAATCAGAGTAACAAACAACGAAATCCATTACTCGCCAAAGTGGAGACGGAACCCTATCCAGAGCCCGGATAGCCCATGAGTTCGAAAGATTTCCCGGACAGCGTCGATTGTATTTGGGGGTTTGACCATTTGTACGCCTTTAGTTGCGGCTATACTGTATTCCAATTGCCTTCGAACCTGTCAACAGACTTGGAAGAACACCTTCCCAGACAAGTTGGCCAAGTGAAAATACCTTGACAAGTTCGAAGGCTGGTTTCACATGTCAGGTATTTGAAGTACACAGTCAAAGAGCACGCACGTGCACTGGTAAATGAAATCAATGATCCAGACAAGGCACCACTGAGACCACCCGCGAGAGCAGCATCAGAAGCTCTATCACCTGTAAAATAATTGTTTTTACGACAGTATTCTTTTGTACTACTGTATATGGTGAATGAAGCAGCACCTAGATAGTTGTATAGTCGTTAGGCTTGTAAAGAAAAGACAGATGCTGTGCGATAACTCACGGACAAACGAAATAGTGACAAGCGGTATCCAGAGACCTCTATAGAAGCCAGTTACTCCTTCTTCCCGATAGACGATACCAGCAAGCTTGAGGACTGGCATTCTTGTCTTGGTGGTCTGTAGTCTCGACTTCAGAGAATCCAACTAGAAAACAGCCAGATTAATAAATTACTTCCATATAAAAAAAGCAAACACACCGGATATCCAACAAAAGTCGAAATGTAGCTAGCTGAGAGGGCGCAGACTACTGGCTTATTTCCTAGCAGAAGAGTTATTGCAAGATCGATGTATGTTTTTCGCTGAACATACGCTTCAAAACGTCGTTGAAACCATCCCTGTTGAACCAGGGATTTATTGGCGGGCTGGAGACTTTCAACTACTATGACCTTGCGAGAAGTCCGGATTACGAGCGTACCTCGTTCCATTCATAGCTCTTCTTGCTGGACCAGACGAGAAGTCCAGTTTCGTGCCTTTGCCAGTCTGTGTCGCGAAAGGCCGGGCGTAATCTCAGTTGGAGCCAGAAAGAAGAGCTGGAGAGGAAATAGGGATTTTCAAAAGCAATTCGATATAGTATGCTTGAAGAGTCTCTGTCACGCGTCATGAAAATTGCCTATATTTGGCCAACAGATTTATGTGCCTATATTTAAGTTTCCGCGTCTATACACCATGGCCGTCCACCATAACCAACGGAACTGCCACCAACTGTATTTCGACGGAGTATACTACTATTACATATTATCAGAACCCACCCAGCCTCTTCTTCACAAGCTTCTTATTCAGAGCATTTCGGCCGCCATACGGTCCAGGCAACACTTGGGTACTCGTCATCAACTCTTGGGAGGGTTGGGAGGGTTCAGGATAATTCTCATGTTGAATATCTGTGGTTTGTGAAGTGAAGCCTTGAGGCTGGGTGCCGGACATTCCCCAATGATTCCGAGTAACATGGATGGGAGGTGGACGGGACTCGAAACCTGCAACAATCAGCGGAGGGCCTTGTGATGTTGTAATCGTTGTTTGCGTGGCAATTGGTGCAGTGTAGAGTGTCCGTTCTTGGGAGGGAGCAATAGAATCGTCGCCTTTTGTGTTGTATGGATCATTATATGCATAGGACTCCACGTCCGTTCCAACATCCCACTCCTTCAGCAACAATCGTACGCCCAACGGACTGCAAAAATCTGCATCCTGAACAGGTTCTGCGACAGCGTCCTTGTCCCTAGAAGCATCAGGGTAATGGTTGACACCAAGTTTGAGATATGGACGCAGGTAACCAAACCGAATCTCGGGAAGTTCGTCGTCAAGTGTCAGAGCTTTTGCGGCAAGAGACATATTCTCCACATCGTCAACCCGGATTGGAGCAGCAGGCATAGAAACAGGCTGAGCTGAAAACACCGTGCTAGAAAGGGCCAAATCAAGAATGAGCTGTTCTCGCGACTCTTCCTCTTGTTGCACGAATGACCCGGGGGCATCGTTCGAGTAAGACAAACTGAAGGCTTCCAGAGCACCATACATTTCCTGCCAGTGATCCACACGACCAAGCCCCATACGGCGGAGAAACGGCTTGAAATCGCAAGACCATGCTGCACCACTTGTAATTTCTTGGACAGGTAGTTTGTTGCGTACAAGGGTTTTGTACCCATGATTCGAGTTGATGATCCCGCCAGCGAAAAAGTCCGCTCGCGAAGCCTCTTCTCGCTCTTCGTCAGCGCCAAGACAGACATCATACCTAATAGATACAACAGATCAGCGTCTCGGATGACAAATGTTTGAATACGCCTCACAAGGTCAACATTGCCCTTTCGGAACTATCTATGCTTTGCCAAAACTGAGACAGCTTATCTGTCATTATGGCAAGTTCGCCCTCAGAGGCAGCTTGTTCTGTAACACCCCCCGTAATGAACAATTCTGCAACCACGATCAATATCAGAACAAACTTGACCAAACGGGATCAAAAATGCTCACTCTGATATGCAGTCCGTAAGTTTAGCTCTGAGAAATGCCTTGCGCTCAGTGGCCCGTACTGAGGCTGAAGCTCTTTTACTCTTTGAGCTAGTTTCTGGACATCAGCAGACCATTCGTGGCTAGTGCCACTACTCTGTCTTGGAGGTATGTCTATGCCATTGCGATATACAGCAAAGTCCTGGCAGCGGAGGCTGCCTTGTCCAGAGAGCCGCAAAAGGGAAAAGGTGGACCTATCGGGCTGGACAAAAAATGCACTTTCCGACTCAGACGCACTCACATCTCCATCGTGAGGTAAAGATGTTGGAACGGAATGGCAGTGGATCAAATGGTCCCTTCCTCGGGACACGTCATAAATGGTGATGAGTCCATTTTTAAGCGAACTTAGGAAAGACAGAGGGCCTGCAGTGGAAAGTGAGTGAATAGAAAGGACTATTATGTCGCTGGTTCCGTACCGCTATCCAACTGTACAGCTCTGATGTTGAGCGACCTATCATGCGCTCGATTGTGTTTAATGCTCAGAAGCATTTTCTTTGGAAAACGATTATCCAACCATAGGAGTTCCGAGGTTGTTGAAATGGTAAGGAGATGTTCTCGCTCCAACCAGTCAAAAGATGTTACAACGGAGCCCGATTGACCAGTGTGAAATAGGTCAACAGTAGACTGGCTCGACTATCTCTGAGTTAGCAGAGAAATCAGTATATCCTGTTGGAGTTCGTACCCTGAAATCGAGATGCTGAATGTAGTTACTTGACGCTAGGAAGTAGCCTTGGTCAGATGGACGAAGCCTCCAGAATTGGTCTCCGTTTGTGTTTTCAAAACGAACTTGATTAAGCCCTATGCGCCGCCTGATGAAGACATGAGTTCATTGAAATTAAAACAAAAAAAATTACAAACACAGCTTTTGCTCCTTGATATATGCTGCAGTTATAAAGTGCCCCAGAAGTGTTCACAGCAATGATATCTGAGTCATGAGGTGAAAACACAGCATCCACTATGCTTTTACCTCCTGCATCATCAGATAATATGTCCACCTCCCTTGTGGCCATGACGTCGGTGCCTTCATCCGGCAATTCAATACTCAACAGAGATGTTGCGGAGAGTGTTCTGACCAAAACTGGATTGGTGCCACGCTTCAGAGGTAAATTTGATGCATTTGGAGTTGAGATTTGGAGAATGGGCGTCTCGAACTTGGACACAGCATGGCTAGGCGCGTGAAAAGTCGATTCGGAATTAGTAGCGGATATAAATGAAATATCTGACATTGAAACTGAAAATTGATAAGGGCGAGGTTGGGCAGAACAACTTACTCAATTCACTGCTGGTTTCTCCCACCGGAAAGAGAACCAGTGATGTTTGAGGGGTGCTGGAAGACGGTACAATGCTGATGAGATTGCCTCTCAAAGGGTCGTAGACTTGTAGCTCTCGGTTTCGTCGTTCGTCGGACTGGAACTCCGCCTTGATGAGCTCCACAGGAAAATCGGCGTCAGGGAAACATGTTCTAACAAAGTTAAGCTATTAAAGGACACGACGTCAAGATTGCGCTAACAACATGAATAAAGATCATACTCCTTCTTCAATTCGCCTCCACTGCGCAAGACGACTTGGCGCCGGATTAACAGGCCGAGTGGCAGGAAACATGCAACACCCAGCCCCAACTGGTGTTACTCTTCGAGCTGAATGAATTGTTAACTACGATCATGCTGGTTCATGCATAAAGTTCAAATCTACCGTTTGATGTATCGACAACGGTTGTCCAAGCTAGCCGTCCATCGGATGGCACAAGGGTCGCTCTACCGAAGGTTCCATAATCGAGGGAAGGACAACTCCAATACTGAGTGTCGTGAACTGGAAGCCTTTTGTTTCCCCTCCCCTGCTTCTTCTTTACAGGTAATGAATTATGTCGTTCATCCGCAGGCCAATGTTCCATTCCATCTGCGCAGGTTCCAGAGGAATACAAGCTAATTAGCACAAGTTGCAATTGATCGATCGATTTACCTAGTCTCCCCTAGTACAAGTTTTCCGAGTCACCGTCATCATGGTCTTCAGGATGTAATTATGAGCGTGGAAATAAAGCTCCGACCTCCGACAACATTTTCTTTCAGTCACTGCCAATTGCAAGTGTTCAGTTTTCGACCATGCTCAGACATTGGGCACTCGCGCCGAGGCCACAGCAAATTCTTTCACAATGTCGACGATTTAGTACGACTCGCATCGCACTGGCGCGGACCCTAAATCCTAGTCCTTCTGCCACGTCTACCAAATGGACGCCGAATTCGATACGCACTGGACTGATTGCGCGTAAACGTGGAATGACTGCTATATGGGATGACCACGGTGCGCGCGTTCCGGTCACGGTGCTGCAGGTGAGTGGATTCGCATGTGCGTTTCTCTTGTTCTCATATATCGCAGTTAGAGAACTGCCAAGTGACAAAGAACATTGTACATGTGCGTCCAGACCGTACCGAGTATCATGCGGTTCAACTCGGTGCATCCGACCGTCCAAAGAGGACGACGACGCATCAGATGAGGGGTCACTTCCGGAAGGCTCAAGTTAAGCCGAAGTATATCGTGAAGGAGTTCCCTATCACCCCCGATGCACACGTCCCTGTCGGTGAGTTGCTCGAGAGCACGTTTTCCAATCCTCCATGACGATAAAACTACTCAGGAACGACGCTTTCCGCCATCCACTTTGTACCTGGGCAATTTGTGGACGTGATTGCAGATTCGTGAGTTCTCCTTATAATCTTTACATTTTTGACTCAGGCAATCCAGTATCGGGAAGGGATTTCAGGGCACTATGAAGCGGTGGAACTTCAAGGGTTTACGTGCAAGTCATGGTGTTTCTGTATCACATCGTTCAGCCGGTGCGACTGGACAGCACCAAGTTTGTGTCTATTAAACTGCTTAGCATCCCTACTGACCCTGATTTGTAGGACCCGGGTAGAGTCTGGCCCGGTAAGAAGATGGCAGGCCGACTGGGAGGCGAACGAACTACTATCCAGAATCTTCCCGTAGTCCGTGTTGACACGACCCTCGACCTTATTTTTGTCAAAGGTGCAGTGCCAGGGGTCGACGATGCACACGTCCTTGTTCGCGATGCAAAGAAGAAAATGCTCTGTCTCGCCAATGCAAACCAAGCTAAAGGCCTTTACGAGAGCGTCCTTCCCAAGGGTGTGGATGATCTACCTTTCCCCGCTGGTACTAAGGAGATGGTTCAATCCCTCCCTCCTGTAATTGAAGCTCCTTCAAAACGGACTAGCCCATTCATTCCTAGGGAATAGACCATGCATAATTCACTCATTGACAAGCATTTCCTATTCTAATTTTCGCAGCATTGCTGGCGCGAGTATATTGGTTTATCATTAATGGTGGAGGTATGTGGATGAATCAGATGGTCCAAAGCAAGGGTAACAGTGATTCAGTGTGATTTCAACCTCGCTCAACATTTTCACCTCACTGTCCCAGGTCTGGATTTCAGAAATTTCATGTCAAAACACCAATCTTTGACAAAAGAGGTGACTTATCTGCACTCGAGTAAGTTGAGCGGGAAAGGAAATCCGAGCAGGATGGACAAAGCGTTGACTTATCAGACTCCGAGGGTTATTTTCAAGGCTTCCAGCAATGTCCACGTGAGGATCAAGTATAAACCAGTTCACACATTCACGGAAAATTCGTGTCATCAAGAATTCATGGTCGTTGAAATGAGAGCGGGGTTCTACTGTCGAGCCAACAAGATCAAGGTTAATGGACGTTCCATGACGACTCCTGGATAGCGATCGATTATGGTATGTAAAAGCGTGACGTCCACGTATGCTCAACCTGTTGTACTGTGGGGCGCGAATACAAGTCTCAGAGGTTAACTTAAAAGTTTCTCGTCAACGATAGCTTTAGTGAGTCCTTCTTCTGCATCTCGAACTTCGATAGTCTTGTTTGCTTCTGCCTGAAGCATTGTAAGCTTCAGTAAAGTCTTGATAGAATTGAGGCTTCGCCACAGTACTCACGACTCGTTGAAAGTCAAGGAGGGCGCTAGCATGCAAGGTCATCATGGTTGTCTCGGATGATGATGGAGCCCAGTTGATGAACACGAGTGGGAATGATGTTCTGCCATCGCGGTGTTTGAGTTCATAGGATAACACGACATATCTGGGAGAATTTTGGGGCAACTCTGGTGTGTGCAAATGAAAAGATGAAAGATAGTTCCAAGATAATCGTACCCTCGACAAGGTCTGCGATTGAAATATCGTCATACTCCTCGTCTACGACCATCTTGAGGGCAGCCTTATTGATCTTGATAACGATTGCTGCGTGTCCCTGGCTCCTGCGCTGGAACCGAAATTTTCTAAGGGCCTTTGTGACATCCTCGTTGATATCCACTGTCTTTGCTGACGACTAGAAACAAAGTTATGGCGAGAGGAGGCAGGTTATCAGGCTTGTACGGGCTTACCGCCATGTATGAAGCAAGATAAGATAATGTAAGACCTTGTGACACACCTCCGAGTCGTGTGACAATTGATTTAGAATAACCGATGCATGTGCTTTATAAGTTAACTTACAAACCAACATGCCAACTTCGGGCAGAGCACCTCGCGATGCATACTAAATTAAAGTATTAGTACCACTTTGTTCCTTCCGCAGGTGCTTAGCGCTCAACAGCCACCATGTCTCGAAGATCATCCAGAAACGCGTCCGTGGTTTCCTCGAGGGGCGGGTATATCCCCCAGTCCGAAGGACTGTTCTTGCCTAGCGGTCCAGTCGATGAACACACCCTGCACGACCTAGTGCACCCACATCAACAGTCAGAACACACGCTCATAGACCAGGGTGGGTCGTTCCAGCTTGACCGAGAAGACGAAGAACACGACGAAGAAGTCACAGCATGGAAGGTACTGCCGTGGTGGAAAAGACCATCGCCCTACTGGTCAGCGAACGAACCTGTCGTGTCGGAGATATATTGACCATTCAAGCAGGCTGGTATTTGCCACGCCTCTGGCATCGATAGGTTTCTCTGCAATAATTGGTCCTCGGGTGGAGATGTACACTGCTCTCGCATGTCGTGTTCATGCGCCTGAGTTACAGCATGCATCGAACGGCATGCTACATCTAGCTCAGCCACATTCATTATTATCCATGAACACGGCGAGGACCCTACATGACGGATTGAATCCAGATGATCCCAGTGCTCCATTTGTGTCTGCTCAGCCTGTGTCTCTATACGTTCCTGCAGATACAGGCCCACAGCAATCATATGCTCCCGACCGCGACCAATGTGCGTCCGACCCTGTCGTGCAAGCCGCCGTTGCACAATTATCTGCAGGTTAGTTTCATCGTCTTTTCTTATACAACAGAGAGGCACTTATACTAAGATAGTTCTGAGCACTACTATGGGTATCTTGAGCTGCCTTACAACCGCTTGGTGGGGTTCGGTGAGTCACTGCATCCGTTTTTTTGTCATGTTCAAATGACCTCCCGCTCTCCAGCTCGCAGACCGCTTTGGCCGAACATCAGTCATGGGCATCTCGATGCTCGGTTTGCTTGTCAATGATTTAATCTTCATCGTCACTGCATTCTTTGTGGAATGGCTTCCGGGTGGATACTGGTTTTTGATACTCGGTTTTGCATTGGAGGGTATGGTTGGAGGTAAGTCAGAGCACGACGTTCGGGATGGGTCAGTATTTGACGTAATTTAAGGGATGACCACTGGGATTGCTGCTTCACATGCCTATCTCGCCGACAGTACCCATCGTTCTGAGCGGTAAGATTGAAATTCACATGTTTTACTCAAATAAATAATCATTGGTAGATCTGGTATGTTTTCTCTAGCATTGGGTACCATGTTTGTTGGTGTAGCCCTCGGTCCTGTTATTGGAGGCATCTTGATTCGGGCGACGGGCTCGATACTTTCCACGTTCTATTTAGCTGCGGCTGTCCACGCGCTGCACGCTGCCTTCACGTTTATGATCATTCCCGAATCCCAGACAAAAGCGAGAGCATCGGGCGCTCAGCAAAGACGACAGGTGTCACTTGACAGGCGGAATGATAGAACTCTGAGGGCTACATCTGTCTTAAAGAGCGCCATGAGGTTCTTCAGCCCTTTAGCAGTTCTGCTGCCCGAGCGTATTAGTGTTGAAGGAAACCCACTCAAACGCTCCAAGAGAGATTGGAGTTTATGCTACATCGCTGCTAGCTATGGATTCACGATGTCCCTGATGGTGAGGCGCTACCATATCTTCGTGATATCTCCAATACTTATACATACTTCTCCCGCAGGGTCTGGTGACATACGTAATACAGTATGCCGCAGGAAATTTCAAGTGGTCATCGGAAACGGTAAGTGAACGCAAGAATGTCGTCACTAGATCTGACAACGTTCTAGATAAGTTACTACGTCGCTTTCACTGGAGCTGTCCGTGCGCTGTTCTTGGCTGTCATCTTGCCTGGTTTGTACCAATATCTCATATCTACCTTTATTCAATATGAATTCAATTCCCTAGTTATCATCAAGCTTCTGAAGCCAGCGCCCGTGCAGCTCCCCACTGCCCCGGGCGAGCCACTTCAGAACCCGTCATCACAGACCCATCCGAGTAGGCAGAATAACACAAGACTACCCTCTCATTCTCCGAAATTTGATCTCAATCTCGCTCGAATCTCTGTCGTTCTTGACATTCTTGCGTTTGTGATAATGATTTTTGCTTCTAATGGTCTCGTCTTTGCCTCTGGTGCTATCTTGCAATCACTGGGTGCTGGGTACTCGCCCGCTGTCCAAGCATTCGCGCTCGATGTTTACAGCAGAAGAGGGGGAAAGGGCGAAGCTGGAAAGCTTTTTGGCGCGATAAGTGTTGTACAAGCTCTCGGGTAGGAGAGTCATTTTTGGGGCCAACTCAAGTTCTAACACCTTCGATATAGTTCTCAGATACTCGGTCCCGCATTGTTTGGGTTTGTGTATTACAAGACCGTCGCGACCTTCCCTGGTGCAATTTTTGTTCTGACTGTAGTGCTGTTGATGATTTCTCTCGGCCTGCTCGCACTAGTACACCCACCTACGAGCGAGGATGATGCTGAATTATTGAACGAAGAGGCTCAAGTTCCAGTAATCCGTGTTACGATAACCCAGGAGGATACTCTTGTTCACATCGACGAGGACGAGGCGCTGAGAGGACGCGATGCGACATAAATTACCATACAGTATAGGTGGCTGCGATCCATAATGTTATTACATGTGCACCCTGAACGTCCATAATTTATATCAATGATGGTTCAGGCATCGGTAATAGATACGGCTGGTGCTCTCCACCACCTCCATGCGGCGAGCCCCAGAAAGAAGTTGAAAATCCCAACAATAGCTGAGCCGGCTCCTACTACTGCGAGAAGCCACCATATAGATCCAATGATACGATCAAGCGTGCGACCAGTATACCGTTTCAGCGTAGCACGCGGATCAGGTGTAGGCGTGTATGATGAGGGCAACTGGAGCATGGGAGGTGCACATGTTTCGGAGGATGATGAAGTAATGGGTGGTGGAAGTTGTAATAGGCAGACGACAGGTTTCTGCTCACTTGTTCAGTAGATGCGAAGTAAATGACGATGAGAACTTACGTGGTCTGACGTGACGTATGACGGTATCGATGTGTACAAAATGTTGGTGATGCTAGACTTCTCAGGTGTAGTAGGGGAATCGGTATGAGTCGCATACATTATCCTATCGGTCCAAGATGGTGTCCGTTTAGTGCTGTCAAGGTTGGGTAAGTAGGAGAAAACCATGAGAAAATATGACACACTTGTACCGGTCAACCTCGCCAATCTTGTATTTATATGTACATTTGAATGTCCAGAATGGGCCCTCGCGCAAACCGATGAAAGCTGTCCCTTTCCTCCGCTGGTTCAGAAGCTGGTCAAATTCCTTCAACTGTTCACGAGATGCATCGTCTTTCAACATTGCGAGAACATCGTAGGATTGGGAAGTTTGCACATGTGGACGTGGTGGGGGTATTGTTATACGGAAGTTGAGGTCGCCAAGGAAGAATAGGTGAGAAGTCGAATACATGGTAGTCGGAGAAGAGGAAGGAGACGATGGTGGTGGAGGGAAGAGAAGAGTGCCAACAATGTGATGATAATCTGCGACCCGTTGAGCGAGTTTGGGCTCGTGTGCTGTGAGGTGAGCACACACAAACCTGGAAAGAGTTTGTTCCGGACACATGCCATTATAAACATGAGACATACGTGAAAACTTCTCCAGCTTTGCTCCCTCTGTCTGAGACGCGGAAACGTATGCCAACAGCACCTTTGTTGCCCATGTAAGCTGGGCCTGTCCCGGTCCACTGAGTTTGCACATCACAAACTTGGCGTGCGACACCACTATCCCGTGCGTATACGAGAAGCGCGACACCAACATTTACAGCCTTCGCAATGAGTGTGTAAGGCTCCTTACCGGGAGTATGCTTCTCAATCTGACTACGAATATGCGCGTCCCTGTCGTCGATCACAGCGTTGGACAATCCAGCCACTTGGTGGATGTGTCATGTCAGAATAACGGTGTACGAACACGACGACATACGTCCAAGGTGAAGGGGCAGAAGTTCTTGGAAACCAATCACAAAAATATCTGGTACGCGGGGTTCCTTGGAGAGGAAAGAGGCTACTTGAAGTGTTGGAACGAGCCAATCGACAAGATCCTGAGGAACGCCAGCTCCGCCTTGGAGGTTTGTATTATATGAACCGACTTGAACAAACAAACTTCCGTCATTGGACATCGTGTTAAGTGGGTCTTTGATGGACTTTGGAGTAGTAGAAGCGACAGGTCCAAGTACACATGCCAGTGGCACCCTGCTTTTGGCATTAGTCAGTTAATCAACGGGACTCGGAAGCAATTAAGAGCTTTTCATCATCATCGACTTGGAGTCTAACAGTGGGTTTCATGGCGCAACTTTGATCTACAGCAAGCTGGCGGGATGGTGGCACTTTATCCGCACTTCTCTATCATGGTGCGCCGCGCGATTTAGTTGCCGCCGATTTTGTGCAGCGGCCAAAATAGCCCGAGGTCCTCCATGCCTGTAAGCAGATACATCTCACTCGATGGGCACGGCTCATTGTCCTGACAGGCCATTTGGTTCCCAGGTTTCAACGTAAAAGGCTTAATGCGATTGTGTCCAGGTGACTCGGACGGCGAACAGGATGTCTGAGAAGTCTTTCGTTCAGGAAATCGCCGTCGACTCCGTTCAAACTCCCTTGTACCAATGGGACCATGTCAAACCCATTACAGAATAACGATAGGCCTCTTGGTTAGGATCCGCACCCGGCAGTCCAGTTCAATCAAGTATGAGTCACACACTTTGCATATGCACCGCGCTTGAAGCTTGAAGGCTTGGTTCTTCAAGAATTCCAAGGCCCCTGATAACGACATTGCTGAAACTATGATTTGACCGATGGAGAGGCAGGCCAAAATACGGATTCGTTGTGAACTTCCCTGGTTTGTGACTTTGGGACCCTCTGAGCTGCCAGCTCACCGAATCCGTTCTGCGTCACTTTAATCCATCCGGCTTTGGCAATCTGACTGCAACGTCAGCAATGAAGTTTGCCTGATACCTGGCACCTGTCGAGCTCTGTATCGAGGCCCTCATCTTCCACGAGGTAGATAGTACGTGCAATTGACCGACAATTGCATATTGGACCTCGCCCCTTGTATATCACATCTCCCGTGCCACGTAATTCAAGTTTGAGGCGGAGTGGACGGTCATGGTGCCTGCGCTGCGACAGTGGGCCAGACTTTTTATCAAGTCCAGACCGTCATCTCAAACACGAACCCGCTCCGTGGACTTTTGCAGAATGACGCAAGCGTGTTTGGTACTATCAGTCAATGACAATCAAATGGCAAGCGATCAGACGAAATTTCGCAGGTGACAAGATTCACAACTGATGCCGTCTAACTTCTTGACTGATTTAGTCGAGTGTCAATCTCACTCCAAGTCCGTTATCTTGTGAATCCACATGGTCATACGAGAGAGACGGTGCGTCAGTGCCAACGCTGCTGGCGCCCTTGATTCTGCCACAGCCACGAGCTGTACAATTTCAAGTTTCTGTGCCTGCTCAAGAATAAGACTTACCTCTCTTTCGGCTCCCTTTCGGCTCTCCTGGCCCGTTCCTTCCTAGGTTTCTTGAATTTGATGCATTCTTACGTGTCAGATAAATATCAGTTACTAATTTACATTGGTCTGCCTTACTCTCCCTTTAGTCACGGCTACTATGAACAGGATTCCTAGAGCCACCGACAAGAAATCCTTCGACGTGAAGGAGAAATCTTATTGCGTCAAGGGGGATATCGAGACCTCCACCGAGGAAGATGACACAAACGAGATTGTGGTCCTTCAGAACGAGCGGGAAATTGCGACTCATGTCATTTCTGTGGACGACGATCCTAGTCTGAGTCCCTGGACCTTTCGGGTTGCCTTCATCAGCCTTGGCCTGTCCGCCTTTGGTGGATCCCTGGGTAAAGCAGTCAATATCATTTAATCGAGAGTCTTACTCACTTACTTTCCTTCCTAGCTCAAATTTATTACTTTAAACCTGTGAGAGTTTCCTGAACAATCTTTCTTTAAGAGGCTTGATTCAGGTTGACACTCCAGCAAACTGTCGGTGTGTCTTCGTTGTTCCTCGCCATCATATCCTATGTGATCGGCATTGCAATGGAAACATTTATCCCCCGCCACGGGGTGTTCCGATACTTGAATCCAGTGCGTTTTCCACGTAGCCCCTGACCTTGAAGTTCTGCATGTTTACGACTCATATCAGGGGCCCTTCAATAAGAAGGAGAATGCATTCATTGTCATCATGTCCAGTGCAGCCGCGAGCTCTGCGTTGGCTACTGAAGTTCTCGCTGTCCAACGGTGGGTTCGCAATCCGATTACTCTGTTGGTGGTGATTGACGTCTCATTAGTTTGTACTACAACATCACGCCGAACGCCGGCTCATCTATCTTCTTGTTGTTCTCTTCTCAATTGCTCGGGTGTGTTGCGCTGGCGTATCCACTGTTGCACTCATCGCTGAAGCTGCAAATCAAAGCTATGGGATCGGCGGTCTGTTGCGAGGTATTTTTGTGTCCAATAGTAGCTATACTTGGAATCTTGACTTACGACGCACAGGCATCCTCCTCTATCCGTCGAAGATGTTGTATCCGGGCGTTCTCCCGCTGCTCTCCATGTTCGACGCTTTCTATCGCAATGGCATTGAGGCACGCCAAAGGCTCAAGGTCTTCTACTTCGTCTTCACTGCGTGTGTTTAATCTCAATCGATAATCATAATTTTCAAATTCTAATTTTCCCGAACTTAGAATATTTATATGGGAGATTTTCCCTGAATGGGTGTTCCCACTGCTCACTGGTCTCTCGATATTCTGTCTCGCTGCTCCTAACAATGCTACTGTCTCTCGCGTGTTTGGTGGTTCCAATGGAAACGAGGGCCTCGGACTATTGTCGATTTGCTTCGACTGGCAGGTAATGCTCAGTGTCTCGATCTAGATGACACTTGGTTGAACTCTATTCAGTACATCTCGGGTGGTGTCAACCCGATGTCTATCCCACTGAAAGCTCAGGTTAGTTAGCACACCAGTGTGTACGACAATTCTGATTTCCGCTCTAGCTCTCCAGCTTCATTGGTTATCTTCTCTGCATGTACGTAATTTCAGTCACATGACAAAATATCACTGAGGGAGATGAAGGATCATCTTCGTCGTTGTATTCTACAACAACATTTGGGAATCTCAGAACTTCCCCTTTGTACGTAATATCCTCATTGCAAATGCCTAATCTAATAATGCACCAATCAGTTGGCGCAGCTCCTTTTTTACGAGAATGGGACTATCTACAACCAGACTTTGATCATGAACTCCAACTACGAAGTGGATCCCGCCTTAGTAGCGGAACAGGGACTGCCATTCTACGCTGGTACCTGGATTATTAACCTCCTGTCAACGAACCTCGTATGTCAAGAACCGCCGCTGATGTATAAGTGTTTCGCTCATATTTTACCGCAGGGATTGGCTGCGACGTTCACTCACCTCCTCCTGTGGAACAGAGATGACCTTCGTGAAGCCTGGATTTGGATGAACATGGATACGCTAAGAAGTTGGCGTGCTAATTTCGACTGGAAGTTCTGGAAACACAGCGGAAAGAGGGAAGTCCCTGCCAACACTGAGGACCTCGACCCGCACTACCGGGAGATGCTGAAGGTTAGTCCTTCTGACATCAGATGGAGATCTTACTAGTAACACATTGCTGCACAGTATCCAGATGCTCCGAATAGCTGGTACCTCTTGACGTTTGTTCTTTCCTTCATTGTTGGACTGGTTGTCATCTACAAGACAAATTCTACGCTTCCCTGGTAAGCAATGTTCTCATTCTCCATCTTGCCGAAATGTTTTCTCATGTATTTTGAGGTGGGGCTTTTCCATCGCAATTTTTCTGGCCGTCGTGTGTATCTTGTTCTGCGGAGCATTGTTCGCTATCACCGGCTTTCTTGTTTCTATCCGCAAGTATTTTTTTTTGCGCTATAGGTGCCCTGAGTTGATCTTTCAACGAAGAACCCTTGGTTCAGATGATTGCTGGCTACCTGCACAATGGACGGCCCATGGCGAATATGTTCTTTGTTCGTTTTCACATCCTTTCCTGTCTTTGACCGCCTCTGATGTTGGTATTCACAGGTCCTTTACAGCTTTGTACGTGTCCCCATTTTCGCCTCCTCGGCCTCCTTTTGATTTGTTTTCCCTTCCAGAATACCGTGGCTCAAGCACTGCTACTACTACGAGATCTGAAGATCGCTCAATGTATGTACACATTATTTGTCGGGAAAGGTACCTCTCACAGGTGGATACCCAGACGCCAAACTGCCCCCCCGAGCTGCATTCACAGCCCAGATCATTGGCACCTTGCTCGGCGCTGTTCTCAACTACGGTTAGGGAGTCGTCTCAGTGATCCACTCACCACATTTAACTCGTTTGTAGTGTTGATGAATTCCATCATCGACAGTCAACGCGAAATCCTGCTGTCTGTGCAAGGGACAAATATCTGGTCTGGCCAGCAACCTCAATCGTACAACTCGCAAGCCATTGCATGGGGTGGCCTAGCTCACGAACTCTTTTCATCTGGCAAAAGGTACCAATGGGTCCCCTTGTCCTATCTCATTGGCCTGGTTGCGCCTCTTCCTTTCTGGATTATTCACCGTTACTGGCCGAGACTGCGCATGGATTACTATTACATCCCTCTCATCTGGTACGCTCTCAAATCATCAACGATCGATATTCTAATTTCATTATATATACAGTGCGAACATCGGATGGCTTTGTGTTGGAATAAATTCTTCAGTTCTGTCGTATTTCACGGTCGCGTTCTTGTGCCAGTGGTGGCTCCGTACTAGGTACCCGCGTTGGTTCATGAAATACAACTATTTGGTTGGTGCAGGTAAGCTCTGCAACCTTTTTATCTCAACTGCTGACATCATGCTACACCATAGCCCTCGACGGTGGAACGCAGGTCATGGTTTTCATTCTCTCCTTTGCGGTCCAAGGGGCTGCTGGAAAATCACATCTTTTCCCAAAATGGTGGGGTGCAAACCAAGGCGGAAACTACGACCACTGCTTATCTCTCTAATTACCATGCACTTAGTGTATTACATTTATTTTGTAATCACACAATACAAGTTTTGTCCTATTGGGTGTCATACTATATGGAGGCCAGGACGGTCTGGTCTAATGGACTCCCAGTGTCCCTATAGATGCACGAATGCCCTAGTATATACATGACTTGGGAAAATATCCAAGTTAGCGACATCTCATAGCTTACAGTGTGAAGTGATATCATCGTGTCATATGTACAGATTTGAATATCTTTCAAGTCAGATTCGGATGTGGGTGTCATGTCGCATCCCTGAGCAACCTACCGCTGAAGTTAAGGCGATGCAGTGGGAGGGACATAGCATTGCAGCGAAAATTCGAGCAGCTCAAGCAGAGAACTCCTCTAAAGCTGCTTCCCTCAATGGGTACGTGTCCTTTGAGGTCCTTTGGCCCTTCAACATGCATTCAGATGCTAAGCTCACGTCATACTTAGGCACAAGGCTCTGACACCAATAATTGCTGGCAGCGTATGGCAAGGGTGTCCGCCGAACCGCAAGCAATGATAGTCAATAAAGCTGATGTCATGGGGTCATGAAAGCTTGACGCTTATTTTTCAACTCGCCATGAGATCGAGCATCTTTTGTATGACTGGACATCACAGAATTTCAGTAAAGGTGGGGGTGAGCTGCCTTTTGCGGCCAAGGCTCCAGATCAGACAGTATACCAGTACTGTATGTATGAATCAATACCTTACTTGAACGGAAGCATATTCACCGAAGCTGCTGTATCCTGTATACCCGAGTTCACCGCCACTTCGGAAGACTTGGTGTGCGGAATCTGACATTGGGCATTTAATGATACTGGGGCAAGAAGATGACAACAGAACTGACCGCCCGCAAGAAAGGCACCATCATGACCAAGCGTCTTCACTATCCCTATAGCTTTCATTATTGTAGGCTTAAACAAGAGCCAAACATGTGGAAAAATTGAAAAGTGTCCAAGCGGCGATACGCCATCTTGACTTCTGTGCTGATGTATTTTTCTGGAACGATCATGTTAGCCAATATTCACTTTCACCACGAGATGTACCATGGAGCTCATAAAGCCTTGGAATTGTCAACTCATCTAGAAGAGTGACAAGAGAATTAGAGAGTACATCAGCATGCTATGAATGACTTGCATGAGAGTGAATATCCGCCCTGAAAAACTTACGGAGAGGTCAGTCATCCAACGGTTGGGCAACGCATCTCTGGCGGAAGCGGCGGACCAACGGGGAATGCCCTCATGCTGGAGCAGGTGTTGCAGAGGCACCCTTTCAACTAGTCAATACTGTCCGACACAGGGTGCGTTTACTTCAATGAAGAAAAATTAGAATGAGAAACAAAAACCACATGTATTTGAGGGTGAACAATACAACTCCGAGGTAGGCCCTAAAAGAAAAGGACTTCACGCCACTGCAACAAACTCCTCCTCCACATCTGAAAAGTTACTCTCCCCAGCAAAACAAATACATAAATCAACCACCAGTCCCTTGGCCGCCGTGCGATCGACAAACAACAACTGCGTCACCAGTCAACCCAACACCATAAACCAAACGGCCGCCCAAGCCCACACACTATATTGTGTCAGGGCCGGATGTCCGGTCGTTGTTGTTAACGATGTTGGGACTGACTGGCGCACGGTCAGTTGCCTCATCAATGACCACGCGCTGGTCTGCAAAGGCGGGCTTTATGGGCTCGCCAATCCACCTCCCAAATCCAATGCACACAGCGCACAAATTGCGCTACGCCCTCCGCGCCTTGCTCCTGCCAGATGGGGCACCCATAGCGGCAATCGCAACAAGGCTATCGCGGATCGCGGACAGCGAAAACAGGAGCTCGACAATGATGAATACACGGAAGACGTCAAACCTAGATCCGTCAAATGCCGTGGATGCCAGCAGACCCTCAAGCTTGAAAAGCAGTCCAGGTACCACCCTGGGCTATGGCTCAAGCACAGGGAGAAATACCGGGGCATCCTCAAGATGGAGGTGAGCTAATTTCTCTAACGAATGGAATGAGTAACTAACTGGATTTTGTAGGCAGATAAAAGGCTCACCAGGGAAAGGGACTGGGGTTTCCAGTCAAATCCAGAACGACACGCGCCAGCCGCCACCTCATTTGACGCAAGTGGCGAAGAGTCGGACGAAGATGAGTACCAGCCACGTCATATAATGGGATTCAGCAGTAAGTCAGTCCTCGATGGGTGCAAATACTCTGATTCACCACGAAATATAGCGTCGTACGTGCGCGGCGGTCGGGAATGGGGGAGAAAGGTGACATGTATACCAGTACACTAACTACTGTGGGTGAGTGTTGAAGGTAAAAAATCAGAGCGTGCTTATCAACCCTTTTGCGCACTTACCAGATCTCCTTGTAGCCAAATGTTGTTCTCCAGGATTTCTGTGTTAAGATCACTAGGCAAACGAGCTCGTAGGCGTGGAAGATAATGATCTTTTGTGATGTGATCGATACCTGGATATCGCCGATTTTAAGTGGTTGGAAGGAACCGTGGCAGTTGGCAGTTGGCAGCCACTCTTTGTCTAAGTTGTGGTTGCTTTGACTCTTTTATGTAAAACACCCGGACCGACGTAGTGCATTGACTCAAAAATCCGAGGTATAGTGCTGTGCCATGATCAATACGAGCAGAACGGCTATCGGAGTCTGCCGCAGAAACTGCCAGTGTATATCGTGGCGTAAGCTTCGATACACGCTCAGCACCATCCTTCTCTTCAATGACGGGAAGGGTCTGCCAGTGTGTTATACCTTCTCAGAGTCCCATCGATGATCGATGATCGAAATCGATTCATTTTCAACTCAGAAGAAGGTCACGAAATTGGAATACTGTCAAACAACGCTCAGACAACTTGAGCGACTCGGAATGCCCAGCGACACTCATAATTTTCAGCTCGAGGCTATCATCGGGTACTTCAAGTTGTTGGATGGAGTGACAAATGTGCTATTCGTATAGCGACGGGGAGCAGAAAATTGGGCAGAAATGTATCTTCATAGGTCTTTATGAACCTGGTGTTGTACATGGTACATCATTTGTCCTATGGAATCTCAAACCACGAAGTCTGCTTCTTTTTTTCGACCCTGCGATTCGACGAAGGCGCTGGATCTAGGCAACTGACTCCACAGTTTCCGACCGTCTTCGAATGTTCTGACTAGGGGAGGCTAACATAGCCTGGATTATCCACAGATTGACAACGAAGGGTACAGCAGCCAAGCGTTCATGATAACTCCAGGTGCGTGCAGTGTATCATAATAGGTATTCCCGCACTGGCTGATGTGGCCTCAGAACTTGAGGACATCGTCGACATCGACGTGGCAGATCGACTAAATTCAGATTTTGATTCACAAGCCGGCGCAGGTCTGAGTCACTTCTTATTCCTTTTGGATGAGAAACTCCCTGAAACTCCGTTGTCTTTTGCACAGAATCTATGTGGCACATTACACTCATGATGATCATGATAGACTGAACATTCTGCCACATGGGTTCCGCACATTTTCTCGCTGGCCCGTCCCTTGCTAAATTTCGTTGACTTTGCTGCATATTTAAAGATCAGATGTTTCTTTAGTCTGCCTCGACGGTATCTCTGTCCTCTCTTGGCCAAGTAGCTATGGCCGCTGAAGCTTTAAAAGGGACACCTAGTGCCACCGACAAAAAATCCTCCGTCACGGTGAAGGGAGATATCGAAACCTCCAGCGGGTCTACCCGAGAAACTGAATCAGACCATAACGTCGTCCTTCAGAACGAGAGAGAAATTGCAACTCATGTAATTTCCGTGGACGACGATCCCAGTCTGAGTCCCTGGACCTTTCGGGCTGTCTTCATCGGTCTTGGCCTTTCCGCCTTCGGTGGATCACTGGGTAAAGCAGTCAATATCATTCAGTCAAGAGTCGTACTCACTTGCTCTGCTTCCTAGCTCAAATTTATTATTTTAAACCTGTGAGAGTTTCCTAATCAATAATCAAGTCAGAGGTCTCATTCGTATTGATACTCCAGCAAACTGTCCTTGTATCTCTGATGTTCCTCGGTATCATATCCTATGTGATTGGCGTTGCGATGGAAACATTTATCCCCCGCCACGGGGTGTTCCGATACTTGAATCCAGTGCGTTTTCCATTTAGCCACTGACCTTAAAGTTCGTGCATATTTATGAATACCAGGGGCCCTTCAATAAGAAGGAGAATGCGTTCATTGTCATCATGTCCAGTGCAGCCGCAAACTCTGCGTTGGCTACTGAAGTTCTCGCTGTCCAACGGTGGGTTCGCAATCCGATTACTCTGCCGGTGGTCATTGATGTCTCATTAGTTTGTACTACAACATCACGCCGAACGCCGGCTCATCAATTTTTTTGTTGTTCTCTTCTCAATTGCTCGGGTGCGTTGCACTGGCGTATTCATTATTGCACTCGTCGCTGAAACTGCAAATCAAAGCTATGGGATCAGCGGTCTGATGCGAGGTATTTGTGTGCCCAGCAGTGGCTATACTTGGAATCTTGACTTACGACGCACAGGCATCCTCCTCTATCCGTCGAAGATGTTGTATCCGGGCGTTCTCCCGCTGCTCTCCATGTTCGACGCTTTCTATCGCGATGGCATCGACGCACGGCGAAGGCTCAAGGTCTTCTACTTCGTCTTCACTGCGTGTGTTTAACCTTAATCGATGATCTCGATTTTCAAATTCTAATTTTCCCGAACTTAGAATATTTATATGGGAGATTTTCCCTGAATGGGTGTTCCCACTGCTCACTGGTCTCTCGATATTCTGCCTCGCTGCTCCTAACAATGCTACTGTCTCTCGCGTGTTTGGTGGGTCCAATGGAAACGAGGGCCTTGGTCTATTGTCCCTATGCTTCGATTGGCAGGTACAGCTCACTGTCCAGATACATATGTTGATATTTAGGGTTGAACTTTGGTCTAGTACATCTCGAGTAATGCTGGTAACCCGATGGCTATTCCACTGAGGGCTCAGGTTGGTTGATAATCTTGTACGTATACGCTTCCGATAACATTCCTCCTAGCTCTCCAGCTTCATTGGTTATCTTCTCTGCATGTACGTGATTTCAGTCACATGGCAAATTATCACTGAGGGACATGAAGGATCGTTTTCGTCACTGTATTCTACAACAACATTTGGGAATCTCAGAACTTTCCCTTTGTACGCATTATTCTCATCGCGCTTTCAAATGTCCAAGCTAACAATCACTGATCAGTTGGCTCAGCTCCTGTTTTACGAGAACGGGACTATCTACAACCAGACTTTGATCATGAACTCCAACTACGAATTGGATCCTGCCTTAGTGGCGGAACAGGGACTGCCGTTCTACTCTGGTACCTGGATTATTTACCTTATGTCAACGAACCTCGTATGTCAAGAACCGCCGCTGATGTATAAGTGTTTCGCTAATATTTTACTGCAGGGATTGGCTGCGACGTTCACTCACCTCCTCCTGTGGAACAAAGACGACCTTCGTGAAGCCTGGATTTGGATGAACATGGATACGCTGAAAAGTTGGCGTGCTAATTTCGATTGGAAGTTCTGGAAACACAGCGGAAAGAGGGAAGTCTCTGCTAACACTGAAGACCTCGACCCGCACTACCGGGAGATGCTGAAGGTAAGCCCTTCTGATATCAGATGGAGATCTTACTAGTAACACATTGCCGCACAGTATCCAGATGCTCCGAATAGTTGGTACCTCTTGACGTTTGTTCTTTCCTTCATTGTTGGACTGGTCGTCATCTACAAGACAAATTCCACGCTTCCCTGGTAAGCAATGTTCTCATTTTCCATTTTGCCGAAATGTTTTCTGATGTTTTTTTGAGGTGGGGTTTTTCCATCGCAGTCCTCTTAGCTGTTGTGTCTATCTTGTTCTTCGGCGCATTGTGCGCCATTACCGGCCTTAGTCTTTCCATCCGCACGTATTATTTATGCGCTATAGCTGACCTGAGCTGATCTTTCGGCGAAGAAACCCTGGTCCAGATGACTGCTGGCTACCTGCACAACGGAAGGCCCATGGCGAACATGTTCTTTGTTCGTATTGACGTACTTTTCGATTCTCGACCACTACTGATGTTATCGCTGACAGGTCCTTTACAGCTATGTCCGTACTCCTATTGTCGTCTCTATTTGCGTTTGATTTGCGCTCTCCTCCAGAATACGGTATCTCAAGCTTTGCTGCTACTGCGTGATCTGAAGATTGCTCAATGTGTGTGCGCATTCTTTGTCGGGGGAGGTACTTCTCACTGGCAGACACTCAGACGCCAAACTGCCTCCACGAGCTGCATTCACAGCCCAGATCACTGGCACCTTGCTCGGCGCTGTTCTGAACTATGGTTAGCGAGTCATCTTGGCTCATCCATTTACCGCAATTGACTTGTTGCTCCAGTGTTGATGAATTCCATCATCGACAGTCAACGCGAAATCCTGCTGTCTGTGCAAGGAACAAATATCTGGTCTGGCCAACAACCTCAATCGTACAACTCGCAAGCCATTGCATGGGGTGGCCTAGCTCACAAACTCTTTTCGTCTGGCCAAAGGTACCAATGGGTCCCCTTGTCCTATCTCATTGGCCTAGTTGCGCCTCTTCCTTTCTGGATTGTCCACTGTTACTGGCCGAGACTACGCATGGATTACTATTACATCCCTATCATCTGGTATGCTCTCAACTCACTAATGATTGATATTCAAACACCATTACTCACACAGTTACTACATCGGAGCGCTTTCTGCCGGAATTAACTCTTCAGTTGTGTCGTATTATGTGGTCTCGTTCTTGTGTCAGTGGTGGCTCCGTACTAGGTATCCGCGTTGGTTCGTGAAATACAACTATTTGGTCGGCGCAGGTAAGTTTTATGGCTGTCTTATCTTGACTATCTTGACTGTATTACAGCCCTCGATGGTGGGACACAGGTCATGGTGTTCATTCTCTCCTTTGCAGTTCAAGGAGCTACTGGGAAAGCACATCTTATTCCGGAATGGTGGGGTGCGAACCAAGGCGGAAACTACGACCGCTGCTTGTCTCTCTGAATACTGGATTGATAGAATGCAGCAGGTTTCGGCGACATCTCCTTATAGTATGAAGTGATATCATCGTGATAGATTTGCTTATTTAGATCCTGTTCGAGTCAGATTCCTGCGTACAACAATATGGCATTCGCGTGGCATGGTCGGCGGGGTAGTAGACAGCGAGTACTACATGGTGGCCCTAGAACCCACTCTTCGGCTTTAGTGATTTTATTACACCAGGCGAGGTGCTGTCTAAATGCCCAGCTCATCACAATATATATAACGCTCGTCAAGATGCGAATGAATTATGAACTCACGTATGAGGGTCCTTGGCCGGAAGGCTAGAAGTACCTGCGATGGCGCCAGTAGCAGCATAAATAAGGAGTTGGATGTGAGCTGACGATGCACCAATGTTGCTACATATTCCGCTGGAGCTGATCGACCCGATGGCTGCAGCGCGTTTCGACTGCGACTTAGAAAAGTAGGTCACAAGGACAACAAAGGCAACTGGAGCTTGAGTCATGAAAAATATCGATGGAACATGTAAACGAAATAACTGAACGAGGGAGATAAATGTCGTACATGGACAAATATCGAACAGCCGTATTCATAGTAGAGATGGCAATGATCAACTAAACAAAAAAAGCCGTCTCTGGGGCTTTGGTGTCGATCTCTAGCCACAATTGCCTCCATGCATCAGAATGTTCGTCAGGCGTATGCTAGGCATTCGGCGTGGAAGAAAAATCCAGATTTTAGATACCGCAAAGATGACCAAAGTGCCCTCCACAAAAAAGAGCCACCTTGAGCAGCAAGGTCAGCCCAATTCCAACTTTGGGAAGAAGCGAAAGTCGCCTCAGACCTCCATGCTGGAACGCCACGAGTATCATCTAGGCCTGCAAAAATTCCTGATGCTACAAGGACGCTAGAAGCATAACTGATTGAGCTGCCGCAATGAAAAAAGCGCCGTGTGTGGCCTTAGCTCGTCACGCTTGCACCTAGATTAAGTCAATAACATGCTGGCTGGAGGCTAAGAAGTAACTGCACCGTCGAGAAGACATGACACCAGGAAAGAACGCCGCCTTAACAAATCCAAGCAGGATAATACATAAAGATCTGAAGAGCGGACAGAACCACAGGAATCATAGATACTAATGTTCGTGATTCACCTTCCATGACCCTCATTACAATGTTGACACGGACTAGATGGAAGAGGCATACCAATGAAAATCGTAATAGCACCTCATAGTGCCATGCAGCTTCAAGTTGAGAGATATTTTGATGGCGTTTTCATGCGATCCAAGAGCATATTGCTTTTGAATTCTCAGAGACGCCACGGAAGAGAATTCGGCTGATACATACGGAACTTGCATCAACACAAATCCCATTTAAAGGATGCTAATGAGTGCGTTGAAGTGGTTCCCTGTTTATTGCCAAGGTCCTCCTCAAAACCACGTATGCCACTGCATTACCATGACTAGAGTTCATCCGCAGTGTACAGAGCTTAGTAGGCACCAGCCGAATTTCACAATAGGTGCATGGAGCATCGTACCTACGCAATTCATGATGTAAATCAAAACCAAGAAGGCTACTCAAAGGTCCATCTCACAGAAACGCCATTGGAGCCTCCTCTCCACGATTGATCTGTCTTGCCAGTTCGTCAACGTACGAAAGTGGTTGGGCATCATTGCTTGTGTGGGGATTGGAGCAGCCTGCGTCAGGCAGGGAACGATTGTCTGACATTAATATTCCCGTGGATAAGTTGACGAGTTCTGGCAACAGCCATAGAAGTTAGATTCGGAACACGGATGCATAGTAGTACCTGCAACCTCAGCTTGAAAGTGAAGGTTGCCTGCTTAGTGTCACGTGACTTAACACGCGACTATACTATATAGCAGCAACCACTGCGGCAGCGGCACTGACTCGGAGTACTAGCAGCCTGAGCTCCAAGGCCGCATGCAACGCAGCACCAGTGCTAAATGGCAGGACCGTATTCCTGGTTTTTATACACTGCTGGTTATTTCTGCTGTCCTTCGTGTTGTGCTCATACTGTACAGCGAATGGCACGATGCGCATTCGATGGTGAAATACACCGACATTGACTATCGCGTGTTCAGCGACGCTGCCAGATTCGTCCTTTACCCTGACCTGCAGGGTAATGTTGCAAAAGGGCCACTTGCACCTCTCTTTTTTACTGTTGGAGAGTAAGTTTCTCGGTCTGTTTTGTGACGTTAGGCTCAGTGATTCTACAGTCCATACACTCGGAAGACCTATCGTTATACTCCGCTGTTGGCCATCCTTCTCCTTCCGAACGAGTGGCTGCACCCGTCATTCGGAAAATACTTGTTTGCCACATGCGATCTAATAAATGGCGCCCTCATTTATCAAATTTTGATGTTGCACATCCTTCCCCATACCAAATCATTGGCACAAGATGTCTCCGCAAAGAACTCGAAACGCTTTATGCATGCACGTGCAACTCTTCTCGCGGCAACCCACCTCTTGAACCCCTTTGTATTCACTATCTCAACCCGTGGTTCTTCCGAAGCAATACTCTGCACTTTTGCCCTCTTGACATTATTCTATGCACTTGAACGTCGACAGAATGCTGCCGCCATTATGCTGGGACTCAGTGCTCACTGGAAAATCTACCCGATCATATATGGGGTTAGCTGTGTCTCTGCAATCACCTTGCAGCAAGTCAATGGCAAAGGGCGGGATTTTGTGTATCTACGTCGTCTGGTTGGAAGACAGGTGCTTTGTTTCGCCCTGCTTAGCGCAGGGACATTTATTATTCTTGGAGCTATATGCTACGCTATGTAAGTATCTGTATCATCTCCAAGCACCGAATCTCACTCGCTACCGCAGGTGGGGATACCCTTTCCTCTACGAGGCATATATATATCATACAGACCGGCGTGATCATCGACACAACTTTTCTCCTTACTTCTACCTCATCTACCTCACAGATTCTAGTTCCGGAGGTACCTCAGCTGACTTATCAATCTGGCGTCAGTTGCTCCGCTCGCCGTTTACAAGTCTTATACCTCAACTGACGTTGTCCCTCGGGACCGGTCTCGTCCTTGGCCAACTCTCAGCCGGCCTTCCGTTCGTGTGGTTTGTACAGACGTTCACATTCGTGCTCTTCAACCGTGTTTGCACGTCCCAATACTTTATTTGGTATACCCTCTTCATACCCCTACTTGTACCTCACATCAACCTTTCATGGAAAAAGTGGGTAATGTGTGGAGCAGTCTGGATGGGAACGCAAGCACTGTGGCTTGCAGAGGCATACAAGTTGGAATTCCTCGGTGAAAATGTGTTTTTTGGGCTCTGGGTCAGGAGTTTGGTTTATGTCGTTGGTCATACATGGGTACTTGGGGCCATCATAAGTGGATATACACCCTTCATATCATGTAACCAGCACACTCAAGAGCGACTCACTTAGAATATCTATTCTTTCCATTCTTCACATTAATCCTTCGCCACTAAACTCGATATTCTATATCACTGCCGTCCTCCATGATCACAGGTCGGACACGAGTTTCGACTAACTCTTTTGATCATTGCTATCGTCTCAAAGTAGGCTGTGTTGAATTCTCTGCCCTCTTGTGATTGGATCGGCATGAAACTAATCCATAAGTATTGATTAGATATCTGGCTTGAAGACTGCCCGTAAAACGGATGGCAAATAGTGATTCAACGCTGATCGCGACGACGACGCCGTGTGTCACAGAATCCGACTGTTGATTCGCCCACATATGACATCTATACCTGGTGTGAATCGTCTTCAGACGTGGTCTCCATTTGTATGAACATGAAACGACCTGGACATCGACGTACATTAATCATTTACAGAACAAGTAGAAAAGTAGAAACAGGCTGGTAAGCCGACGTACATTAATATTGTGGGAGTGCTACGCCAAATGATGGTGCACCATTTGGGGCATGTGCATGAATGCCCGAAGTAGATCCCCAATGTACTGGTGCAAGTGCAGGCGTGCATGGAAGAAACTGATCTTGTCCAGGACCTTCAGGAAGAGCAGACTCGATGCTAGAGTCAGCTAGACAGTGGCTAATTTGATATATTCGGAAGTCAAGCCTTATTCACCTGGAGTCAACCGTCACGCGTCAAACTTCAAGGCTCAAACGCCAACCGAGACCCCTGTTGTCGCCATTTGGATGCTACGGGTGTGGACGTCGTACAGTTCAGTACTTCATTCATGCCAATTTTCACTGCTCGGCTCAGAATTACATGTCTCATCTCTAAACCCAAATTCAAATGAAAGCTTAAGACGGACCAATCGGTTGAACCATAAGTTTCTCTCATCGAGAAGATATGCTGATCAACTCCCAACGATATTTGGTCAACGTGTTCAAGTCTGCTGAGCTAGTTAACTCCAGGGGTATGAAGCGTGAAGAATAGCATAGGACGGTCCACAACGACAACAAAACGAGAGGAAAACGGGAATTAGTGAAGGTCTAATAAATCCCCTCATCACCAACCAAGATGTATAATCATATCTGGAGAGGTCATATATCAGTCAAAATGAGATATATGAATGGGGGTAGGACATACGTATTGTGAGAGCCATAAGAAGCCTGAGCGGACACATCATTCAGTCATTTAACCAACTGTAACAGATTAGGCTACTCACCTTCTCCGTACCCTTGTCTCTGGACGACTGAACACATGAATATCTCGATGGGTCGGATGTCGTTCAATGGGACCTTGCCCTGCAACCACGTCACGCCTTATTAGCAACTCGCCATATAAATCAGATACAAAAAACCACCTTGCCAGTTGTTTGGTACAGCCCAAGGTGATGCCTCAACTCCTCCTCGCTGACTGCGCCAGGAGCGTCAATCTTATTTCCAAGAACTAGGAACGGAACCTTGGCTAGTTCCTCGATAGAAAGCAGAGCGTCAAGCTCAGCCTTTGATTCAGCGAAGCGCTCGAAGTCTGCAGAGTCTACCAAGAACACAATTCCATCGACCTCGGGAAAGTAGTCGCGCCAGAGCCGACGGGCTGAAACGCAAGTTGTTGGTCGGTAAACAGCCGAGGACGCGAGAAGGGGTAGTATACTGACCTTGCTGGTGTCCACCAAGATCGTAAGTAGTGAATTTCACGTTACCAATTGCCAATTCCTCGGAAGCTGCATGTGCATAGCATTAAGGAAAGAAGAGCGTGAAAAGGCAGACGGCGTACTAGGGTGAAGGGTGGGTTGAAGGGTGGCCAGTCTGTCGTTTTTCAGCATGTGCAGAAGCGTCTGTAAAGTATGTCAATAGGTTGCGTGAGGTTTGCACAAGATACGCGCTGCTGACCGTCTTGCCAGCATTGTCCAGACCAAGGAAGAGAATTTTGGCGTTCTTGTGCATCAGCCCTGGAACCGAGTCAAAAACAGTGAATAAAACACAAAATTGGGGTCGGAAAGACTGACCAAGTTGAGCAAGAATGTCCCAGAACCAATTGACGATGAACATGGTGAGTGTTGAGCAACAAGAGTGGATAACCGAAAGCGTCGCTCAATTTGGCACGTAGTCTTGCGTGTCCTGTGACAACATTCTGTGACACCACGCTGCTCCAATGTCTTCATCCTCTCAAAAGCAAATCCAAGAGATAATCGATACTACCCAAGGATCTGACCCTGAGGATCGATGTTCCACCCCGGAACCTGAGGTTGATCACGAACAGGATGGTGCTATTACACCTCAAGCTTCATCATCCAAGCCAAAGAAGAAGAAAAAGTCCAAGGCTGCAAAGGTCCTCAACGCAGTGCGCGGCAAGAACGAAATACCACAGGAGCTCATCAGTCACGTCGTGGATCGTGTTGCTGCTGAGCATGGGCCGAATACCCCAGCTACCAATGAAGAAAATGTTAGGCAAGCACTGGAGCAGATGAAGATCATGGATGTCATCAAAGGCAAATCAGGTATTGCTGGGCGAGGGAAGAAAGCTATGGGAGAACATAAGGTATGTACAATAACTCGCGTATAAATGTGGACGATGAATTCAAGGCTCGACATAGTTTTGGGCCACTCAGCCTGTCCCACAGCTTGGTGTGTGTTGTATCATACATTTCAATTTCAAGACTTGCTAAATGGCGGCTCTAGGTGATGAGGCTTCGCCTGATGCTGATGACGGTTTCATCGAACCCAATAAATCTCGAGAAGAAGTGCGACAAGATGCATACCCTCTGCCAAAAGATTTCGAATGGTCCATATTAGACATTAATGACTCCAAGCAAGTATGCGTATCGATTGTGTCATGTCTTGTCTTTGTGACTTTCAATTATACAGATCAAAGAAGTTTACGATCTATTATCTCTCAATTACGTCGAGGACGATGAGGCCGCATTCCGTTTTCAATACAGCGCCGAGTTTCTCGAATGGTAAGCTTGTTGGTGCAAAGTGGGACGTGCACCTGATGAACATCCAGGGCGCTCAAGCCCCCGGGTTACCTTAAAGACTGGCATATTGGCGTGCGTGTGTCTTCGAACAAGAAACTGGTAGCTTTCATCTCTGGCGTGCCGCTTACGTTACGTGTGCGCGGAAAGTAAGACATCTCTATCGTGATGATTTCCAGGAACTTAAAACCACGTAGTGTTTTTCGGGCGTGCGAGATTAATTACCTCTGTGTACACAAGAAGCTGCGCTCTAAACGCTTGGCCCCTGTGCTCATCAAAGAGGTCACACGACAAGTGAATTTAACAGGTATCTTTCAGGCCATTTATACCGCTGGTGTCGTTCTTCCGACCCCTGTGTCGACTTGCCGGTATGTCATCTCTATGTATGTTAGCGGAGGTGCTCAAGAGTCCATCAGTTACTTCCACCGCTCACTGAATATCCCGAAACTTGTCGACGTCAAATTTACGTATGTTCCCAGGAGCATGACGCTTGCTCGAATGATTCGCGTCTACAAGATGGTAGCGAAGCCTCAACTGAGCGGCCTTCGTGAAATGGAGGAAAAAGATGTCTCAGATGTCGCTGATCTCTTCACGCGCTACATGCAGAGGTTCAGTATGGGGCCAATCATGACCCTTGACGAGGTTCGCCATCAGTTTTTGAGTGGGAGAGGCCGTATGGATGAACCATCGGAACACTATCGAAGACCAGGCCAGGTGGTATGGACATATGTTGTTGAGGTCAAATTCTTATTCATGTGCTTCCTGTTACTATTCTAATGCATTCTATAGGAGGCAAATACAGGCCGGATCACCGACTTTTTTTCGTTTTATTCTCTTCCCTCGACGATCATAAATCATCCGAAACATGGGCTATTGGAAGCTGCCTACTTGTTCTATTATGCATCTGACGCGGCGTTTGTTGAAGGCTCAGAGGTGGACAACAACCTCAAGAAACGATTAGAAGCTCTTGTAGGAGATGCACTGATCATCGCGAACCAGGCCAAATTTGACGTCTTCAATGCCCTCACACTCATGGACAACTGTAGCTTTTTGGAGAGTTTAAAGGTATGTATCTTATTTATAAAGGGAACGCGCCCAGTCCTTACGTTTTGTGGTAGTTCGGCGCTGGGGACGGTCTCCTTAATTTTTACTTGTATAACTGGAGAACAGCGCCTCTGGCAGGTGTCTCAGCCGCCGATGGTGTAGCTCCAGGAAAGGGTGTCGGGGTTGTCATGTTGTAACGTCAATACAACATTTATTCAGGCCCGACAATCTGCTCACTTTATACATTACACATGCGTCATTCAAGTATCTACGTACAACGTCATCCCTCTACACGCGCGCGCGAACCATCAGCTGGCCATCTTCTCCTTGTGGAGTTAACTAGTTTACAACCGCCAATTCAATCACTGTCAATGTCAATCATGTCGTCATCGTCTACGCCCCAATCTGGTGTCGGACTGCGTCGCTTCGACTGTGCCGTCGTTTGTCGGGGAAGCAGTCTACCTTCAGCACCACCAAGATCGCGCCCACGGAAGCTTGGTGGAATGTGCGTGGACCGAGAGGAACCCAGAGTATTTCCAGAGCCCCAAACCTTCTCGCTCGGTTGCGAGTGTGCAGATGGTTTTTCCTTTTCCTTTCCTTTTGCACCCGGGGATGACGTGACTGGCCGGCCCGTGAGGGTATTGCCCGAACCTGAGAAAGAGGGCTGAAGGGATTGTGAGATCGATTTGAGGAGGAACTATATTCAAACTCACAACTGGTGGGGGAGGAGAACCAGGAGAGGAAGGAGCCTTAGGTTCCGGTGGGGTGTATGAGACAACATTAAAGCCAAAGAATAGTTTCCCAAATGGAAGATTGAGTGCAGCGGGAACCTTGACGTCTGCTTCAGCAGAGCTGTTGTTGATAATCTTCTGTTGGCTGTTGAAATTTGTTAGCATGCCCAGACGCAGCTAGATTGCTTAAAACTCACTCAGTCCGGATGATCTTGCTATCTTCCCCAACTGCTTCGACTCCCCGATGACTGATACCCTTGCCTTTCGTCTTCCGACCAGCGAGAGTTTCTCCCTTGCCCTTGAAACTCTCCCAATGATCGCCACCTTTGCTTACAGCCGTGCCACTAGGAGCAACAAATCCGCCACCTAGGGATGAAGACGGTCGTGAGGAACCGGGACTCGATGAATTGAGGTCGATCTTCAATTTGGATGCCATAGTGGAAGGCGGGGCGGGTTTTGGACGCTCAGGCTCTACGTAACCAACCGGGGGAGCAAAATCGACCTCTAGGTCAGTGTCTAGCACGTTTATGCCACCTCCACCGGGTGTCGCCTCCATCACAAGAAAACCGAAGATTATCGAGTTGTAATATATTTCAATTATATCACCTTGAGTGAGCGCAGTGAAGTTCCGCAGAGCTTGCTCGAGCCTGAGGGATGTTAGCTGAGCAGGTGATGCTGAAATGCGAACACATACACAGCTTTTGGATCTGATATTTCAAGGAAATGCGTAGATTGTGCCTGTAGCTTAACGAACTTGCCCTTCGGGAGTTCAGCACCAGTTATGCGAATTGGGTCGCCTTCATTGAGACGTAACGTCTTCATCATCCAATAAGGGAGATGGACTATTCCCTCTTCAGCGATAAACTCGAGTACACCTGCATGTGTGGATGCGGCCGGATTAGTCGCATTTGTGAGCTGAAACATCCAAGGTCCCTCGAGATCGAGGTGAGTCAAGTGTGCAAGGGCCGATGGAGGCATGATAACTGCAAGAAAATCATCACTGCGAAAATTCAGTGTACGATGGTATCCAAATACATACTCTTTCCTCCGTAGGAGAGATTCTCTCGCTCCCGACCAGGAAGCATCGCTACACTGTAGGCCTTCAAGTACACGTTATATGAACGAGGATTTGGCCGGTTAACTCGAGAGCCCATAGGAACTCCAAATCCTCTAGAATGATATAACTGCTAATCAGTTTTCTTTGCCCAGAAGCCAAAGAGAGGTAGCGTACTGGGCCAACTGAGCGAAAAGACCCCCTGGGCCACCTGCCATGCCATCGTGATCGTCAAACTATATGAAATAATCAGCTGCCTTAGTCATTTCTGTTGTTAAATTCACCCACAAAGTCCATCTGAAAACGAGATCGTGAAGCGGAAAAGAGGAGTAGCTAGAGTCAACGTTACTCCCGAGTCCCCAGTCGAGCATACGCACCCACTGGCAGCGGCGGCAAACCCCGTGACTACTAATTTAGCGATATTCTGGTTTTGTCTACGCGCATCGTCTACTACTTAAAATCTTCTGAGCCTTCGACGAAATCAAAATGGCCTCAAAGATTGCACCAGCAGCATCTCAAGCAGCTCGCACGGGCTCAAATGCCGCGTTCAATGACAAGGTATTTGACACTCATGATCGCGATGACTCGATGGAATGAACGCGTCTACAGGTCAAGCCAATGGAACTTCGGATGTCTAACTTAGTCGCTGCTAAAGGTATGTGAAGAGTATTGTTTTCGATCGTTTAGCATGGTTGAATTTCTCGTAGCCATCAGCGATGCTGTTCGAACATCTCTCGGTCCAAGGGGGATGGACAAAATGGTATGACTTGATGTTACTTCGTTGATGGGGAAGAGATGTCACATCGCGATTCATATACGTAGATTCAAACTTCAAAGGGCGAAGTCATCATTACCAACGATGGAGCAACAATTCTACGGAGCATTCAAGCTCTACATCCTGCTGCCAAGATGGTGCGCGTCGAGTTGTGATCTTTGCTGATCATCTACTTACATCAATTTAGCTGGTAGACCTCTCAGCTGCTCAAGATGTGGAAGCAGGTGACGGAACAACATCGGTAGTTGTTCTAGCAGGTAGCCTTCTCGGGGCCGCGGAAAAAATGCTGCAGAAAGGCATACATCCAACCATCATCGCAGAATCGTTTTTGAAAGCATCGGTCAAAGCAGTCGAATATCTCACTGAGATATCGACGCCAATTGATCTCAGTGACAAGACCAGTCTCCTCCGAGCAGCAAGCACTTCCTTGAACTCTAAAGTGCTGAGGATTTTTGAAGTTATCGGTGGTAACGCTTTGCTGATGCGCGCTTCAGATCGTCTCTCAATATTCATCGACACTTGCTCCCATCGCAGTGGCTGCTGTGACACGTTTGGTTACACCTCAATCATCCACTGTGGACCTTCGTGACATCAGGGTTGTGAAGAAAGTCGGTGGCACTATCGAGGATACTGAGCTTGTAGATGGTGTTGTCCTAAACCAAAATGTTATTGTCTCAGCTGGCGGTCCTACTCGCGTGGAGAAGGCCAAGATTGCCATTATCCAGTTCCAACTCAGTGCTCCCAAACCCGACGTATGTCCCTTCCCCCCTTTTGTCTCTGTTCTCATAGTACTTCATTAGATGGATAACACTGTCGTGATCAACGACTACCGACAAATGGACAAGGTCATCAAAGAGGGTCGTCAATACCTGCTTAACATCTGCAAAAAGATCAAGAAGGCAAATTGCAATGTCCTGCTGATTCAAAAGTCTATCCTCCGTGATGCAGTGGATGATACGTCCCTCAGCTTCCTCAAGCGACTTAATATCCTTGCAGTCAAGGATGTTGAGCGTGACGAGATCGAATTTCTTTCGAAGAGTCTCGGCTGCAAACCTATTGCCGACATCGAAGCCTTTACAGAAGACAAACTAGGCTACGCAGATCTAGTCGAAGAAACTTCGAATGCTGGTATCAAGGTCGTCAAGATCACTGGCGTGAAGAACCGTGGGCGCACAGTCAGTATTCTGGCTACGGGTGGCAACAACCTTGTCGTGGAAGAATGTGAACGCAGTCTGCATGATGCGCTTTGTGTTGTCCGGTGTCTTGTAAAGAAACGGTAAGATTCAAGTGTCCTGTTTCTATGGGCCAAGGTTCTGATCTGACAAAAAGAGCGCTTATCGGTGGAGGTGGTGCACCTGAAATCCACGTCTCCCGGCTGTTGTCTCAATATGCACAGTCACTCAAAGGCATGGAAGCCTACTGCTTCCAAGCATATGCAGATGCCTTGGAAGTGATACCGACGACACTTGCGGAGAATGCTGGACTCAACCCAATTGCTATTGTCACAGAGTTACGCAACCGACACGCTCTAGGTGACCGGAATGCTGGTATCAATGTCCGCACAGTAAGTGATTGCCTGGAGTCGCTTTGATCATTTGACCACATACACCTTAGGGTCTAATCTCGAATATTCTTGAGGAGGATGTTGTTCAACCTCTTCTTGTCTCCACGAGCGCGATTGAACTCTCGACGGAAACAGTGTGCTTACTTTTGAAGATTGATGACTATGTACAAGCAAGATAATGAGACGTTTTGATATTCTATTACACGTCCTTGGCTGTCGTCAAGTATTAGCCAATTAGCACACTTTGCATTCAATCATTGGCACACACTCGGGTATGCAGATGCTGACCGCGGTTGCGACAGTACTTGGTAAAAAATCTACATCCGTTATGAAGTGGTATTTAATTAAAAGCACCAGCTAGAAATCAGGCCAGAAAATTTCCTTGTTTTTGATTGGGATGCAAAAACAATGCCAGGACCGTGGATTGAACACGGGACCTCCAGAACTTCAGTCTGTTGCTCTCCCAGCTGAGCTATCCCGGCTGTGTATGTCATTGCATATTTTTGGAATCTTAACCGGCCTAGAAAGGGAGCTGCCGCTTCCTACTGTGCTTCTATCGGATCTATCCATTACTTGCCTTCAGCACTCCCCGAACAATGTCTGGAGCAGGTCCTCGGGAGAATGTCTTCGCCACGCGTATGGCTTTGACAAACACGAAACTCCGTTTAAAGGGAGCTGAAACCGGACATTCGCTGCTGGCAAAGAAGCGTGATGCCCTGACCACGCGATTTCGTGCAATATTGAGAAAGGTAGATGAGGTGTGTTACGCTACCTGATTCTTACTCGTTCAAATTGCTGATGATGAACTTATGATAGGCGAAGCGGAAAATGGGTAGAGTGATGCAGCTGGCATCGTTCTCGATGGCAGAGGTCACGTATACTACGGGAGATATTTCCTATATCGTGCAGGAGCAAGCGAAGCTGGCTACTTTCCGTGTCAAAGCGAAGCAAGAGAACGTTTCTGGTGTTCTCCTCCCAGGATTTGATGTTGATCGCGTGCCGGGATCTGGTAGTTGCTTTGGAGCCTCTATGTATTTTACTTCTAATGTTCGTGTCACAGACTTTAATCTGACAGGTCTTGGCCGGGGAGGCCAACAGGTTCTACGAGCGAAGGAGGTGTACGCTAAGGCTCTCGAAACGCTGGTGGAACTTGCATCGCTACAAACGGCGTTCACCATCTTGGATGAAGTTATTCGCGCGACAAACCGGCGAGTGAACGCCATTGAACATATAATCATTCCGCGGTTGGACAATACCATCAAATATATCATGAGTGAGCTAGACGAGATGGATCGCGAGGAGTTCTTTAGGTGAGCGCATTGAGTCTCCTGGTCAAGCTTAGACGCTAATGATGCTCGTAGGCTTAAGAAAGTCCAAGGCAAGAAGAAGAGAGATGCCGGGAATGCAGAAAGACTAGCTATAGCTGATGAGGAATTGCTGAAACAACTGGATGAACAACAAGAACCAACAACGGACTTGTTGAGTACTAAGGACGAGGATGTCATTTTCTGATCCATAGTCAGTACCGCATTTTACTATTTGTGTTCTATGCCAGCTGCAAAGGTGACTTGGATCAATCTGTACACTACAGCCTGAGGCAGCGTGGGTCATGGTGCATATCATGTGCGATAGTGCGCATAGATACATAGTGGTTTTGTGAATGCAACAAGGAAAGCCGAGGTCAATCAATACGCCTACAGGAAATTACTGGAAAGCGTGACCAGTCAGTTTTAACGAATACTTATTAAATCTAATGGTGGTCGCTTACGTCTACCATCTCTACATCCTCGGTAGCGACGGGTTGTGCGGTCTTTGACCTGTCCTTGCGATCAAGAATTGCCCGACTTGTGAAAAGAGCTTGATTAGAACAATAAACATAGACAAAACGTGGATTGCCCACCGATCCTTGTCGAGCTTGATGGTGGTGATCACGACTTTGCTGGGGTGGATACCAATGGGAGAAGTAGCACCGTTGGATTTGTCGCGTTGCACACGGTCAACATGAATGACCCATTTCTTGCGGTACACCTGTGTGACCTTTCCTTCCCGACCCTTGTATTTCCCCCGCAAAATCCGTACTTCGTCGTCCTTGCGGATCGGTAGTGACCGCGTCTAGTGAATAGTATTAACAACACGCGCCTCGTGTCTCGAGCTGATCCAACGTACGTTGTATTTCGCCCGAAGTTCTTTGGATAGGGATGACGACATAATCTTGCGGCGCACTGAAGAGGGTGCGCTGAAATGGGCCTTGCGGTTCTTGCGCCGCGAAGAGGAGACGTCTGTTGTGTAGATTCATATGTCAGTAAGTTATTCACCTAAGAAATCTCATCCAAGTCTCAGAGTCTCCATCCAACATCTCCTACGCATAAAATTTCACTCCAAAGTGCATAGATAGGTGGAATGGACACCAGCGAGTACAAAGACAGCACTGACCAGGGTTGTACTTCATCTTGATCTTGAGGAGGACGTCGATAACGGTGTCGGGCTGTTCAATTTGGGTGTATGGAACGAATTGTTTGGTTCAAAGTTTGCGCGTCGGCTATTGCCGGATATACGTTCTTACCTGCACACAGTTCGCCGCGTGTAGTCTATGGAGAAAGTTCGGTCCACACAGCTCAAATTCAAAGGGGACAAAATAAAGAAGAAGCGTAAGAGAGAACACAACGATGAGAGCTCCACCAGCAAACGTGTAGATGAAGATGAGGACCCGGAAACCTGGGTTCTACCGGAGAATGCTACAGAAATTCGCGGGCCTACTTTCATCGTACACCCCTCTGATCCTTCGCCCATATCAGTGAATTTTGATTCTACAAGAAACAAGATTATATTGTCATCCCTTGACAAGGACTCGACATCTGACACTCCGCCATTACTCGATCGCATACCTACAGAGGTAGCTCAGGTCTGGGTTACAACGCGCGTCGCGGGATCGGCTACTATCAACCTTCGAACGGGCACTGGCGAAGGAAAGTTCCTGTCTTGTGACAAGCATGGTATTGTCAGTGCTTTTAGGGAAGCGCGAGGGCCCGAGGAGGAGTGGACACCTGTTCTTTTACCCGATGGCATGGTAGCCTTCATGAACGTGTATGAGAATTATCTCAGTGTTGATGAGGTCGCAGGAGGTTCGCTCCAGCTTCGAGGCGACAGTGAAGAAGTCGGGTTTCGGGAGCGGTTTTGGTTAAAGATCCAGAGCAAGTATAAGAAGGAGGCCCATGAGGAGAAGAAGAAAAGAGAAGCGGGCTCAGAGTTGACAGTCATAGATGAAACTTCCACCAAGTACGTTTCACTTGCGATGAACTGGTTTGTGATCTGAAAGATTCCAAAGCCATATACACCAAGCCTGGGGAGCTGGGCGCTCAGTGGTATCGAAACAGGATAAGAGAGAGGTTCGTTGATATTCATATTTGATATGATTATCAGTAACATTCTGAATATTTCTTCAGCTCAAGCGAGCACGCAAAGAAGGTCGGTTGGCAGAAGCATTGCTGGACCGACGAGCGAAGTTAAAGAGGCATGTTCTGACCCATTCTGAATGTATTTCTCATCTGATCTTACCATAGTGATCGATTTTGTTGAGACCTTGTGCCAAATTATCAATTGATCTTTTATGCATGTCGGACTCGTGTATTTTCTAGTGTACCTTTATATTAATTCGCGGGGCATTTTCCGTGAAGCTCTGTCACATCCAATGGTGGAATAAAGGGGGGTGTATAAGACATCTCCCTTTGTCTTATCATTTCATCGCCAGCCCCAGACATGTGCACAGAACTTTTCATTATCTCTCAACCCGCGATACCATGTAAGGCTGTCCGGGACGTCAAAATGGCATCCAAGATGAATCCACGGCAGTGGCAGCGGCTACGTGTACGTGCCATGACAATCTCAGAGTATCTGATTTACTGATTTTGAGGAAAAGGCTTTGGTCATAGATCTAGCCGCCAGGTTTCTTAATACACAAGATAGATATGAGCACCAAGACCCCGAAATGGTTCGTTTGTTCTACCAGGCGGTTAGTTTCAATTGATTCCTCTGTTGCATCGCTTCATTACTCCATCCTTTGTCTCAGATCCACGCTACATGGCCAGAAGTTGCAGCAAAGTATCCCAACTCATGGGTTCTGGTCTGGTACTTGAAGATATATTTGTTGAAACGAGTATATCGGAAACGGTGGTCTGACAAAGTCGCTCGTGAGAGGGCTAGCAGCCAAGCCCGACAACAGCCAAGTCGCCTTCGCACAAAAGTATGCTCTGTATTTTGCATTATCGAATACTTAGATTCTCAAAACACTCCGCAGAGCACAAATCGATCGTTCCGTCAAATCGATACCGGTGCTTCACAAGCTTGTGTAGCCATGAGAACTCGAAGGAGGACTACTGCCTATGATCGACTTGCCTCCCCGTCTGGTCCAGAAATTAGGGCGTCACCCGCAATGTATTGCTCTTCTGTCACTCTTTCCCAGAACAGCGGGAGCCCATCTTCTCCCGCCTCAGCACACTCGCACAGCGTCGTACCCGTTCAAAGTTCTCGTGCAGTCTTTCGGTTTCTTGACTCCATGTCGCCCAGTCTGGTAAAACTTGTTCCAGATTTCCGTTCTGCTGGGATCTATGATCAGAGCCATTTGGAGGACTTCTTTACATGGCCTGAGAAAGCTCAACGTAATTTTCTTCTCAAGACGTTGACTGGGAAAATCAACGCGTTAGAGTTGGGAGCAATGCTAATAGCGTTGAACTCTAGACGCCATGGCTAAGTCGAAGCTACAGTAGCTATTGCTCCCACATCTAACTTGTTTTTTGACATCTTTGATGCCACTTACGATAGCTTTACGATTTCTGAAGTAGTGGCTGTACAACTTCTAGTTTCAATAACGCCAAACAAGAACTTAGCATGCAATTGCATTTGTAACACTGTAGTACACGTCCCCCACGTTCAATCGCACTACAGCACTAGTACTCACTGGGGTAATTTTGTCCACTTGTTCATCTATCAGGACGTTAAACTTAACTGGGAGTTGAATCACCGAGCGACGAGACTATGTCAATGACACCCGATGTTGTTCCGTTCATCAACGGTCTTTCATCTCAGAGCTTATTACTGCTTTCTTTGGCGCTGGTCGCGGGTTTGCTGATTGGTGCGCTTCGGTTGACTTTATTTTGGAAGAGATTCTTACGCTCTGAAGTTATCACTTTCTCTCTCAGAAAATCAAGGTCCAGAGGTACCGCACTTCTCCTTGTTGGGCCCTCAGATGCTGGCAAAACAGCACTGCTTTCTACTGTCTGTGGTCTACCAAGAAAGTCACATCGGTTGTTCATTTCTGAGTCATTTTTATCTAGCTCGCATTTACTGGAACGCTACCATCGCACACGTCACTGCAAGTCAATACTTCTATCATGCCTCTCTCACAAGGGGGCATCTTGCCAGTTATCGACATCCCTGGGCATCCTCGAATTAGAGATCAATTCCAGGAGCACTTAGTGAATGCCAGAGCAGTTGCTTTCGTAGTGGATGCAAGTACCATATCACGCAACGGGTCTACAGTAGCAGAGTGCGTATGTTTGACTCTTTCATGACCACAGTAGTTCTAAAGTGCAACATCTAGACACCTCCACCATGTCCTTCATGCCATAACGTCGCTTCCTCCTTCACATTTAGCACCCGCACTCCTCATCCTCGCCAATAAGTGTGACCTCATGAAGACAGCTACATCTTCAGGCTCTCCCACTGAGGTTGCCATTTCACGTGTTCGAACGATTCTTGAACGTGAGCTTGAGAAGCGACGAGAGGCTCAGTCCAGCGGGATGGGGGTCGAAGGCTTGGGCGCTGAAGGTGAACGTTCTGACATGGGAGGATTGGATTGCAGCAGTCCTGGGGGAGTTTTCAAGTTTGCCGATTGGGAAGGCGGAGAAGTTGATTTTGCAGGGACATGGGTAAATGTTGGAGAGCTCAAGGATGATGAAAAGGCAGGAGTAACTACTGATGGTCTGGCCTCATTGCGCAGTTGGCTGGCAGCAACTTTTACTACGACTTAACGTTTAACTCTCATGACCATGTTCTTCTCTGATACAAGACAAGTACTAGCCTCAAATTCTGGGACGGTCCATTAATATTGTCCGATCTATACATGACTTCCGGCAGGGCCGTTAGATTGCCCAAAAACGATTTTCGCATGAGTACACAAGTACAAACAAACCGATAGTATAAATTGCTCGAACAATTTCTGGTTGACCTTCACCGCAGCTTTTTAGACAGTGCCCGTTCTGCCAATCTTCAGGAAGAACGACGGCGATTCGGTAATGCGAAGAGTGCTTCGGATAGGATTATGAACGCACGCATCTTATTTGTATGGTGTAGTGGGTGTCAGACCTCTCCAACATCTCGTCCTCATCTTCGTTGTGTTTGCATATTACTACATGCTCATCGCCCTGTGCGATAGGATGGTGCATAAAGACAGATTTGAATAGTAACCAATGCCATCTTAGATTTAGAAGAATCTATCAATCAGAACTTCGTCTCCTTTTCACTCGTGCGCTGCTGCTGGGTGAACTTGCGTCCTCAAGCGAACTTAGGTCATCCGAGTCATCTTCATCGCTGTGCACGGCAACAATCACGGCGGCGGCGGCAGCGGCTACGGCAGCCACAGCAGCACCCATCAACATGATTTTTCTCTGCATCTCAACCTCGCTCTGAATTTCGTCATGTTTCCGTTTGGATGACGACGACGCCAACGCCGAGGTACCCACATCCATCACGGATGTAGCAGGCGTCGAGGGTTCAATGCCGAACGAAGAAAAGGCTTTCAAATCCGCGGTGAAAAGTACCTGAAAGGAAAATGAACAACTTTAAAAAAAAGAAAGGCAACTTCGAATAGATACGTACAGAATGAGCCCAACCGGCATATTCACCCCAAATATCGGCAAGTTTAGTGGCTACTTCATCGTAGATTCGAGGGGTCATGGCACTTTTCCCTTTGGAGCCGCCTACGGTACGCAGCCCGTAATGCTTAATAGCAATCTGGTGAACGTGTGTGTCCACTGGAATTACTTCTTTCTGGGACAGCATAAATTCAGGATTAGATGCAAGCGTAACGGGGATCGACTGACTTTATCCAAGCTCATGAGAAGAACGCAGTCTGCTACCTTGCGTCCCACGCCGACGAACTTCAGAAGTTCTTCACGAGCATCTTCAGTGCTTATGTCTCTCAATCTGGACAACCACTCCTCACAGTCCTCTCGTGACTCTGAGTTGGACATCGAGGAACCGTGAGTATCCACAAGCATTTTCGCAGTGCGCTGAATATAATCAGCACGGTAGCCAAAGCCCAAACCCCGAAGAGTGGATTTGACTTCAGGAGCAGCAAGGAGAGAGGGCGGGGGAAAGGCATGATATGCTGCGGGACCTTGAGAGTCACTTCCACTAAATTCGGGAGGTGGTAAGGAAATCAGGGAAGGAGAGTACTGCTTGCAGAGAGCGTGCACCATCTTGGTGATCCGGGGTATGTTATTATTAGAAGAGCAAATGAAACTGGTATGAGGAAAAACCTGTCAAGCCTTCGAGCCAGTTCAGAAGTAGGCTACGCACGATACCAGGTTCTCCCAAGGATCTTGTCTCAACATCCGGATCCCAGAAAATCGAGATTTAAGTTTATTAAAGACTTGATCTCGGTCACTCCACTGGTCGTAAAGCTTCAACAAGTCGACGTCGAGCTGAAAATAATCTTTAAGCCAAGTTAATGTATCTTCGTCTCTAACTCCCTCCTGCGCTGCAGAGAGATGTTCTCCTGGAAAAACGGAGCGATAGAAAAGATAATCGGAAGACTGTCTTAAGCATACTACGCGATCCCTCAGGCACAGACGGTACTCGTGAGTAGGACAAGATTCTGTGCCAGGGGACGAGGAAAGGGGGTAACATGTCCAACGAAATGACTGGCCGCATTTCAAGACAGCTGCTAAAGAGAGCTGTACGGCTGACAGTGGCAGGGCACGAAACCCAGCAGGAATTGAGGAAGCCATCATGAAAGTTGCTAGAAAGTCAAGCTGATCAAGCGTCAGAGTACGACTGAGAAAGCTCTCCTCAAGTTGAAGGCGGACACCTAGTGAATACTATAGTATTCCTAAGACGCGGCGGCGGTCACGGTCAGAAGTAAATTCACACAGCCACCACCATATTCGCTTTATCACTAACCTATATGCCTTCAGAAGGAGATACGTTTCTTCCCAGAATACAAAGCGTGTTCTACGCTGTATTCGATTTACAGAAGGGACCAAAAATTGTGTATCAGGTTCCAGAAGGTCTCATCACAGGATCAACAGCAAGTCAAAACTCCAACCATTCAGTCACCTCTTCCCCTTCGCCGTCGATAGCTGCAGCCATTTTGGAATCGGACGTAACGCCTTCGCGAAGGTCAAGTCCTTCTGTTAATTCTCATGGTGGTCGACGTGCGAGTTCTCTTAATGTCCCTTCGCCTCATCAACGCTCTTCTTCTTCCAGTCGCGTTCTGTTCAATTTCGATGACATCTCAAAGTATGTGATACCTCCTGGAGAGCTTTGTGGGCGGCTGGTTATTTGCGCTACCCGGAAATACCGTATCATTGGCTTTCCTGTTTTGCTTCCTGGCAATTACCAGCGGAACTACTTCCAGTACAACGTCTGCTTTGTCTTCGAGCGGTCTGCAGACTTAAGTTGCTATGAACCAATAGTTCGCAAGGTCAGCCGCGTATTGACGGCCTGCGAGGTCAGCTCTTTACCCTGCATGTCAGAACTCTGTGTTTATGAACTTGTAGGAAGAATCATTTTTTCTCTCTTGTCCAAAATCATCGCCAGCCATGCATGCCATCCTCGAGCAGTTATACGAGGATCTGAACTCTTATTCTGAAACATCGATTCCAATTGATGCCTTCAACTCAATAGAGCTGAAGATATTTCCTTTTTATCCTAATCCGCCTCCAGTAAAAGATTGGCAGGTGCCTCTGGCTCTGATCAACTTGTCCAAGCGCATAGAAGATAACTGGGATCTAACGATGAGCAAGGTAGGCCGAATTTGTTATAGATCGACTGTCCTGACAACTATGCACCAAGGTGTGCAGACATATTGATGGTGTGAATCACGTCAGTCGCATTGCACACCTAGCCGACTGTGATATCGAGCTTACCCGCCAAGCAATATCTCACCTACTGTAAGATATTTTAATCCAATCTTCAATCCCATCCTCATAAGATCTCGCAGTTACTATCAAGTCATCATGACCGTCGACATCTTCCAATATTCCAATATGTACACTCTTCGTAAGAATGTGCAGTGGCTTGCTGACGAGTGCCATGTCAAGGACGAATGTGGACCATATGTCACAAAGCACGCACCCGGTTTGTACGTCCCTTCTATTGAAATGCCTAACTCACCTGTGGCTCAGGAAGAGTGGTACCGGATTGGCCGAAACTTCTGCACTTATATTCGCGGCTTAAGTCGGGGAAAACGGTACTGGAGTGGATGGAAACATACAACGTCTATGAACTTGGCATTGACGTTCGGCGCTTCACAAGTTTCGGGGTGATCAAGGTATTTCCCAACGATTATTCTATGTGCTTGGATTTGAGGTCCTTCCAGGGGTTTCTGCGACGGGTACATCGTTGGCCAAATTTACTTCCTGTGGATGTGCCGTCGCCAAATCGCAGAAGACGGCAAAGTCTCTCTTCCTCCGCGTCGAACGCAAGTCCTACAAGCTCTTCCGCTCCAATTGGGGAGATCCCTCGATTTAGTGGACGTCTTGATACGTCTGATGTTGCACCTATACTTGGTTCTCCCATAAACCAGATGGAGGTCACACGAGCCCAACAACGAACGAGTGCAGCGGAGAAGGTTCTCGAGCAGCTACGTTTCAAAACGCTCCCGCGGACTGGTCCCAACCCTACCATGCGACAGCCTCCTCTTTCCCCAGAGGGCCCTGAGCGCAATCATGAGCGCCGTAGCCGTGTCCTGTCTGATACCCGAAGACATTCAACTTATCAACAGCCCACGAGTCATGTGCCATCACCATCTAGTGTTGCTGGGAGTCAAAGCGTGGCGCACCGCAATTCATCGGAATCGCAGAACGCCTTTCCTTCAAGGCCACGATTATCACGGTCGCCTTCTACTTCTCGCACTCGCGCCCTAATTTCACAAGGCTCTTCGGGTCCAACGAATCCTCCTCCACCTCCCGAATTACTGCCACTTCTCGATGGAGATCATCATACAGATGAACTTTGTACGCGCTTCGAGGTTGGATGGCCTCAATTACAGCAATGGCTAGTGGCTATTGGAGGCGGAAAAGGCGACGGAGATGGGGATTTCGGAAGAGTGTCCATTATTTATCGCTGAAATGCGTCTGCCATACGAATCTTGGCGTGCTTCGATAATCTTGGTGATGATATTTGCTCCTCTCTCACAACGGAATTCCAAACAACATTGTTGGAGTTTCCTGTGGAGATTTTGAGAGTATTGTGAATGGATCGATCAATCTAGTACACGAATCCATTGCATGGTATTATAAAGCATGAACAGTAGTATACATATACTTTTGCTGGACAGCTTGCTACGCCAGTGACCGGTTCACATTCACGTAACCAGTCCCAAGACACGAGTAGAGCAACTCGGTATTGGAGGAATCTGTGGGATCCGCGGGTGTGATGTTGAAGACTGAGCCGAAGAAGATCTTGATGTCACGGAGAAATTGAATACTGTTATGATGTGAGCGATAGAAGCCAAAGAGTCGATCATCACACACGTTCTAACGGAGGGCTCTCCCATCCTACATTGACCGATGTCTTCACTACCTAGAACCATCATCAACAGGACTAGAGATTGATGTTTTCTATCAACACATCCTCCATGCCTAATCTCTGACAAAAGGGCCCTAGTTGCTAACAGAGCTATATCTTCGGGGTTTTCACCTGGTGTGGATGCAGCTTCAGAACAATGTATGGCAGACGTAGTAGACTCCGCGAGTAAGCTTAGTGCATATCCCGGCGATCTTCGTGCAGGATTAGTAGAACAGAAGCATGTTCAATGAGCCCACGTACTTTCCGCTCTCATCTCCTTTGTAAACATCGGAGTATAGATATATGTCGGGGATGAAGCGGTTAAGAACCGAGCGTGATGCATCGATCATGCGATTAGAGAACTGCGGGTTAACACGGACGGCATGTCTGGGAGAATACTTCAGTATGGTACATGTGCCTTTCATGGAAAAGGCAAGATGAACGCACGCAATGCCTCGGATTCGTTTGATTTTGCCAGGATCAACAAAGTTCAGAGTTTTTACTTCTTTGACAATAGGACAAAGAAACTGTACTTCCCCTCCACCTTCTGGAGGAGCACCACGTCTCTTTATCTGTGCAGGCATATGAAGGTGCAATTCCATGGATCGAACAACTTGCTCACCCGAAGCTCCAATCCATCGGAGATACCGAAAAGTTGAAGATGAGGTAGTGTCACGGTACGGATGAGGTCAACCTAACGCAGTTAGGAAGCACTTTATTTCGACTGAATTCACTTACAGAAAGATCATTATCATCCGTCGTTATACCTCGCAAAGTCAACTGAAATGGCTTTTTTGAGAAGGGCGCGATCATTATCAGCGGCTCCAAAAAATAACCTATTGAACGCGACAGTGGACAATCATGAGTAATAGGACCGCCGGACACGACTCCTGGTTTGAGAAGCACAGCGGTACCTTGAGGGCATATGAGCGTAATGGACAGTTGGACAGTGAAACGAATCGTACCGGTCACTGATATTTCAATGACGGACCCGTTAGTGACTTTTTCCAGCAGCCGAAGGAGGCTGACTTCGTAGTCTGAGTGATAGCACTACTCGTCAAGCAACGCCAGGCTGCAAAGAACTAGTAAACACACCTCTCAGACCAGGATCTTTATCCTCGGAGCGAATTTTATCGATTCGAACATGCTTTCCAGTGAGAATGGAGAGTACTAGACGCTGTCTCAAATACTGGTGTCCACTGAAGTTCACCAATGATCTAGACTCCATGGATGTAAACCTCGAAGAGACTTTTGCATTATGTAAGGAAATATTGATCCTAGTGGGCGCCTTATTCCAGTTGACAGCTGCTGGCATAGCTCAACTCCATTTCACCCTTCTCAATGACTACAAAAACCGATGTGAACGGTGCAGCGACTTCAAGCGACTGGCAAGATCGGTATTATCATGTTGACCAGATCCTTGACAGACCTGGCCCTCGAACTGATCCATCATTCCTGGCAGGGGATGAGGTGAGTATTCCACAGAGTGTTGACACAACTTATCTTTGACAGGTGCTCTAAAGGTGAAGGACTTCTTGCGGAACAAGTGCAAAATTCTTGTCATTGGCGCAGGTGGTTTAGGATGCGAGATACTTGCCAATCTTGCTCTGACTGGGTTCAAGGACATCCATCTCATCGACATGGACACTATCGACATCAGCAATCTTAATCGTCAATTTCTATTCAGGTATGTCACATTTATGGGATGGCATGTGTGTGCCGACCTAGGGACCAATTCCCTCAAGACCCGCAGACGTTGGAAGACCAAAGGCCATAGTTGCTGCAGAGCATGTGATGAAACGGGTGCCGGGAGTCAAGGTCACTCCGTAAGTTGGCAATTTCTTGCGCACTGTGCACACCATCTCTGATATGCGAGGCGTGTAGGTACTACGGCAAGATACAAGACAAGGGCGACGATTATTATTTGCAATTTAACCTCGTCATCTGTGGTCTAGATTCTGTTGAAGCGCGTCGGTGGATAAACGCTACTCTCGTTAACCTAGTGGATCCAGCGAATCCTGAGAGTTTGAAGACCCTCAGACGGTGATACCGAAGGTGAATTGGTCTCTTTTATTTTGCTGCGCGACTTCAATAACTGTGAGAAGGTTTCAAGGGGCAAGCTCGAGTCATCCTTCCGACTGTATCATCATGCTACGAGTGTTCCCTTGATATGCTCAACAAGCCAACCACATTTCCTATCTGCACCATCGCGAACACGCCCCATCTCCCTGAACACCGTATAGAATGTGCCTCTGTGCTCGAATGGCCTCGCACGCGCGGAGGTCAGTCTCGCTGGACGTTCTATTGTTCTCCTATTTCACATAAAAGTAGATGAGAAACTCGATACTGATGATCCTGAGCACATCGGATGGTTGTATTCGATTGCTGTTGCTCGTGCAAAGGAATTCAAGATCGAAGGCGTGACTTGGTCACTTACGCAGGGTGTTGTCAAGAACGTCATCCCTGCAATCGCATCAACTAATGCCATTATTGCCGGTATGTCAACACCCGCCCCCTTACTCGATCTGTCTGATGGGAGTGTTGGCAGCTTCATGTTGCAATGAGGCTTTTAAGATTGCAACAAGTTCAGCGGCGTATCTGAACAATTACTTCATGCTCATTGGGACTGAAGGAGTATATTCGTACACCTTTGAGCATGAAAAGCGCGATCATTGCCCTGTTTGCGAAGGTGAAGCCCTGGAGATGTCCATCATGATAAGTCGTGATTGGACTGTCGAGCAACTCATTGAACTTTTGACTGAGAAGCAGAACATGTATGTATTCATTCCTCTTTGACATCCATGGCTCACCCTGGCACAGTCAGATTAAGAAAGCGTCTCTCGCAACACCAGAAAAGCCAATTTATTTCCAACAGCCACCTCAGCTGGAAGAAGCTACACGCCCGAACTTGGAGAAGAGAGTTTCGGAACTTGTCCCTGATGGTGGAGAAGTTGTGGTCACTGCTTCGACTCTGCCTTTCAGCTTGTCACTCATCATCACTTATGAGTGACAGTACTTACAGTATCTTACATTTCTGCATGGTTATCCGCAATGTAGCAGTAGACGTTCAAATGCAAGCATTGTCATGAAGTAATGCTACCTCCAAGTCAGGTTCATGTAGACAGATTTTAGTCGAGAAAAGAAACACAGGTAATATTCAATCATCATTGAACTTGACATTACGATTACGTAACTATCGCTCGGTGAACTTCGCCATTGCTTACTAGTAGGCTAATACTACTTACATCCCAACACTCCCATCAACTAGACAAGATGCCCAAGGCAGATATCAACAAGGCTGGTTGGGAGCAAAGTGAATTTCCCATTCTCTGTGAAACATGTGCGCTGTTGTTTATCAAACCTAACTCAACCAGAAACTGACGCGCTTGACCAGGTTTGGGACCTAACCCGTTCATCCGCATGGTCAGTCTCGAGTTCTATGACCAACATAAAATACTGACCGCCTAGCTTGATGAATAGTCGAAGCAAGAGTTTGGTCGCTCGTGTGGCACATGTGCCCGCCCGTTCACGGTTTTCCGATGGAATCCAGGTTCCGGTGCACGGTACAAAACCACTGTGATATGTCAGACGTGCGCCAAAGTGAAAAATGTCTGCCAGACATGCCTTCTTGACCTTGAGTACGGTCTACCGACCCAAGTTCGAGACACCGCCCTTGCCATACAGAATGAAGCACCAACCAGTGACATCAACCGGGAGTACTATGCACAGAACATGGAGAACAAGGTGTGTTGATGTCTATCATTGGCACAAGTACGTTTTGCTAAGTCATATTCAGATGGAGGATGGAAATCAATCCTTGATGCAAGTCGGGACGCGGGCTACATCTGCTGGGAAGGAAATGTTGAAGCAGCTAGCTCGGACAAACCCATATTACAAGCGCAACCGCCCACACATATGCTCCTTCTTCGTAAAAGGAGAGTGCAACAGAGGAGACGAGTGCCCGTTCCGGTGAGCTCACATGCAATGCCCTTCTCGCTTTGATTCTTGATAAGGCTTGCTTTGCCAGACATGAAAAACCTGTTGAGAATGCGCTTTCCCACCAAAATATTCAGGATAGGTATCATGGTAACAATGACCCAGTTGCACGAAAAATTATGGCCAATCATTCGGAGGCACAAGGTTTGAAGCCACCAGAAGACGAGAATATCGCGAGTGATATTTCCCTCCTCCCCTGGTACTTAGTCTGACGGTCTGGCACAACAGACCTCTCTGTTTCTTTCCTCTCTCCCTATCTCTGCCACCGAACTTAGCATACGGACTTATGTCATCAATTCGTTACCTCAAATACCTTCGTCACAGTTGCGTTCGGTCGTCCACGTCGCAAAATCACGGTGCGCCAGAGTATCTGCCTTTCAATGGTGTTTCAAAGCTAAGACCTATTTAGATGTGCATTCATCAACTTCAAAGACCGCGATTCTGCTGAGAGAGCAGCAGAAGCTTGGGCGAATGGTCTAGACATGGATAGCGAACGAGTGTATGTGAAGTGGGGAAGAAGTAAAGGCCCTTCCAAGTCTGCAACGCCTACTGCGGGACCATCAGCAATCTCTACACCTGCGTGAGCCTTTTGTCCTTACAGGAATGAATGTGTCTATCAGATGACATGAACCGTGTCTGTATCATTCCGTTGTACAGACACTACTTTGATCAGGCTTGTTAATATTTACTCTATTGTAGTTGCAGTGTATGGTATACATTATTTGTATTGAGATGACGTGCTGCGATTGACTTGCAATGATGTACATATACACTGCATTCGACATTAGGCCGCTAGCTAAGTGAACGGAATTTGACAAAAAAAAACGTTTTGATGTAAGGCAAAATCCTGATCATCCCTAATGAAATTGTGACTTTCTGCATCACTTAACAAGCAAGCCACCGAAACCCATGAACAAAAGCCAAACCGCATACTCCGCGAAACCAATACCAGCATACAGAGAACGTCCGAAGTTGACTAGAGCAGGACCAGCTAGATTAAAAGTTGGTCATATTGCTGCCAAGATTCACGGGTTAACGTACGGCAGACACCAGCGATCCCCCAACCAATCCCAAATATTACTGAACCAAGTATGAGCCTCCAGTCGATTTTGGTGGAGGTCGGGATATTACATTTGCCACCGAGCTTGGGTTGCCCCACACGTGCATATCGATAGAGTAGGGCAGCCAGAGGCAGAGCACTTCCTGCAACGAACGTTAGGGTCGGGTCGAATGCCGAGGACAACGGTAACGCCAAGAATGCCAGGACCTTGTGTGGAGCGACCATATTGCCAAGGCGGAGGGACAACGCGAAAACCAAAGATGTCAAGAAGCTCGCCAGATAGCGAAAAATAGACTGGGGGATATCTGACACAAGATTAGCATAAGAAAAATTGCCTGCTCATGAATTTTGAACTGTTGCCAGTACCATTCTTGAGAGCCGAGCACGTGTACGCAAACCAAAGGGTCCCAAGGGAGAGCGCTGCACCCAGAAACTGTCGTCCCTGGTTACCGCCGAGGGTCCAATCCAAAGACCCAGATATTCCAGGAGCTTCATTTCCATGAACGAGATAATTTGTAGCTACGGCACTTGCAAAGAACGTAGCTGTTGCCACAAAGGAACTTCGAACATATTAAATCCGCAGATACCGAGAAAGCGAGCTCAAAACATACCGAAGAGAAAATCGGGACAAGCCACAAATCATATGGCTTGAAAAACAATCAGACGCATGCGCGTTACAGAAATACCGAGGAGGCGAACCCTGAGGTGCATCCATTGGCGAACTGGGACCAATTGTGCAATGAATGATAACACCTTCGGAGAAAAATGCTAAACATACCCTGGTACCAATACCCACAAGCGATCCAGACAACGCCATTGGGAGAAGCGAAGACGCAGTGTGGGGCTCCGGGGTGTCCACATCACCGATGATACCAACCGCAATACCACCTAGAACCAGACCCACAACGGAAGCCATCGCTGCTTTATCTCCTCGAAGTGAGCGGTGAACAAAGCCAGAAACCCCAAGAACAGATCCATTGAGCACCAAAAGAGAATGAACGGACAGCGCAATGCCAATCCCCCCTAACAGGGCTTGCAGAGGTGCGGGACGAGACTCCGTGATCTCAGACTGGTGGACCAACATAATTCTGCGCGGATTGTCGACCGAGGACCGCCTAATACTGTGAGGCCCTCCAGTGGTACCAGGTTTTGAACTCCTGTTGGGCGCGGTGATGTGTCGGAACAAGGCTGGAAGTCGGATTTCGGTTGCATCCGGTGTGCTTTTGCAACCTAGTTATGGCACACCGAGTCTTCCAAAACATGTTTCACCTCAGGCGTGTCCTAAAGAGAGAACTGGGCCCGGAAACTATACTATCTAATAATCGGCATCCTACATTTAGCACGAAAATATGGGATACATTGGCTTTGAGATGAATGCACAGGGAAAAAAGAAACGTGTGGTCAAGTATATACCGATGAAAAGTAAAAAAGAAGAGAAAGTCGAAGGAATTATGTAGTGGGAGAAATAGAAGAGAAACAGGCTAGACGTTCTTTCGAAACCACGAGCGGTGAACCTCTGACATCGAAGATCGCGGAGATGCTGGGCGGTGGCCTTCAACCTCGTGTATTGCTCTAGGTCGTATGGGGAAAGCGAGGGAAGCCGGTGCGCGTCTTCAAGCTTCAGGACGTGAATTATAATGTGGATTGGCCTGTACCGCTCTAGTCATGGGGAGGAGCACCAGCGTTAGGGTAAGGCTGATTTTTTCTATGGAATCAGCCCAGCCATCGAGGATAGCTTCTTCATCGGTCAGGATGGGGCTGCTCGAGGCAGCCTATATGAAATTGTAAAGTGATGCGGATGCCACGCGAAGTTACTCACCATTATAAGTCCATGCGCGCGCGGCTCGCAAACGAGCATGGTGCTAAACGGACCAAAATGAGTATCCCACTTGATTTAGAAATGGGCGCGTCATACCTGCTGTTTACCTGCTGTTCAAGTTGGCGTCGGTCGGCGAGCTTCATATATAGAGGTTTGGGCGGTAGGGTGATTAACTGGGACGCAATAGTACTGCTGAGGAAGAGCGCTATTATTGTCGTCGTTGAGTTGTCTAAGAAGGGAAGGCTAGTGTCTGCAGGCGTCGTCTCCAGAATGAGCGGTTCAAGTACCACTGGCAGTTGCGACTGCCGAGAGGAACATCCGGAGTTTTGGATGGTAACAATTTCCGTTCCCTGAAGTAGGTTGCTATCCTAAAGATTCAATCGTTAGGCGAAGACGTTTGTCAAGCTATCATAGAGCCTCGCATCTTGCGTTCGTCACAGAAACATTGTCGACCTCAGCGATGAAGTCGTCATCGGCTACAAGAATTGTGTCGGACTCAATTGAGAATCGTTTGTGCCTCTGAGTTTGTGTATGGTAGAATCTGTAGATGTCAGCGATACTATAGCCAGGGAGGGGTGATGAGCCGGGGACAAGTTTCTGATTGAAGTTGCCACTAAGTAGCCTCCGAGCGGTTCTGTCGGAGGAAAGAAAGAGATCTAAAGGCAAAGATCTGCCGCAGAGAGACCGATAGTGACGCGTCCAGCGTCCTCTTAACGTGCAATCCACGACCGTTTCCTTGAAGAACGAGACTGCGAGGAACTCGGCGACGGTAACGCGCGTAGCGGCACCGTTGAGGTAGACCGCGCCCAACCTGAAACTCAATACTGAGAATGATGATCGTTGGTCAAGTTGTAGTTTATTGAGCGTCATCTCAAATTCAGCTGTATGCGCGAGATGGCGAGCACAACGTCCTCTGGCATTTCGGAAAAGTGCATGCCCCAGTTAACGATCTGCATAAGAACTTGTTGAGATGAAGCATTGCGATATCTGTCCAAATTTTGGTAGGCAATGGAAGATTGCTGGAAGAAGGAAGTAGAAAGGCGTGACCTTCACGAGTTACCGTGATGTCGCTCATCAACCAAACTTCCCATTCAAAGGGATCTTTCAAGTCTTCTTCGCGGCGTGCAGAAACTGCCAGAGTATACGCCCATCCTATCCCGATCATCTTTCCGGAACCAACGTACAAATTTCTTGGACTCTCCCTGACACGACCGCTCAATCCTCACTGTACCGCAGTATTCGACCCACTCACCCGCTCAGCTTGGATCTCAAATTCTGGGGACGCTACCCTATTATGGCAGCGTGGGTTCTTTGGAAAAGGAGACCTCTCCAGGAGCGAGCCCAGCTGGTTGGCGAGACAAATCAATGCAAGACAAATGAAGGGCAAGGGTATGTCGTTCTCTTGTGCTGCTCGAACATTTTAACTCTTCACTGGCCCAGGATTCACATCTGAAGAGATCACTGCCAAGCGCCGTGCAGAGCGCAAACAATTTAAGCTTGATCGTGCAAAGGCGATGGCTGCTGCCGCTGCAGAAGCAGAAACTGCTTTTAATGAACAAGGTCGCGTTATCGCGCCTGGTATTGCGCCAGATGGCACACGGATAATCCCCTCTGCTGCAACCTGGAAACCAACATCTGCATCCGTACTTTCGGAACAATCGCCTCTAGACGTCGCACCAGGCGAAGAGGAAGACATTGAGCCCATAAAAGACCTCGAGCACCTCCAACTTTCGCTTCAAGAGGCTTTTTTCCTCGTCTGGGCACTTGACTGCTTGACAATATTACACCCCGAAACCGTATGTTCCCTTATTCTTTCCTTGAAACTAACTAGTTTATCTTATCGCTTACCAGAATATGTCTTTTACCCTTGCTGAAATATGGAATACATTTCAAAATGCTCACATACCGTCGTCGGTCCCACAACTAAATGCGCCGTCACCTCCACGGTTCGACAATCCCTTCCTCGTGTCATATATTGCATACCACCACTACCGCTCCCTTGGTTGGGTCGTCAAAAGCGGCATCAAGTTCTGTGTCGACTACCTGCTGTATAAGCGTGGTCCCGTATTTCAGCATGCCGAGTGCGTGTGGTGTTCACTCAATCTTCATCCTCTGTTTTATTCTCCTGAACCCAAATTTTTTCCCAACGAACATTATTCTGCATTCAAAGTCGACTCACTTCCGCTGACATCTCATTAGATTCGCAATTGTCGTCATCCCTGTATATGAAGACCCCGAAGATCAGGCAAACTCACCGTTTACGCTTCAGAACGCAGAACCATTCACATGGTCATGGCTGAGCACGATAAATCGGGTTAATTCTCAAGTTCAAAAGGTCTGTCTCCATCCCTCTGCCATTAATATCTGTCTTGGTTTTGCTAAACTGGTCTACAGACACTGATCTTGTCGTATATCACCATACCTGCGGAATCACGGGTATCTCCAACAATTCTCTCTTCACCCGCGTGCTTTGCGCATTATTCGGTCCGCGAGGTCGTGTTGAGGCGCTTCATTCCGGCGCGCATGCGGGACTAGCTACTCGAAGGGTCCATTGAATGTGAACCTTGCGGGAGTAACGGGACATTCATTGTGCTCAATGAATGACCTTAACATTGCCGGCGGATCTAGTGGTGGCGCAGTATCCGATTACAGTATCAGTCGGAAACTGTCAAAATGGCCTCTCATGGCTTCATCACTTGAGATCGATACTGCTATCGGTATTTTTGCCGTGTGTTTCCTCGCTGCCGACAAGCTACCGGCAAGGATGGAAAACTCCGTTATTATTTTCCTTGTTACTTGTGCATGTATTAAATACACATTCTTACCCTGTCTTAGCTCTTGAAATCGAAGTACGCAGGAGAGATGCATCCGAGCCTATCCGAGCCCACAACCTGTGGATTTCACGCCAGGTCACTGCAATAAAATTTTCTAGCATTCTTGCATTGCAAATTTATTTAAATGTCAATCATTCAAATAGGGTGTTGTGAGCTGGAATTTGGCTGGAATTGACCTTGCTTCGCCAGGCAATAATGCATTCCACTCCAGATTGCCAATGGATTTTGCTTCATAAGATATCAATCGGCCATCTGCTAGAAATGTTACAGACATCATGTTGTGATCTCAGGTGGATAGGTTGTTCCTATGTTGCCGCGAAAAACGGTATTCAGCACACCACGGCATAAAGGCCGGGCATCTATCTACCATCCCCTTCAGATCTATTCCATCCCATGCTCATCCTCACAACTTAAAAACAATAAGTTTCTCCCTTATCCTCGCTGTTGCGTTAACAGCATTGATAACTGCCAGTGACACTGAAAGTGAGGAGTGTTTCGCTTGAATCATGCCAATTGCACATACTGCATGTTGAGGATATGCATGACTATCAGTAGTTCGTGGCCTGGATTTGACAACATAACTCACTGGCATGGTAGCTGGTTTTTGTATGCGCATAGTGTGACACTGCCTGCTAAGTGGTGTACATTTGGTGATATCATATGATTCCACCAGGAATCTACAGTAAGTCCTGAATGCGAGTAAAGACGGCCAACCCAGACCCTAGCCACTTCTTTCCTGCATTTGAGGATTTAGGATTCAGCAGAGAGGCAGATCTTGTGGTTGTGAGGTCAGGTTTCCATCAAGGCATGAAGCTTTATCATGTTGCGATATGCAACCAGCCGACGAAAAAGAGTGCAGGAAGACGGTTTTACCGTTCCGACTCGACCGCTGAGGTGTTTCGCTGCTACGCCCGATAACACCGTGACGAGGTTTTGAGTCAACGTTTTATTGACTAGTCCGAGTGCTCTGCAGGGGAGAAGCTCTAAAGTAAGCAATGACGTGCGCTTAAACACATTGGCAACCACAGCACCAAGTCTCGATTGGGAGAATGACAAGCTTTGTTACCCGCTGAACAGTAGTGACGTTGGGGGTGTCCTGATGGTAAAAATATCATTGTGACGTATGTATATGAATCCTCGACAAGCAATGTCAGGAACTGCACACGCATGGCAAGACTGGGAAACCTATCCAGTGTCAAATAATAAGATAGTGACTGTCCTTTGTACAGATTGGCGGCAGAGTCGGCGTAACTACGTGCATGTCTATGTTCGAGCAGAGATACAAACGCGGGGTGCGCGGCTACATTCTCGTCCATGAGAATCAGGGTAGTAAGGAAGTAATGGATGGAATCAAGCTCTAAAGACATGGTCAAATACGATTCGCAAGAACAAAAATTAATCATACCGAAATGTCTGAAGCAGATATCGGACAGGCGAAGCTGGCGGGAATGCTCAACACCGGATAAACCACGAAAAATAAGACGCGTAAACCAAGCTGAACAAGGAAAGCGCAAGTGAGAATTCCATAAATAACACTTCGTGCGTGCACGGACCGTGATGTCAAGATCGACTGTAATATCCTGCACTGCTCCACCACCCACACCGCATTTTGTGGCGAGATCAGTCAAAATTTGTGTACTTGAAGACATGTTTGTACTGAATTCAAGCGAAAATGGGAATGTGAAGTTGGTTTGCGAGTTGGAATTGAAGGTGATGTCAGTCTCATTGCCAGTTCCGACAAGAGTATTGTTGATGGGGTAATACGCCTGATGAATTGTGAGCAAAAAAAATGAGGCGAACAGATCTCAACCTACGTTTGCGTTTATGGACTTGAAAGATACGGAAAAGTAATTTGGGTTGACAACACTGTAATTCCGGTCATGAAATGAACCAGACAAAGTGCATGATCAGCGTACGTTAGATCAATGCCCAGGTTTACTGTGATGCTTCCCGAATTTAGTTGAACCTGATAGAAATAAGAAACGTGTGGATAGACCAAGAAAGGCCGCCATACCGCATTTTGAGTGGTAGAAGTCCCTACGGTACCAACAATGGCATCCGGAGGACGGACCCACTACAAGAACATTTGAGTATGTCATCGTCATATACTTTGCAAGGCTCACCATAAGCAGTGCAAGCAGTATGCTGATGATGAGGAAGACAGCAATCATCATCGTGCAACAGCAAAACCTCCCTATGCAGCTAACTCGGCTGCCCTACAAAAGGAGCTCAGTTCTATCGAGGCACCGAATAAGCGAAACATTGAGCTACTCACCCTTGTCCATAGACCACCAGCGCTCTGACGTCTCCAGGACTTGAAATCCTGAGGTTGGCTTGTGAAATGGAGTCAGACAGGTTAGGGAGCCTCAAAGCTGGCGACTCACTGTCCAATTTCTTTCGCAAAGCCCGATTGCCCATGAGGGCTCACTTGCTGTGCTGCCGGAGCGTATGGTGTAGCACCGTGACTGACTTGTGGGTTGGCATTAGGGTCGTCTCTATACTCGCCCGTTGTGTATGGATCAAAGCCGCCTTGGTCGTACGTCTGGTGTGGCTGCCTGGTGTCGTTGTATGATGGGTCACCATGCTGCAGGTCATAACCCCCTTGCTGCTGCTCAGTATACGGGTCTCTGTATTGAGCCATGGTAGGTAGAGATGGCAAAAGTAGAGCTGCTGCGGCAACCGAAATATAACTGTGCAATTGCACAGCTTCACGACGAAACTCAAACAATAATTTGGTATCACATGAGCTTACGCTCGGCTGCGCTTGTCCCCGCACCAATTTTATTAGAGTTAATACATCGAAGTTTCATTTTGCGCGGGCCGCAACACTCTGCTGGCAAGCTGTAGCGTCACATCAGCCCATCGATATATGCATATGGTTTCTTCTAGTGCGAATTCAGCCTCATGTTCAGCATCTTACGGAATCAGTGAGCATATCAACTCGGCCTCGGTCATCGGCCAACATGTTCGGTGCACTGCGATAAGAAGAGGCAACAACTTGGCACACAAACTTAGAAGGGTGGAGCACCATAGTGCGCTCGAGCATTGGACTCGCACCAAAATAATTTTAAACTCCCGTATACTGTTCTCGCAGCGCGACAAGAGCAACCATGCATCAATTGTAAATATCAGTGAACACTATCAATGTGTAAAGCACTGTGTATACTAGTAGTGTAGAGAGTATCAAGCAGAGAGCAAAGCTCATCGGATGGATTGGGAGCTCTCACTATAGTGGGTGTCGGAGATTTTATAGTCTTGCTCGTATACTCAACTGAGAGTTCTATAACACACAATTGCAAGTGGACAATTCATTGCATATTCGATCGAGAGAGATTGTACAATAGGGCCAAGGTCACCCAAATCCACTGGTACTCCCTGAAACGAATGGCATCCTATGTCTTCCAGACGAGGTCCCCGGTACGTTTGAGGATGTCACTGCACCTGCGCCAGAGTTCGAATGTCCATGCGAAGATGGTGGTATAAAACGGTTGGACTGGAGTGAGCGCATTTGGTCAGATGTCTGGCCAGTGAAGTGTGTGCCGCTAGCACGGTGAGGAGTCTGCGGGACTGCGAATGAGTGTTGCTGAGGCCGATGTTGTGTCATTTGCGGTCCAGCTGTCTGGTGGTTCGGCATCATTGTGGTTCTTGTATCCGTCGAGCCAATCGCAGGTCTGAAACGACCTCGAGGCCCGGGTGCTGGCGGGGGCGGAGGTGGCATAGAACGATGTCCTTGTTCTCCGGACGCCAATCGCAGGTGCCGGGTAGGTGCCGATTGTTCGTGAGAGAGCTGAGGTGCTTGCATGCGTGATCCCTGTTCACCGTTGTACGCATACTGTCTGATATGCACCATTGAAATCAACGAGTGGGAAAATTATTGATGTTCTTACTCCACAAAACGACTCGTGCCAGGTCGTTCCGGTTGACAGCCCTGGCTGGGAAGTCGTCCATGATCTTGACGGATAAAATTTGGTTGCTCCCCAAGAGGCAGGGTGATTCTGTTTGGTCCGACCGGAGTGACGATAGACCTAGGGCTGGAGCTTGCCTTGAAACTGGCCGCGTGGGTAGATCACCAAAATAAATGCAGCCTTTCACTTACTCGCGAATATCAGTCATCGGACGCTTGCCGTTCGCATTGGAGAGAGATGAAGGTTCCTGAGCATGAGCGGGATCGAAGCCAGAAGCGCGCTGGCGTAGGTGCTCCACCTCTCGCCGCAGACTGTCCACTTCTCTGTTTCCAGGTGAGGATCAGTGGTGATACAATTTGACAGTCTACAGACTTTCGAAGAGCCTTTCTCTCAGCTCGAATACGTCCGCATGTCTGGCTTAGGTGGGAACAAGCTTGCCGATAGTAGCGAATAAGACCAGCGAACGTGTCTTGCTGAAACTGGTACAGGTTAAAGTTTAAATGGTGGATAAACTATGTCAAGAAGACTCACTTTCACAGCACTTGCTATCGAATCTAGTGAATAAGGGAGAGATCTGAACCAGTCTGACATCGGGGGGTCCAGCTACGTTTTTCAAAAATAAGCCGGACGTATCCCCGTACAGAAGAAAACATACATCTCGATGTAGGGGAACCAGCTGAATGTTTTGGGCTTCGCATCGTGAACAGCTCTGATCTGGCTCTCATTGGGTGAATTGGAGAGTCAATACGAGTTTCCGATGCACCAAACCCGAAGGTAGGGGGGAAAGCATCTTACTGAGATGATTGTTGCAAAGAACATGGCCACATTCTGTGATCCAAAATGGAACGGGTGGTCCGCGATCGATTGATGTGAACGGGAGGTGGCATATGGAACAGTTGACAAAATCCCAGAAGTCAAATTCTGCTTCCTCTACGATTTGCTCGTTTCCAGTGTTGGACATGGTGCAAGGTCAGAACATAAGGCGGATATTAATGACTCTTTCAGGAAGTTAGCGTTATAATAGACGCCCGTAATTATGTAATCGAAGGAACAAATTCGCTTCTTACTGGCATCCACTTCAGGACGCACTTTCAAGTTGAAGACGAAGGAGTCCGAAGGATTACCATCCTTCGCTATACCATGTCGGATACCACTGCTCAAATCTCACATGCAGAGCTGCGATCAGATGCGACGCATAGTCCGGCCTTTGATATGGACCCATATAAGCGCCACTCCATCGTCGACGATGGCACTACTAGATACCTAACCAAATCATTAATCTCTACCAAGGGCTGGACCCTCGAGCAGTTGGTCAAAAAATCACCAAATTTTCTCTCAGTTGACAGGGTCCGTTTTGACGATCCCACGCTGATGCAGACAATTCGGTCGTATGAAGATTCTGGTGCCCCCTTAATCATTGAAGGATTTCATGAACACGACAGCTGGCCTGTCGATCTGTTCACCTTGGATTGGCTCGAAGAGCATGGAAAACCAGGTAATGCTTTATTTCTCATGATCTAATGCGTGCCACTCAACTGATATGCGAATCAAAGGAGCGTCCGCCCGTAATGTGCGCACCTGGGCCGATTTTGACTTGCCTCTTTCTGAACTCATCCATAAACTTCGTGCGACCCCAATATACGCTAACGAAAATGGTGAGGACGCAGTATCATGTTTCTGTTTGTGCTTTCTCACTCTCGCCAGAAACCGAGCGACTTTATGGCAAGGATGCGGAATGCCCGCATGAGTGGGCAACTTGGCTATCAACGTCTAACGTCCTTCCAAGCGATCTTCTACCTCACGGAACAAATGATTATCTACAGTACCTTTCGGTCAGTTCGTTTCATGATATACTTTGTGGCCATACAAATAATCATTCTCGATCAGAGCGATGTACAGACTTTGATGTGCTACCTCGGAGTAGGCGACACTTTTACTCCTTTCCACAAGGATCTGTGTGCATCTTCTGGCCAAAATCTGATGTGTTATACTGAGAATGGCGGGTCGTCTTTCTGGTTCATGACAGAGAGTTCAGCTGCACCAGCCATGGCTGAATTTTTTCAGACGATGAACGAGGAATTAGACTTTGAGACACATGTTGTGACCCTGAAAGAGTTGGGGCAGTCGAGACTCAAAATCTACATTGCGGAACAAAGTATTGGCGATTTAGTGCTCGTGCCCCCAAGAAGCTGTCACCAAGTCATCAACAATGGTGGCATCACGATGAAAACATCCTGGTCGCGTATGACTCTCAAGGGGTTATCAAATTCTCTCTATCATGAACTTCCTGTATATCACCGGTACGTCCCTTTATCATGTTGTTGCGTTTTACAATCTCAGTAATATATTTGTGCAGTGTATGCCGACCGGAGACATACAAGGTCAAGCTGAATATATATCGCGCCCTTCATTGCCAGACACAGATGCTTCGGGAACTTCAAGAACAGCAGACAAGTTCTCACCCTGACCGGTCATCGCCCACTGTAAATTCGGATCCTGAGCGAGTTGCTGATGATCTCCATCACTTACTTGAGTTGCTTGATGATGTCCTTGGGGAAGAATACTCACCGAAGCATCAAGATATGCCGCATGTTTCGCAATCCGATACCTACCATCAAAGTGATATCGGTTGTGATTTCTGCGGCGCGGATATCTTCCAGAGTTTCTTTGAGTGCTTACCCTGTGCCGGGATCAATGACGAGATGGAGATCGGAGATGGTATCGTGGTCTGTCCGCTTTGTTACGTCGAGGGTCGTGGTTGCAATTGCGGGATCATGTATCCAACTCAATGCCGGCCTTTTGGCGATCTGCTAAGAACCCGCGATGAGGCCCTACATGCCATTCGAGCAGTATGTCCGGATGTAGTGAAGGACTACGATTGTCTACTGGGGCATTCAAAGTGAGCATACTTGCGCTTTCTGGAGACTGCTGCTCAATTGCGTGTTTAGTTCTATCATATCAACACGTCATGTCGGCGTCTTCATCGCTGCCTGCGTTTTGTACAAACGGCGACAGATGCTATCTAGTATTGAAGAGCCAACGCGCATGTGCTTGTCAAAGCATGTGGTTCCTCGAAGTGCGATAATCTACTGCTCACCTTGCCATGCCGGACGATGCACGACTCATCTATTGGAGGGCTACCATATACATTCTGCATCGGCACTCTTGAACTCAGAGGACGCAGTAGCATGGCATGGGTACCATAGGGAATCCAAGGCAGCGTTCAGGGAAGGATATGCACGTATTCAGCACGATGAAAAGACTGGCGCACGCCCAGATTTTCGCTTGAAGTTGGCTTACGTTGCGTCAAAATTTCGTACATGCAAGTCGGTCAACCCGAACGCGACTATGCCTGGGTGGTACGATAAATGCACGGAGCTAACTAGTGTATCTGTAAGAGGTCTCCCATTCTCGTTTTCGCGCAGCAGTTGACAGATTGGCAAGGTCGCGTCATCCCCATTGAAGCAGACGACCAATAGTTCTAGTTCCGAGGCAACGTTCACTCGATCTGAGAAACGTTCTTTGTCTACGGCATCGCTTTCCCGTAGGTCCACAAGTCTTAGTGAACTGACATCACTCCCAAGCGATTTCCAAGGTAGTTCACCAAGCAACCGTGTGACTAGTGCTTTCAGTGTTTATGAATCACTTTCCACCACTCGAAAACATCCGAACGTACCACTTGCAAATGGAAAGAAGCGAAGGTTTGTTATGGACTTTGTATCTGTCCCCCACCCTCCATGCGATGGGGCTTCATCCAGCATGTTCGACGATACCACAAGTCATATTGGATCTTTGGTATCTGCTCCATATTTGTGTTCACATATCAGGCATTGACATAGTACATGTAGCCAGATGAAGATGGTACATCTTCAAGACTTGATACTCATCCTCAGGATGTCGACGAGGAGTATGAGGAGTTCTATGATTCTGCCGGCGGTTCGAATGATCGGCCTCCAAAGAAGCAGCGTGTTGGTCCCCGCAGCAAGGGATTCGCGAGACAAGGGCCCACAAGGATAGAGAAATGGTGAGAGTTTATCTGTCGAGAGTGGGAATGTAACTGAACGTGTCGCTACATAGTGCGTCAAACGGCAAAGTCTATGTCACAAACAAACTTCAATTTCCAGTCGAATTACTTCCAGACTTTCACAAACCCGCCAATAAAGCAGCGCGGAGCCAAGCAACGCCCGGTAACATTCAATCAATGCTTCAGAAGCAGCTGCGCCTTGTGATGGCGGAAAATAAAAAGCTGAGGGTTGCTTATGCCAATTTGGAGAAAGACAAGGAAATCGTGGAGGACGAGTTATGCACTAAGCAAAGAGTCAACCTGGAATTGATGACCGTGGCAAGAACCTTCCGCGCACAGTTTTGCAAGGCGCGCGACAGGATTGCCACTCGTGGACAAGGCCCTATTAATTATCCCCCGTTATCTGCTCCTCCGATTCACAAGCCCCAGAATGGTCGAGGTTCCCTTACTGACGCTAGATCCTACACAGCAGCACCTCCCACCGAGCCACGTTTCCTAGCACGCCCCACGGCCGGGAGTTCTTCTACCATTCTTGATACCCAATCACACGAGATGGGCCACTCTTTCCGTATTGGACATCGATCTGCGGCTCGCTATCTCCCCATCCAAAACATGGCGCGTCATGAGCTGGAGACAGAAGGGCCGCGTAGGGACACGATGCGGCAGTCCTATACCCTATCTGACGAGTAGAATGATCCGAGATGGTCTAAGCTTGCACAGTATTAATCTTGCCCTTAATGACCAGATCTGATCCCATGGTCAGTTTCACATAATTGTCCTCAGCCGACCACTTTACTGCATATATACTCAAAGTATAATTACTCCTGCATATACCATCTCCGTTACCAATTTACTTACACATTCCTGGTAGTCTGTAAAGCCGTACAAAGATAGTCAAGAACAAAATTCGATCATTTGATCAAAGCTACGGCAGGTGTCCAAACATAAACCGTGAAGGTGGATATTAGGTGCAAGTAATGAAAGGGTATATCAAAACGTCGAAAGTTAATGACTGATGATGGATGAGTTACGTTGATGATAGCATGGAACAGGAATAGGGGAAGAGCCAAAAGTTGGCAACAATCAGCCGCACCGGCATGTGAGTATTCTCCAGATACTCGACTTTGGTTGGGGAGGGTCGTCATCCTGTTGCTGGCGGTAGTCCTCGCCGCGAGAAACACCCGCTTCATTGCCGTGGGCACGCACTGCGCTTATTGCGGGTGGAGCGGCTCCAACCGTTGACACCATAGGAGATGCACGTCCGTATGCTTGAGATCCGTATGGTTCTTCACCTGCGTCCCAGCCGAAATCACCAGTAACCACATTCGCGTAAGGATGTTGTTGCGCACCAACATTATTAGATCTGTTTTGTGGTGTCGAGACTGGAACGTTAATCTGAGCAGCAGCAGAGAGAGGGGTGGCAGTGCCGCCAGGTGCATTTCCTGCTCCAGGGGTGAGTGCATTAGGGACTCTACGCTTCGAGCCGTGTCTAACGAGCACTGGTGAAGGCGGGTTGACTCCACCAGTCTGAGATGCGCGGCGCCAATCCGCATCCCGACGTCGTTCCAAATCTCTTCGACGATCTTGTGGCGCGGGTGCCATGCCCGCATTCTGTATTTGAGCAAGTACTTGCGATTGCCCCTGCGCAACACGATGAAATCTTGGATTTGGGAAAATGAAACTTCACCTACCTGTGGAGCCTCCCAACCTTTACCCCCTGTATAGTTTGACAAAAGATCAATAAGAAGATAACTAGACGCAAGGAAAATTGTACCATTCAGTAGGTTCCAGTCAAAAATGCCATCGTCTAGGTCGTTGTTATTCTTTATAACTTTGGAAAAGAGCTCCCGCAAGAAATCATAGTCCGGGGTCTCCTCAAATCCAAGCTTTCGAACATAGTTCAAATAGATACCGAATTCCTCTGTGCGAGAGAGTTACTGGAGCATTGAGAAGACACTTGAAGAATCGACAAACCTGGATATCCCTCACATAGGTCCTTGATGGGGGTCGTCTGCTTCTTTTCTCCGATCTTTTCATACTTTTGCTTGTTGGTGGCAGCCTTCAGGCCTTGCCAAGGTAAACTGCCTCGCAAAAAGTACATGAAGACATGTCCGAGTGCCTCTAGATCGTCTCTCCGAGATTGCTCTAAAGAAACAAGTCAACGCGGCGTATCACGGCAGGAGGTCACACACCTCGCCCCAAATGAGTATTGATGCTCATGTATCGCGCCGTGCCGCTCAAACTTTTCCGTTCCCGGTAAGGAATGTGTTGCTTGGTTTTAGGATCGCGGTATTGTTTGGCCATTCCGAAGTCAACGACATGAATGACTATGAGACATATGTGAATATAATATCCGCCATGAACGTAGGAAACTCACGATTGGCCGCCTTCGTGCCAGGGCGCCCAATGAGGAAGTTGTCAGGCTTGATATCCCGGTAGATGAGGTTTTTGTCGTGGATAGTTTGTACCCGGGACAACTGCTGATAGTTAGACAGCGGAAGAAAGCAACGATGTGACACGCACCATCTGTCGGGCTGCCATGCACACCGTCTTGGTAGAAAACTTGCGACCGCACATATCAAATAGATCCTCCAGGCTCGGGCCCAAAAGATCTATCACCAAAATGTTGTGGAGGCCCTCCTGCCCGAAGTGATATATTTGAGGAATACCAGCTAAAATACGCGTGAATTAGACTTCGTTCACTTTGTGAGTCCGACGAATGTACGCACTGCAGCCAGCTAGAATGCGGTATGAACGACATTCATCTCGGAGCTGAGGTGCCTCTGCTTTGCGAGGCTCCTGCAGCCAAAGAAGACATATAAGGAACAAAGGCAGAGGTAACTAAAGTAGAGCACCCACAAACTTGATGGCGACAGTCGTAGAGTTTAGCAGGTTCGTTCCTAAGACGCTATTGTCAGCTCAAACCCAAACATTTGAAAGAGGTGCGAACCTTCGAAGATAACACCGAATGAGCCTTCCCCGATTTTCTTGCCAACACGGTAATGCACGCCGACTACATTCGCCGTGCCAGAGTTATGGGAAGACATGAGAGGTGTATGAGAGGTTATGATGCAGAAGAAAGATAGACCGTGGACAGGGCAAGGACAAGGCCTCCAGGCCTTCTACTGCCTCTGCGGCGGCGGTGGACAAATGTTGAGGGTACAGACCTCGGTCAAAACCGAGCTTGCCAAAACAAGCGACTCCCTATACAGTTGTGCACTGGCATCATTAATGCGTGTGACACACTAAATCATCAATCATCTGCATGTCTTCCGCTTACATCCAACTAATGAGTCGATGATACGTATGCATAGTATATATCAGCGCAAACTACGAAGAAAACTGTGTCTGGAATCCGGAAAGAAGCCTCTCTGTGAGTGCGGGGACAAGCTTCCAGAGCGTAGAGAAATTGTAACCAACGACGCAAACCATCAAACCAATGAGTGCATAGTTCGTCAGTGCTACTTGCCTTCGCTGGTAAAACCGCTGCTCTCCACCCACCACCTTAAAATCATTCCAGCGTGGCTTTCGCATGATCCACCAATAGAGTGAGATCATGCCGGGGAACGTGGACACATTTTTGGCGCCCGTCCGATTGTCACCTCGATAGTATGAAAAACAGGAAAAGAATATTGTGCTCGCCATACGCTTTTGAATCCAGGCGTTATAAAAGTTTGTAGCCTTTTGGGTGACTTCAATTGATTTCGCCTTACTATTGATGATAGGCTTCATCAGCTTGAGAATATAGCCGACCTAGGTGACCGTGACATAACCTCATGTTTGATCACAGTAACTCTATCTTTCCAAACACACATACCTGAGTCTCAATGATGAAAATAAGGGAAGCATGAGCCGAAGCACTGTTGGGCCCTGACAAAATTATCAGATGATGTCAAATTGCAATGGAACAACCAGCCAACCACTAACCCACGATTGTGAACAGGTTTGGAAACCCAGGGAAAACCGTTCCGTAATAGCCACCTTCTGATTCAAAGTAATGCTTCAAAGTGTGGTCACTGGTTCCACGGAAAACTACATCTCGTTCGGCCTGCATAATATTATTAGATGTCAAGTACGTCGAGGGTTACTGCCGGGTTAAAATTCACCAGGTAAAAGCCGGTGCCAAAGATAATTGCGTCAAGTGGTACTTTGTCGCCAGTCTTGAGAACGATGCCATCCTCGACAATTTCTTGGATCCCGTCCCAATTCAAATCAACGTTGGGCTGATGCAGAGCGGCCAGGTAGTTAGAATCAAGGACCAGGCGTTTGCATCCAGGAGCTATGTAGCAGCTGTCAAATGGGAGTTACAACCATCAATATTGCAAATTGCGCACGGTAGGTGGGAATCAGGTTATCGTGGTATTTCGCTGGCGCGGATCGTCGCATGTACGATGTCAGGATCTAATAACCATTAGAAATATCAATAAACAGAGCAGCTGACATTACCTTCTTGAAGACTGCACTGACAGGTGAGTTCGCTAAGAAAATGCCCCATAAAAGGTCACCCTGATTTGAAGAAGAGTCAGTTTCCGCCAATAACGAAATCTCTGAGATGTACCGTTATCATCATGAAGCTTCTATATGCGTACATGAGAAACGGAACATTTGCAAATGCCCACTTGGCCCACTCTGGGTAATGATAATTCAACTTCAGCGTTTCACCATTCAGCACAATATTCAGCACAGTATTTATATCGTACCCTCATTGCGATCCATTGTGGGGTGCGACAAAAGTTGATAATCCGAGTGGTAGGCTCGGTAGCGATGACCGGCAGGAATTGAGTTCTGTAGCACAAAGTCATTTAACACGTGGCCTTTGATAGGCAGAAAAGGAACACATTTACGCAGAGCAGCCATTGCCGATGACGCCGACCGTCATACCTTTCAGGTCTACGTCATGCCTCCATTGAGAAGAATGCCAGAGTGGTCCTGTAAATTTCTCCTTTCCAGGAATATCCGGATACATGGGTGTTGTGAAAAAGCCGACAGCCTGTATGACAACTTCCGCTTGGGTATGTATAATCTGACCAGACACTACATCTTCTAGTGTCAGGTTATGCACGTCTTTTTCTTCGTCCCATTCAACAAGCTTAACGCAGGTATTGAATACTGTGCGGGGTGCCAAGTCGTGTTTTCGATATATCTCCTCCCAGTATGTGCGTATCTCGGGCTGCGTAATGTAGTAGTTCTCCCAGTATGGGTTTGGTTCCGTAGAAAGGCAATACCAATGCCCGGGGATATCAGACCCACAACCCTTATTGGGGAGTCAATAAGCAAGTTCAATTAATGAGAGGATACTGCCATACAGGATATGTGTTTTCCTGTCATGGTCCAAAGCGCCTTAATTCGATTCTACACTGATAAGAATGCTAACTCACTCGCCACGTCCCACCGATAGATTCTCCTTTTTCATAAATCTGAAAAGGTCAGGTTCTCATCCTACAGAATGATGTTTAGGATGGCTTACCACGAAGTTATCATGGTGCAACTTGCTTCTCAAGTTCACGGCCATAGTGATTCCGGCGATGCTGTTGTGCTCGAAATAAATGACATGGCTCCCATTAGCCATTGGCACAACAACAAGAACGTACCCAGCACCCACTATGACCACTCGGGGTGTGTCGCGATGCATGTCTAGAAAAAATTTTCGCTTGTGTGGGTAGAAAGAGCAAGGTTACGATGTTTGGTGACACCCATGGGAGCATATTTCTAGGTTGGACCTGGGAGCAAGTCCGGATATCTATAAATATGTTGATGCGCTCGAGTACTCGTCGGCGAGTTGTAAAGGGAATCTTGTAAATAGCCGACCAAACAGGATGTTCCTTGCCTGGGATAGTCTGTGATTCAGCCAATTGCTGGTTGCTTGTCGGCGAACAAAATCCGCAATGATTGAAATTGGCGATGCTTGTCAAGATTGTTACAACTTTAGGATGACGTACACGCACTGGAAGTAGAAAACAAAGATAAGACCGCATGAACACGTCAAATACAGAGATAGCGTATGAGTGAAAGATGATATCAGGACAACAAACAAGAGGGTAACTAAAAATTAACATACTCGGACAGAGCCTTGCCACAGATGAATTAAGTCCAGTCCAATAATCTGTGAGTAGTGCGTTTTTACTATACAAGCGAGGCAACGCTCCACCCCCGAGCTTCTCATCGAAACTCAAAGCTGGAGCTAAAGCGTTCCGGGACGTGACTAAGTGACAGCTGTTGATATCTGGGAGAGTCGATCAGAGACACTAAACTCACAGATGGCATATACGTACGGTTCAGAGTTCTGATGGAAGTAAAATCCGCTCATTGTTGCAGCAGGAGGATGAGATCGTACACCAACTGATAAGCCTCGACCTCCTCGTCTGACACTGGAATCCCTCCGCTTCCGCACAGTAGGGATTGTCTCCGTTTTCCCGGGAGACGGTGAATGGGGCAACGGCGGATCATTATTTCCACCCTTCTCGAGCGGGACGGACTGTGTGACTGGACGAAGAGTAGGGGCAGATGAGGGAGGCTGGGGATTGAAATCGACACAAACATAATAAAACCCTGGTCAAAGAAGAAGCACGTATTGTTATGTCAGAAGCTGCGGTTCCTTGCCGGGCCGGCCACGTTGTGGCCCGTGCCTAATAAAATGGCAGACGCTCACCTGCAAAGCTTGCGCCATTGATATCTTGTACTCTGTGATTAGGTACCAAGAATCGTTCCTTCCATCTCATAAAGACTGCGCCACGATCGCGATCAGGGATGGTCAGGTTAGGCTTTTTCAACTCATTTTTTACATGCCGAAAGGCAGGGAAACGCTGCCAATGAACCATGTCCTCTTGTTCATTGGCGCCCCAATTTTGGGTCAAGAATCCATAACGGCTGCCTATGATTTCTGCGTCAAAATAAGTGGTCAATTCAGGCCAATCATCTGTCAAACCGCGGATACGGAGGTATCCACAAAGAAACGAGGAAGAAAAGTCTACATCCTGGTAAGGAAATGAGCTTCACTAAACAATAATAATAATTCTCGGCTTCGACGTACAACAATGTTGACATTCACTTCATAGCTATTCCTGCCGCTTTTCTGTGTACCTTGGAACACAGCACCAGGATACAAGCAGTGATGGCCTTGAACACGCACACGAATATGCGTGATGTCGAGAAGGGGGTTTGGAGAAGAGCAGGAGGTATTCATACGTGAAGAATGAGAATCCGTGGAGGCATTATTACGGGACTGGTGGGACAGGGGTCTTGAAGGTGTGGTAGCATGGGTGTGAATGGCTTTCGGGGCAGCGGGTATGGTTGATTGTGAATATACAGAATGGGGGCAAGATTGGATAGAAGTTGAAATACAGAAAGGAGAGGCCGTTGAACTGGACGTAGGAGCATCATCCATGTCCATATCATGACTAAAAATGCCTTGCAAGTCTGCGGTATGACCGAGCGGTACGCTATTCAGCTGGGTAGAGATAGTGGGAAGAGTAGTTCGGATAAACGAAGCGCTGGCAGCATCATCATCTGCGAAGACATCATCATCTTGTTGTCCTTGTGGTTGCATGTCCCGACACCAAGCACACATAGTGTTGGAATCGTGGTCGTCCTGCACTGTGAGCACAGCATTGGATGAATCGAGAGGGTTATTGCAATACAAGCAATATTTGGTTGCCTGAGCAGCTTCTGTTGATGTTTGATCCATGATGAGAGAGTATGTGTTTTCGGCTGGCATATTGTGGAAAGCTGAACTTGGGAAAAGCTGAAGTGGGTGCTGGTTGGCAACTTGGGTAGGTGTATTAATTGTGTATTAAGATTTGGTACCTGGACCGTTCACGTGCTCCTCAGAGTACGTACGGCTTGGCTCAGGCCAACTAGGGCCTGGCCAATGATTGCCGGCGCCAATGGACTCGTATCATGAGGAATAGTTTCGCTGAGTCCTTACTGCATTTTTTTATATCGTTTCATTTACGCTCTGGACTAGCGCTTGGAGGCCATGCGTTTGTTGGCATGGTTCAAATATACTACCACTAGTATTAACCATTGACGCTCACTGGCACCGTGCCACACCGGTTGAGTTGAAATTTATATCTCGCGCAATGCTACTCAGACGCTCGAGCCTCGAGAACAGGCTGAGTAACACTCGGTACTCGGTGCATGCACAGGCATGCACATGACAAGCTGCAGCTTGGTGACAACTTGTGAACGTTCCACCCAAGATCAGGGTCATCGTAACCAAGCTTCGACTTGGGTTCTTCTGCTACGGGGTCATCTCATACCATCACCAAGGACAACTTCAACACACGAGTCCACGGATCATTTCAGGTATTGCATACCCGAAGATCACCGCAGTATTCGTGATATATATATATATCTCCACTGGCGCTCGGATCCTAGTCAGGCGTCTGGACGACAAATGGAATGGTAGTAATAAAGGCACACGACGCGCAAGCATACTGTCGTCGCAGGTGCCAAAATATTGCTTCGTTGGCTATTATAATGACAGGACTACGGCGGATGATTATCCAGGTCATTCTGCCAGTACTACAGCAGTAAGGACCTGCGAGTTGACCATGGCTTGTGAATAGCAATCGCCAAGACCCATCTAGCGCTCACAAACGTGCTCTGAGTCTGGGGATCGACCAGTGGCACAGCCCCGATCCTAGGCTTCCTAGCAAGCGCCCACACGTTGACGCGCATGCTGCACGCCGCCTGTCGTCATCGTTTGCTGTGTCTCATCTCTTTATGTTAGTGTTCCAATTCTCATTCGAAGATCATCACGGAGGAACCTAAAAAGTTATCCAGGTATTTGAGTTTAACGGCCCATTTGGAGACGCTCACCAGCGTCTACGCGTGGTGCCGCTAGGAGCCAGTATGAACCCATATTACCTGTGCAAGTAAGTTTTTATCAAGTCCGTAAAAAGCCGATCTATGTTGGATAACAGATTATAAGCGGGATGCTGCTGGAATGGTAGAAGTGCAGTTGTTGCTTCGCGGTTCAACGTACGGTTTTCACTCGCTATTTTTCCAGATCCTCTGAGATATATTGTAAAAATCCGCAAGTATGTGTGGTATGTTTCGCAGCGACAAAGCATGTGTCCCTGATCTGACGTCCTCGGAGGTTATAAACGCATGCGGGGAAAGTGGCTTTACAGTGTCGACGGGGGCAATACTATTCTGGAAGGAATTATAGCCTGAAAAATCGTGGTCGTCGATTATCGCTTATGAGTCGTTCTTATCTGATCAATCTCCCCGTCGGAATTTCGTGTCTATAAAGATACTGCTGAGGACCTCAAACGAGCAACTGTCATTGCATACTAGTACGCCGAGTCGTCGCAATCATGTCAATGCGCCGTCGTGATCGTCGATCCCCCACTGGTACACACCGACTTCAAACACAGTATTCTTCCACTGTCAGCAAGGTGCGGGTGACGCTGGCGTTCAACCTAAATAATCCCAAGCTTACTGATTTCAGGTAACCTCTGCTGGAAGTGTCACCCGTCGGCAATGCGCACAGCGTCGCAGGGCTATCAACAAAGATCGAGAACTTGAAGGGGAACGAGACGTTGGAGCCGAAGGTTTTGATGATCTCATCCATTGGGTATGTCAGTGATCACTGTGTCGGCAACATGGCTAATAATCTTCAATCAGCAAGATGGTGAGGCAATTATCAGATTCAAAAAAGTGCTTGATCAAGGAGACCCCACAGCAAGTGGAATTTTGCCCCTCAAACTAGTTTTAATAAAATTGTACAGAATCACAGGGCGCCGACAAGGTGTGAACACCCTGTCTACAGAGAGGGGAGGACAACACAGGATCTTATCGTAACCCCAAGAGGAACATGCGGCAATACGGTCCCTGACAATTATGTGAGGGATTTCCTCAGCTCCTTGCGGCCTAACTTGGAGGCCAAGATCCAAGAGTTCAAGAGAATCGGCCTTGATTCAAAAACCACGCTGGATGCTTTCATACGATGGCAGGCTTCCGAGCGAGAGGGCTGGATTTTTTCTCAAAATCTGTACCTCCAACTCACTCCGTTGGAACTCAGTGGATTGATGCTAGGCATAGAGAGACTGTCAGATGGGGGCAACGGGGTGTGATCACAACTGTATTCCCAACAGTCTGTTGCAAGGTCTATTGCCACAATCTGCAGGAGAAGTAACCGTGTGCGTTCCAAAAACGCTCCATGAATGTGGGTAACTGCATTTGCACTAAGCAGGAAAAAGTTAAGAAAGAATGTAGCGATTGGATTGGTGGCTGGTCGATGAGCGATTGAATATGAAAACCACAATATGGATGGAACGGTCGTATCAAGCGTAAGTATATGATGAATCACGAAATTACAGGTCATCTTCCTCTTCCGGAAGCGGAACAGCCTCAGCCTGGTGCGGTATGATTGAGCGAGTCGCCCTCATAGACAGCAAAATAGTGACATACCTTCTTCAACTCTTCCTCATATTGTTTCATCAACTCAGGGTCAACATGAGCTTCAGCAGGGGCAAGGGCAGGGGCTGCTACGAAGTCTAGGTCATGGTTGCTGCATAATGTTCATCAACGAAATCGAAGTGGCGCAAATTGATGATGGACATACCCAACCAGCTTCCTTGCAAGCCACAGGAACGGTTTCTCGAAGTTGTAGTTAGATTTGGCGGAGATTTCAAAGTAAGGCAGATTCTTTTTGCGGTTAAATGTGACGGCGCCTGTCTTCACTTTGCGCTCCTGAATTACATGATCGGGTCAAAGGTCACCGTGTAGGGGATATGGTCTTGACTAACCTTAACATCAACCTTGTTTCCGCACAGCACAATGGGAATGTTCTCGCAAACACGCTCAAGATCGCGGTGCCAATTTGGCACATTCTTATAGGTGATTCTAGAAGTGACATCGAACATGATGATGCCGCATTGGCCCTGGATGTAATATCCATCGCGAAGACCACCAAACTTTTCCTGTCCGGCGGTATCCCAGACATTGAAACAGATCGTGCCGAAATTAGTGGAAAAGGAAAGTGGGTGGACTTCGACACCGAGAGTGGCTATACAAAGAAAAGATCAACAGAAACCGAATTATTACAGCTGCTCTGTGATTGTAAGGTGCCACGACTTACCAATGTACTTCTTCTCGAATTCACCAGTAAGATGGCGCTAAGTATCGGGGAAATCAGATTATGATCGCTCAGATGTGGAACTCTATTACTCACCTTCACGAACGTGGTCTTGCCGGTTCCACCATCACCGACTGAGTTTTTCGGTCAAAGGCGCGAGAAATGGTGCAATACGAAGCGCGCGATGTTTTGAAAGGCGTAGAAAAATCAAGATCGTCAAGAAAGAGCCGCAGAACATCAGCATCATGATCATTGCGAGCAAGATGAGGACAAGTACTCACCAAGGACCAACTTAAAGGTAGGAATCTGGGTCTGTGCCATGATGAGACTATCGTCGTTGGAGAAAGAAAACGATGAACAAGAGTCGAAAGGCAGAAATCAGGAGATGAGATAAGGTTTGGTTGCCACTTTGACGGGAAATTGCCCGAATCTGGGAGCCGCTGAGTTGGCCGAATAGATGTTCTCACGATCTTTGCAAAGGCGGAGGCATCATGAACAGAAGATACCATCCAAGTCTCAACGGATCACTCTCAGAATCAATTCGGACAGCAGATATCGAAGGATTTCATTGCATCAGTAAATACAATTACTGTAAATGACACAAGGATATGTATGCATCATGGTTTCATCCAACCGTCAAGGCCACATAGTAGCAACTTTCCCGAAGGAAAGCGGGTACGGAAGATACAGGAATATGACGCCGCACCATCACAATGGCTCAGCCCCCATCCTCCGCAACGAATCAACACCGCAAGGCGGACTCAGTCGCAAAGGATATAACGAGAGCGAACCAAGCAAAGATGCTCGATCTTGTGAGCACCCCAAAGAGCGCCTCGCTCCATCAACCAGAAAGTAACAACGCCATGCAGAAGAACAAACCTCTGTGCTGTTAGCTAACGCTTCAGGCGGTTGAATGGACACTGAAGAACTTCACGGAAAAAATTTGCATCTCGTTATATACATATTATTGAAACTCCGCCATCCCCGACTCGCGTTTGCCGATCCTCGCCGTTGACGCGTCGAGAGTGGAGAGCCCTCAATGTCAAGGTTGTCGACGTTACCGAGACCAAGAGAATCTCTGTTTACAGGTGGCCTCGACCCTTATCGTGATGTCAATGTTGTTTGTCCCCCAAACTTGCGCGAGTGCGTCCTTGCTATGGAAGATTGCTGCGAAGAGGTGGGAGACTAGGTGCATATTATAACGCGCTACAGTTCACACCACCATTATCAGGCGCATGAAGCCCAACAGCTTCTTCGAAATGGGACATTCGATCTGCCCCGCATGCGCAAGGTCCTTGAAAGCCAAAGGGTAACACCATATTAGCTTTCTTCCCAAACGCACACCGTGTAACTAGTGTTACAGGTATTCCTTCTAATCGACGAGGGCACAGTGCACAGATATAAAGCTGATCTTGCAGATGAGATTGAGCCTCAGATCAATGAACTTATTGACCGTGCAGAGAAAGGTCTCAACGCTCTGAATCGTCGAGAGGGCTTGATTCAAAACAAAGTGAGCAATTTGCCTCTTGTCCTGCACAACATGACTTGACATGCAAAGGTTGAGGTTGCACAGGCCATGCAGTCTAGAGTTGCAACGGCGCCCACCTCGAATAAGCGCGAAGAAAGGCGCCTGCAATTGCTCGCAAAGCAACGTAGGCGACTTGAAGACGAAGTGAAAGTCTTGGAATCAGAGATATTAGCATTGGTATGCACACTTTTTCAAGCAATAAGCCGTGCTGAACCAAACTTTAAGCAACGTACAAAACCAAAGAGGACTTGATTCCACAGTAGCAGCTCAGCTGCTCTCCGATAATAACATTATCGGCATTTTCAACAAATCTGGCCCATATTTCCATCGTGCGAGCAGCTCCACGAGGCCGTTCATTCCGTTCATGTCTGCGATTCCTCTCGACGTCTACTTGCATATTTCCCTAGGGTCCAGTCGCATGGTACCTCCGCCTCCACTCAGTCCATCTGCGAAGCTGGTACGATAAAGATGCAAAATGGAAAATGCGAACAAGGCAGAAGTGGGTACCGGGCAGACATAACATGAATATTCTCCTCATAGTGTAGGGACACATGCTAAGGGCTTTCCGCATTTTATTGGCATCTTCCGAAATACATCATGCCCCCGCACTGGGCGTTTGATTTTGCACTTGGGGAAGTTGCACTCTTCAATGGAGTTCCTTCTTTTATGAGCAGCAGGCCCGGGTCAAACCTTACGAGATTGCGCGCCAATGATAGAGCATCCTCAGATAATGAGTGTCAAAAGAAATTAGCCTCTCATTTGTCACCAACAATCGCAAGGTCATCAAGGTTCTTTCGGGAGCAGTTTACGGTGATCACCCCAATAACCTCCCAAGCTGTCAGACGGAAATGGGGGTGGAGATGAGGTTTGGAAGCTTGTTGCCCGTACTCCGAATATAAGCTGACCACGCACTCAAAGTTTACCAGTTACATCTCTGCATTGGCACATGCCTGCTGTCTACCTACCTCTTTGTGCTAGACAAATGATCAGGTCCCGACCCCTGAAGCACAAGGGCTACCGTCAGGACCCTGTTCTCGAATGTTGTAATTCACGTCGGCAAGACTTGCACTTGGTGGTGGATACTAGCTCAGCGTTTTCAACCATGTTCACCGCATCCGTTCAGACGATTAGAACTCAAACATTAGCCGAAATCCCACTTAAGTGATCAATCTTCTACATTGATTCAGGAGTCTCCCATATCAGGTCCCAGCAAGTGGATTTGTTCTGGTCCGGTCAAAATAGCGACTAGTCAAAAGTCTGAAACTTGTGTACGCGTGTTTGTACACGATACACTCCTCAGACTAGCACCCCTTCAGTCTCTTTTTGCTTACCCTCACCATTGCATAATGTGGGAGCCAGAACCCCCGCGACCGTTACCAGCGCACTTCTTGCAAGAAGTGTTTTCCACAGCACCGATCTATGACCTCATTTTTTGCGATCTAAGCCCTCGCACCCTCGTGTGGCTTTCGCGCACATGTCGTCGTGCACATGAGGCCGTAACTCGCTTTATCTGCCGTGCGTACAACATCAATCGACACTTGTCTCGTTATTTCCCAGACCCCCTCGCATTCCGGTCCCTCCAAGCACGCACTGGACTGGTTATTTCAGGCTCCAATGCGTTGCAGTTCCTTGACAGGAGCTTTTATCCCGAATCAGATCTCGACCTCTACGCCCATCCTGGTCACGTTTACGAAGCGCTGGAGTGGCTAGACTCTGTTGGGTATAAATTCAAACCCGAGTCCTGGCAACAAGAGGACTGGCGTGATGAAGTTCCAGCTGACTGGGACGGTACAGCAAAAAGAATCGACCGATTCGGAGAAATGATGATCAATCGTGAACCAGACATGGTGTACTCTGATGTCGCAGGTGTTTACACTTTCACGCGCATTGTGACTATGGATACAGAGACTGTAACGCTCAAGGTTCAAATCATTGCATCAAAGTGCAATCCTATCCAGACTATCACGCAATTTCATTCAAGTTTGTCAATTTGTCGCTTTTCCTTCGAACATATTTTGAGGCTTCACTTGCAGCATGCGTGATGAATATTATTACGTTTGACGCAGCTTATTCCTTTTATCCTGTTGCAACCTTTGAGGAGCGAATGGCCATCCAAATTCCCGGGTCAAACCGCTTGGATGTCGTCGCAAAGTATGTTAAGAGGGGTTGGAGAGTTTATGCAGTGTTCGGGCCGGACCATGTCGCTCGTTCCCAACGATTTCTTCTGAACGAGAAGAGGTGGGTGGGTGATCGTCATTGTTGGTCCATTCCTCTGGACACCACAGGGGTCACGCCCCGCCCAGTATTATCCCTATCCTCAGAACCTTTTTTATGGGACCCCTCTACCCAAAATGGTTGGATAATGGAGTGCGAAGGCGATTCCCCCTCTACCTATGTGCCGAATATGCGCACTCATCTGGTCATGACCACCATTTTCCGCTACAACTATAGCCTTCCTGACCTAAAGCTCGCCAAGGAAATCCGTAGTTGGTCACTCTCCCAGGGTTCACTTAATCACTCACTATTATCAAGAAAGAACTGGACATGGTACGTTCACTCAACCTAAATTAGTGCATCGCGTTTACACACGTGTAGGTTCGACGCTGAAATTCCAAGGTTCCGGGCTGAGTTCTCATGAGCAGTAAGGCTTGAGATTTACGAAGATGAAACATTTGTTGTTGGACACAATAAATTATCACAACTGGTTTCAAAATGTCACGGTCGTACTCTCACTCGAGGTGAAACCTTTGATGTCGATCGTAGCGTCAATACTCACCGGCCAAGTCGGCTTTTGGTGAAATGATGCTCGCGATGAGCTCCTAGCAACGCAATGGATTCTAACCAGATCGACAATAGTCAAAATCTACCATTGAAGTACTGAACACTGACAATCTCAAGTGCAGCTCAGCGCTCAAGCGCTCAACGTTTAACATTCGAGGTCGCGCCCTCTTATGGAAGACAGTATGCACACCTACCCATCAATTTACCCCTAAGTGCAACTCGTTGCCACTTCAATTTATCGAATCATTCATCTAGTGATGCGACGTCGAGTTATGCTGCGACTATCTCTGGAAGTTCCGCCAAAAAGCTCGCTACCCTAATTCGTTACTGGTCTCCCCCAGGATTAACGGAGTATTAATCACGCATTAACGAAGCGGAACTGAGTTTGATGTGTTCATTTCATCCACCCACCAGAGCCCCGACTTGTGAATTTTGATTGTGCACAGAGGAACATCGCAAAGCACTTGATCATCCAGCCTAGAATTCTCGGAGACACAGATCTGCGCTAGATAATAAGCTCCTCCAATCTATACAGCCCAACACCGAGTGCGATTTGTTGTTCCTGGTGTTTACGCCTTTTTCTCCATTCGTTCGGAGTTTCCCTCGGTGTCCCTTCAGCCCTCTCCTTCACTATTCGGCTCTGAACCTTGGCGAAGGGTTCTAACGCCCCTCGAAGACACCCCATACGTTCATGAAGTCCTATCTCGGGTTCTATATGCGACATGATATTCCGAAGTAGTTCATGTGACGGAGGGAATTGCAACAAGGAAACAAACGAAGCGTCCAGCAAGACTTGCAGGAAGGATATCGTCTGTAGAGTGTCAGGCTTTATCTTGACTATTGAGCATAAACATACATACCTTATCGTACGGCGGGGCGGCTCCGCCACGATATTCTATCACAACATTCGATGCCACAGATTTTAAGAGGGTACGAATGTACTCCTCGGTTCCACCAACTGCCCAGCCGTCCAATAATTCCAAGATCAAGATCAGATCTTGTGCATCTGGCAAGTATTTTCTGATTGCCAAACGGAGTGCAGCAGGTGACGTCGGATACGAGACGCACATCAGCATATAAGCTGATAGAGTCGGGGTCCAGGCCTTGTTACTATCCACATCCATAGCCTCAGGATTGGTCTGTGACTCCCGCTGCTTATCAACAAGCGCCTTCGCTAGAGAGATCATCTCGTCTTCGGAGATATCAACTACCGAGTTGAATGCCGACATGATACTCTCCTGTTGCACAAACTATTATTGGATTTATCATGCTAGTGAAGGGGATCACCCACCCAGTCGCCGTGTTGTTTTAGTGCTGTGAGAAGCCTGCCTTCTTCTACCATGCCTGCGCTAACGACACGACTCTCGATCAAGTGCCGCATGACACGCGGAGAGTATTGAGGATTGTCAGCGTACTCCTTTGCAAAGAAGAGGCCCAAAAGCTCTTTGACAAAACCGTGGCCATAAAGAGCTTCCGATGTTCCGTCCTGTTGGCAAAGTTAGCATCAGCGACTCTGATCGAGACTGTAATAGCGCACCGGTTTCGAGATTGACAGTTTATTACTTGAGGATGGCCCACTGGCTGAGGTATTCTCCTTGACCCATCTAAAAAATGCTTCATCCGCCTTATGAGGTTCATTGTGCCGCAAATGATTTGCCATGTCGACAAGCAGCTTAGATCTGGGGTCATTGTCCACTAGCGTCTCAGCTTTGGGATTCGGTGCCAGCCATTCAGAAGTTGCGGAGGTTTTTCCGATTGCACCAGCAATGGTAGATTTCAAGTTCGGATCCATGGGAATGATGTAAACTATCGAACGATTTGGAGACTCGGAAGTCGACGGAGCGGTCCGTGAGACATTTGCAGGGCACAACGTTAATAGAATTTGCCCTGCATCTGCGAGCAGAAAATTCATGTTAATGCCTAGTTTGATGTTCGGTGCAAAAGCGGACGAGAATAGGATAGAATGCGACGCAAGAACTACACCATAGCGCATGTCCCAGAGAAGGATTGATATCTCTGACGATGGCGTACTGGTCATAGTGGCGAGGAGAACCAATGAGGAACCCAGTGAAAGGAGACACATGCCGCGTCCAAAAGAATGAGCATTCAAACGCGATATTTGGGCCAGAGCTAATGTCTTGCCAATCTGAGTTACAGATATTGTTGGGTTGTTTACCTCGAGCTGGTAAGCAGCCAAAGTATGAGATTCATCTTGACGACGTGAGTAATTTTCCAAATCAGAACAGATACACAAGCTCACTTAAGTAGCTCAACACCCCACAGGGACTACATGAAAGGGCGATAACGTGCTCTTCTATTTTCTGTCCCGAAACTCCATGAGAGATCGGAACCTGGTTTTTGCCGATGATAGTCATGTCCTTGCCAGTGACAGATACAATGGACAGAAGCAGCAAGGAGTCAGAGCTTGAGCAGAACACTATTACGGTGTCTGGGGGATTTTCATGATGCGGCAGAAAATTACATGACGCGCCAGGGAAGAAAAACACGTCCAGGAAGTGTTGTTCGTGCGGACATATGAGAGTGGACTGGATGTTCAACTCATCATCTGCGACGCTGATATCGCCAGTGGAAGATACGAGTAAAATCTTTGAACTTTTATCGTCCAAGTAGATACGCGCGACTTCGTGGGGCAGCTAACGTTTGCATTAATGTAGACCATAACTTGGAATGTTTTCATGGGCCAGACACACCACAATTTCGCGTTTGTCGCTTTTGCCTGAGGCGCCACCTGAGATTTTTTGCTTCATAATCCATACCGTCCGGTCCCTGTTCTTCACAGCAACCTCCGGTGCAGAAGAGACGAGTGCATAGGTTGTGCACATGCGTCCGTCATCCTCTGGCGTCCACCGGCTGCTCGCAGGTCCAGAAAATGTGACATTGGATCCACAAGTGTGCGAGGCCACCGTATGAAGTTCAGATAGCTGAAAACAAAAAAAAATCTCCATTAACGCATCTCTGCAAGAGTCCAGAAAACTCACATCAACAATATGTAGACCTTCTGCCTGGACAGTCACTGTTGCATGACTGGGGAAATCACGGCTGTATGACGCATATGTATGATTGTGTACTGTTTCGCGTCTTGTCTTCGTTGGAACAGGGTAGCTCAATGCTTGGAACGGTTCTCCGATGAGTGAGCTCATCGATGTTTGTGAAGAAGATCAATTGCATTCCGAGGTGTCCGGGGAGCCATCTATTCGGGGTCTCAGTAAAGTCACGACTTAATTATCGTTATGTAATGGACCCGATCCTGGTTCAGTTACAGTACTTCTTCCTTCTAAAAGGTCCCAACTGGATGAAAGTCACAAGAACACAAGAATACGTGATTGCGGAACCAGTTCTGGTTATCACAAGGCCATTATCGTGAAGGGCTGTAATAGTAAGTAAATATATACACGTTCCTTACGGGTCGCGCCAGCCTGACTCAATCTCTAATATCAATTTAATTACTCAGCGTCCGAGTACCACATAGTACTTGAAGCTTGAAGTTCTGGATTTCAGAGTCGTGCCAGAGTCCGGATCCCACGCCAGTGACGCGGCTAGTGCTTTGATTTTGCTCTTTCACTGGCAGTTGCCAATCTTCTGCTACATCGGGTTGTTTGGTTTCAAGAAAATCGTTTGAAATGCCCCGAAGATTATCGTGTCTGCCGCAGTGCTGGACGCTTATCAGAACTTTTCCAAATTCCATGCAGTAAATGGGCCACTGATGATTGCATCTTATTGGGCGACGTGACGCAATAATAATAGTTCAGCAGCGACTCTAACGAATATTCGAGAGCAATAACCGTCACCGCTCTGGCCCCAGGAAATTATTAATGACGGTCGCAGCGTCCCCTCACCAGCATATACTGCTCTTTTCCCTGGCCTTTGGAGTCGCATGTCTCAGATTCACAAACTCCCAAGATCATGTAGAGATCGAGCTCTGTAGCCGACTCTACTATAAGGCAATTAACTTTCACTTGCCCGTCCAGCATATCACTGACACCATGCAGAAATACATTCTCTGTGTACATTCCACTCTCTTTATTAGAGAGAATGACTATCTTCGTCTACAAAGGGCTGTCTAGGGGAGACTTATTTCAACCGTAATCATTGAGAGTCAACGCGATTCGATGTCATTTTGCCTGTACAATGCGACCGTGATTCATGCTTCCGCTTTCGCAACGGCCCCCGTGGTTGATGACACAGCACGTGGCTCGTTTCTGGCTTGATCAGTATCTGTGGGCCGTTGGGTGCGTCTGTAGGCCGAACAAAGTCACGGTTCCCTGCTGCTTACGCTACAGAAACCCTTGAATAGATCTGAAGCAGCTACGAAACTTAAAACGACAGTCCAAACCACATGCCATTAATATTCCAGTCAACCGGAACCAAGTTGTAGATTTTCATGGCAGTTTGTCGACATAAATGCTCATTGGTTGCTATAGGATTTCAGCGAGTCGTTGAAGGTTCACCAACCTGCACAGCTCGAGCACAAGTAGCGCCATTGATAGACCCTGTTGTCGGTAAGTAGTAGTCCTTGTGGTGTTAGGACGTAGTTTTACTACGTTGCAGAAAATGCGGCAGGTCCAATTGATGAGCTGCAAGTCTTCGGGAGCGGATACTGGTCATTTACTTATCGGTGCGCAGGTGTGGGATTTTCGAAAGCGGTGGAAAAATTACATCCGAAACCCATTGGAGATACATGTCCTTGCACACTAGGGTCTGCCTATTATGGTGCGTGGAATGATTTGTGCACCAGGGATTTCCTTGAAGCCTCGCCGGGGCTAAATATAATTCTGACAAAGAGCTGACATGTGGTGGTGCGAGTCGAGCGGATGAATTTCGCCCCTGAGACTCTTTTTTACGCGAGCTACTGTACGGAGCGCCGTAAATAAGCTTTCAGTAAGACTTTCTTCTTACCAATCTCGACGGTGAAGGAATCCGAGGACTGAGTACTGACTCAGCAAACCCTCGCCCGAACTCGGCATCTCGGACCACTTCGGCACAACTTCAGCACATCTCTAGAGCCCTTATTATACAAACATAGTCTTAAGATATGAACCCACTTTCTTCGTACCCGTCTTCCCAGTCCGTTTTTCACTCGCTGCCCTCGAGCGACGCGACTCTCACAAATGACAGCGACGGCGGAGCCGCCATCTCCAGTCAAAGAAAAGCCAGGCGCATCATGGAAAAAGGATGAGGAGCATGTCGTCCCAAAAAATCGCATAGGCATTGTTTTCTTTGGCTTGATGTGCAGTACATTCTTGGCAGCTTTAGACCAAGTACGCAACGTCTCATCTTTGTGAAAATTGGGCTCACATTCCGCAAGACCATTGTAGCCACCGCCTTGCCCACAATCGTAGCGGAACTTGGAGGAGGAAAGAATTACGGTTGGGTAGGAAGGTCCGTATCATGATGTTATTCAGCGTCGCCGCAGTCTTACACTAACATTTCTTTCTACTGTCCAGTTCGTACATGTTGGCGTCCGCTTCTTTGGGCCCGCTATACGGAAAGCTATCCGACATCTTAGGCCAGTTCCATGCTCACATACACCCTCACCTGGAAATTAACTACTTGTGATCTGCAGGCCGCAAACCGATGCTATACGGTTCCATCGTCATATTTTTAGTATGTTCCTAGCACGTGCATTGGTCCAATTCGGCTCTGACATCATAGATCAGATTGGTTCAGCGTTGTGTGGAGCGGCCCAGACTATGACATGGTTGATTGTCTGTCGTGCAATACAAGGAATCGGCGGAGGGGGCATCATACAACTCGTACAGATCACCATATCCGACATCGTCTCATTGCAAGAGTGAATATCTCTCAGTATTGCTGCCAGGGTTTCGTTTTTCATCTTGTTTGTTTTCAGCCGAGGCAAGTATGGTGGATTCATTGGCGCCACTTGGGGCATAGCAAGGTAAGATCATTTCATCAAGTTCTCAAAGTTTAAACCTTATATATTTTTCAGCGTCGTCGGACCGTTAATTGGCGGCGTAAGGTCTTCGCACCTTTTGAATTGATCCAAGAATTGATGGTTATTTCTGCGTTCTAGGCCTTTACTGATCATGTAACTTGGAGGTGGTGAGTGCTCGCATTCTGTTGTTGATCAAATCATCAATCGAAGCCCACCAGGTGTTTCTGGATCAACTTGTGCGTTTAATATGTATTTCCAATGTTTGCCCCGAGATTAGAAGCTCATTATCAACACGTCTTTCGACAGACCGACTGGCGGCTTGGCTGGGGCACTTTTATTTTTCTTCCTAAATTTAAATCCCCACCAAGGAAGACCACTCCGCGACCATATCCGGGAATTCGATTTCGTTGGGCTTTTCGTGATCGTCTCAGGTGTCGTTTGCCTGCTTATAGGTTTCAACTCAAGCGAAACGACATGTAATGTTATCCTTTTGTTCCAGGGGACAAAATCTTACTGGTCTTTAGGGCAAAGTGCCGAAACCATTGCCCTCCTTGCTGTGGGAGGCACGTTGCTTATCCTTGGTGGTGTGAATGAGGTATATACAAAGCGGTCTCCCATCATTCCTCCTCGTCTTTTCAAGGTGAGTTGTCGAGAAAGTTATTTATGCTGTTCTCTCATGTTTGTTAGACACGAACAACTGGCTTGATATTAGTTTCTGTATTCCTGCACGCTGTGGTATTCTTCACAGGTACGTCACGCGTGCAAGTCTGTTTTGGATGATAGTGATCATTCACATGACTATCCCAGGTTCTTAGTGCGTATTTTGTAAATACAATTTGTGCCCGACATGCTTAGGTGGTTTCTAGCTACCTTCCAATGTATTACCAAGGTAGATCTCCTACATTCTTCGAGTATGCTCTTTGCTGAGCTTGACACCAGTTCTTGGCGCATCGGCAACGAGCTCTGGCATCAGGTGAGTATTCAATATTTGGGTCGTTGTTTTGACGTTACTGATATGCGCAGAATGCTACCTTATTCTTTAAGCAGTGCGCTCATGTCAGCGGTTTCTGGAATGGTTGTGACCCGCACGGGAGCCTACCGTCCTACCATGTGGTTCGGATGGTCTGTCATGACGCTTGGTTGGGGCCTCATGATCATGCTGGATAGTACGAGCACCAAGTATGTGTATAGTCGCTGTCGAAGCCAAGTGATTACTATAACTCTGTCGAACAGTGCAGAGAAGGAAGTTTACCCCTTTATTGCTGCGCTTGGTATTGGTTGCTTGTTCCAGGTGAGTCTACTACACACATCATACCGATCCGCGCTCACCATTGCCTCTGTGACAGACCCCGCTCATTGCCATACAGGCTGCTATGCCTATCAAGGATATGGCTACCAGTACAGGTGCTTTTGTGTTCTTCCGGTAAGTGTGATTTTACAATGTGCATTTCACAGGTACTTATTGGTCTTCAGAACTCTTGGGGGTACGGTAGGTATCACGATCGGGGAAACTATCATTTCCAGCGTCCTCCAGCAGAAACTGCGGGGGATCCAAGGGCTCTCCATTGACACTTCTGCAGCGGGTTTGAATGATAGCGTCAGGCAGATTTCTTCTATTTCTGTAAGAAACAATTTTATGATCTTGGTTCTGGCTTGCTCACCAGTTTTACTAGAACCCAACAGTGCGTGGTGAGGTCATGCATGCTTACTCGCAGTCTATCAGCACGGTTTGGTTGGTCAACGTGCCGCTAGCTGCGTTCGGTCTCTTTCTGATTCTCTTTATTCGTGGCTACACGCTCGAGCGTACGATCATCCGAAGTGATGGGAAGAAGCTAGGAGACGTCGAGAAGGGTGCTAGTCAAACAACGATTGAAGAGAACTCACCAGTCACGAAGCCAGAATCTTTGGAGAACGAAAAGAGACAAGCCTCCAGCGACGATATCACTGAGCGCACGCAGACAGACACGGCAGATGACACTACTAGTGCCAAGCAGAAGACGGAAGCATAGAGTGAGGGACGGACGATACCTGATTATACCTTATCAATGGTGGTCGCGGACGGCGCATGACATTTAATGACTTGCATGGCAGTGATTTGAAACCTGTAAATTTACGCACTAGAGCATCACTTGTATTTCTCTGCAATTTGAATGTACTCGAGACGTCCGTCGCATGCACTGGCAAGACGATGATCTACTAAATCATGCTGTCAGTAAAAAGTTCGACGAACCGGAAGCTAGGGTGAAACCTATCGGAGCAGATCTGACGTGACGGTCCGACCAGTAATTTCTGCAGGCCATTACCATCGATTTTTATCGAGGTTTGTGTTTAGGGGCCGAAAGTATAAAAATACCCTCAGCGTCGTAGGTCACGTGAGAGGATTTTTCAAGTAGTGATACATTTTTGCGATCGGTTACTTCGTCCATTTACCACTACATAGTCTCGCGCGGGCGATCAGCGTGCCTATGGACACTCCCAACACCGAAGATGTGGATATGATAGAAACTCGCCCTCGCAAAAGGATTCGCAGCAGCACAAAACGCAAACGTGCGACGAGTCCCACTCACCTTCCCAGAGTGCCTCTATTGTTTGCACCGTTCCGCGCTCTGGGTCTAATCACAAACCACATACCTTTTTATGTTCAAACCCGTTCTTACAAGGGTGCAACTGAGGGACCCCGGATACATATTTTAACCTGTCTCGGCAGATCATGGGCGTTATGGGAGGGGGGTAAGATGGGCCTGCTATTTGTCGGTGAGTTGTTGGTATGTTTCAAGTCAGAACCTATGTCTGATTTTCTTGTGTGATGGTGCACAGGTCCGGAAGTTCAAGACCCTATTTCGTGTCTAGTCATGGATGGAGATGCTGTTTGGGCAGCGTCTGGCGCACATGTCATCAAATATCTCCGAGGAAAAGAGGTAATAATTTTCAGATATTCCACGTACTTTTTTGTTGACTCAGCTACAGGTTTCACGCTTGTCGAATCCGCTCCGGACCCCCCTTGCATTTTTCATTATATTTGGCTCTCAGTTGCTTGCATTGACGGAAGATGGCGGGCGGATGCTAATATGGGAGTTATCGACCAATGGTGCGTTTTCTGCTCGATCACCTCGAGCATTTGTTTCATAATTGCTTCAGAACGAGCCCTATCTGCAACTATCCAGTTTGATATTGGGTTTACTGCTACATCAATTCACCATCCTGCCACATATTTGAACAAAGTTCTAGTTGCTAGCAATGAAGGCGATATGCAACTTTGGAACATCCGTACACAGTGAGTTGAATATCTGTAATCCATGACTTGAATCCAACGGCTACCACAGGACATGTATACACAAATTTTCTAATTCTCAATTGCGCACATTACCATCTCAGGAGCATATGACCTCATTGCCGAGTCCCATCACAGCGTTAACGCAGTCCCCTGCTATTGACGTGGTTGGTGTGGGTTTTATGTCAGGAGAAATATCTGTGTACGACGTTCGTGCCGATGAGCGGCTCATGAGAATGTACATGGATAACGGCGGAATAAAAGCTTTATCTTTCCGGAGCGGTATGTTGCTGCAGACTTGAGCCAACTTAATTCTCATCTCGCTGTATACTAGATGGTCACCCGATTCTGGCGTCTGCCTCATCATCTGGACACATTGCACTCTGGGACCTGGATTCTGGAGGTCGGCTTCTGCACCTCATCCGGGGCGCACATGATGGTGCTGTTAGTGCACTTGAGTGGGTCCCTGGACAGCCTGTCCTCATCAGCTCAGGTGAGGATAACAGCGTCAAGGTAGTTATAAGAACCAGCAGGTTTGTTTATCACTGATGGTCATTAAATAGCAATGGCTATACGAATCCCCCACCGCTGTTCCTCGACTTCTGAAATTCAGATCTGGTCATCATGCGCCCCCACATCTCATTCGGTTTTATGGTGAAGATGGTAAACAATTGCTATCTGCGTCAGCAGACCGTACCCTACGGTATGTTTCTGTTGTTCGAGACTCAAGATCATACGAAATGTCACAAGGTAGGTGCCGAGTGCACCATGGTGTTATCGATCGCTGACCTGAATCTCCGCAGGATCTCTCGTACGGAAAGCTACGACTCTATCAAAACCTCTTGCTTCATTGAAATTCCCTCCCATCACCTCCATCTCTTGTTCGTCGACACGATCCAAGGACTGGGATGACGTCTTGACTGCACATGCTGACGAGATGTGCGTGCGGTCTTGGACAGTGCTCAACAAGCGCGTTGGAAAGCATACGTTTAATTCCGCTGAAAGTTCCAAAAGGAAGTCTCCTTCAGGTGTTGTAAAGGTGTGCCGTCTTCTTTGCTGCATTCTGTACTCTTAACCTGTAATTGAATCAGTGCGTCTGCGTTACTGCTTGTGGAAACTTTGGTCTTGCGGGATCTTCAACCGGGGAGATTCACATGTGGAACATGCAGTCCGGGTTGAAACGAAAGTCGTTCAAGGTTGGGCCTTGTCCTCAAGCCGTAATTGATCGCGTTGGGCTCTCGTCCATGACGAAACCAAAAGCCAGCGAGCGTGCTATTACTGGCCTGGTTTCAGATGCTCTGAACCGGGTAGTCATTGCCACTACTTCAGATGGCACTGTGAATGTGAGATTTTATAGTACTTCCGCTTCTCCCAACTTACACTGATTAATGGCTACAGTTCTTCGACTTCCACGCCTGCACTCTGGACCAAGTGATGGTTTTGCCAACATCAGCGAGTTTGATGATGTTACAGCGTGACTCTGGATTACTTGCAGTCGTCTGCGATGATATGGCCGTTCGAATAATTGATATTGAAACTCGTAGAATCGTCAGAGAACTAGTATGTGGCGACCACGGTCGAATACTTGACATTGTAAGTTGCGGACATTGCGTTGGCTATCAGAACTTTGCTAAAGCAGTAACAGGCATTTTCGTCAGATTCGCGCTGGATAGTGGTCACATCGTTGGACTCTGTGATACGGACATTCGATATACCTACTGGTCAGCTAATAAATGCGTTCCGCACACCTAGCGTCGCGACGAGCGTTGCGTTCTCGCCGACAAATGACTTTCTGGCCACTACACACGTCGACAGTGTTGGCATCTTCCTTTGGTAAGATGCTACGTACCGCCTTCTTACATTGGATAATAACCCTGGATAGGGCAAATCGATCTCAATATTCGGAGGTTGCATTTCGTGCAATTTCAGAAGATGATATTGCGGAAGCCGCACTTCCTTCGATGCAAGGGTCTGAGGAAGACGAAGGTAAACCATCTGCTCATTTGGTTTTATGTACAATTGCTCATTTAAATCCAGCATTGGAGGCTTTGGAAGCATTGGGGGTGGAAGATAAGCCCACGGACGTCTTCTCGACGCCATCTCAATTGGATGGAGACCTTGTAACATTAACATTACTCCCTCGCGCACGTTGGCAGACACTTCTAAATCTGGAGGTTATTCAGGTTCGCACTCGTCCGTTTGTTGTTTTACACTAGAGTTCATTGTTTTGCAGCAACGGAATAAGCCAAAAGAACCACCTAAGAAACCCGAACATGCACCCTTCTTCTTGCCTACTTTACCGGGCGTCGAGCATCGTTTTGCTATCGAAGAGAAAAAGCAAGAGACACAAGAAAAACACACCCGCAGACTCGACAAAATCGCTGCGAACTCCCGAAGCGTACTACAAAAGTTACTGGCCGAGTCAGATAAAGATAGTGGCTGTATGATTTTTTTCGTTCGTGATCTGTTTGAGTTTGATCACTAAGGCTTTTTTCAGTGGATGATGCATTGTTCGACTATATCAAGAGCCTCTCGCCGGCAGCAATTGATTTGGAGCTGCGCTCGTTAGTTTCGTTCAACAACCTCCAACAATTTCTTCGCGCCATCAAGCGACGCCTGCAATCGCATCTTGATTTTGAAGCCGTGCAAGCACTACAAAATGTCGTCCTGCGACTCCATGCGGACGTGATTATCGAAAATGAGGATTTGCGGGCTGAGTTAGAGGAGCTCCTGAAAATACAGAAGAAAGAGAGTGGGCGAGTATTGGATTTACTGGCTTCGTCTCTCGGCACACTTGGTTTTGTTCGGGATGCACAATAGGCAATGTCCCTTGACTGCGAGTACACAAAATAAACAAGAGGCGGCCCATGTACCACTTTGATAGGTCCGACCCACAGTGGATTTTGTATTACGTAAATGTGGGCTTGTGGCACGTGCCTGTGTCACGAACGCGTCTCAACTGTTGTCAGTGTTGATCATCATCGGATGCCACGTTTGGTCAATGTACCACCACTAACACCTCTATTTTGTCTATATGCCCGGCTTCAAGCCAACTAACACATCCTCGCCCGTGAAGCCTCCCGTTGCAGGCCAACGCCCGTTAGTATCTTTCCAGGCAACAATATCCGATGTCTCCCGCGTCTCGGCGACCTCGAAATCTGAACTAAACAACCTGAGTCCTGTGGAAGTCGAATTTTTCGATGCAGTTGTCAAAAGAATACCCCCAAACGCTACCTCGTTTCTCTCTGGACTAAAGGCGTACAACGACGAACTGCACGATCGGGGTTGGGATAGTCAGACGGAGACAGTGCATTACGGGAGGCTGCTGGAGCTATGCAAACTCCGAGGACCAAGCTGGAGTCACAAATGGGAGGGGGTGAAACAGCAGCATGGTTATAACAGTCCCTCAAAAATTCCAATCCCTACGATGTCTGCCAAATTACCCATTCCGACTTCGAAGCCTGCGAGGTCAACTGCCCGTCTCGCAACACCTGTCCGCGACGAGGATGACGATGTATTTACCCTTCACTCACACCAAGACCAGGAATTGGATGACACTGCAACAGAAACGGAAACACCTGTGTCCGATGCCGATTCCGAGGAGGCCCCTCCTCGCCCCCTCACGCGCCTAAACCAGGCTACACGTCCCAACGCATCAGTGCATTTGACACGGGTGACAAGGACGCCTGCAAGCCGCACTTCAAACATCCTTCCACCTGCACTAACACGTGTATCTACGCCCCGTCCTCAAACAGCCATTGGTCGTCGTCAGCCAGCTGTATGGGAAGGAATGTCAGACACCACCGACGATGGCGATGTACCAGGTTCTTTATCAACTACTCCGCCATCTTATCGCGCTGCTGTCACAACGCCTGTCCCCCAAAAGGCACGGGGTCAGCCGATAGTTCGTGCATCGTCACCGATTAAAAACCCTGTAGCAGTCAATGCAATCGAACTTACAGGAGGTCGTGCGCGTAAGGGTAGCGTGATCAATGAAGATGAAGCGTGGCAAAAAATTAAGATGTCACGAGATGAAGAAGACGCAGACAAATTCCGTGAAGACAAACTCCTAGAACGCTGTTGGGAGATTTGGGTTCTCGGTCACCAGTGGCTAATGGTAAGCATTTACTAATTATGATCCTGTCAGGTGGTGATCCTTCAATCTAGACAACGAACGAACAAGTTGCTCAAGCTCGGGATAATGTAATCCTAGGTTCTTCATTACGCTCCTGGAGGAATGCTACTGCCTCGTGCCTTGAAATGCACGCTCGTGCTACTTCCATTGCCGATGCGCGCTGCCTTCGCTTCGCCATTGATATTTGGAGTGCAAAACATAAGCAGAAAAAGCAGTTACAGTGGCGTCATGACATGCGCACCAAGATGAAGACGGTTCGCGAAAGACATGAAGCCAAACTTGTCAAATATGCATGGGTCAAATGGCAACAGTCCCACCACTCTCTTCTAAACGAGCTGCAGTACAATGAACGCGTAGTTGCACGGTTTTTCCTGCGATGGAAAACCCATTTGTTGAAGCTAGACCGCATGGATTCTGCTGCAGATGAATTTTCTCAGAGAATCAAGGGGGGTGCTGCTCATAGAGCATGGAAGCACTGGCAAAAAGTCATGGCTGCCAGGGACGCTGGCAAAACCGTTGCACACAAGGCGGCACTCAGGATTAAAGGAAACGTGATGGACCTGTGGAAAAAGCAAACGTTAGTAGACATGGTTTTCTTCACATTCAGATAACTAAAACCTTTTGTAGCCGTGAGCGCCAGACGGCGGATGCCTATCGCGATGTTGCTATCTTAAAGCGAGCAATAAGCACATGGAAAACTACCAAGGACCGAATACGTGTACGTTTAGTTGCTCAATAATGTCGCACGATACTTATTTCAGTAGGTCACCGAAAAGCGTGCGGACAAATATCTCGCTCGTCAGGATGCCTTTTTACTTCGAGCTGTCGCCAGGGTTTGGAAGGCTCGTGAACGCGGGAAACTGCTCGAAAGGGTAAGAGACATGCGTCTAGTGAAAAATTCAGTGGCTGTTTGGAAAGATCGCTTGCGAGAACGAAAGCATCTCGAAGGTGAGCGTAATTTAGTAATTAGATTGTTCCAGAGATCTCTAACTGCGTGACAGATTATGCTCTCGCATTCTCTATGCGCTCCGATTCATACGGTGTCTCTTCAGCTCTGCGAACTTGGTATCAGGTCTATACAATTTACCAAAATCGCCGCGTCTTTGCCGTTCAACGCGACCTTGCTCGTGTGCAGTATGATGCTCTACTCAAATGGCGCATCAAGCTGAGGGCGAAGATGAAGCTGATGAAACAAGCTCGATTCGTGGAGAACTTCATTCTTCAGCGAAAGATTTTGAAAGCCTGGAAGGTCAAGTTTGAAGAACGTCAAAGGCTGAAGAAACTCGAAAACCTTGAGATCCGTCGAATTCGCGCTTTCATGACAGGTAAAGTTGACGTATTCATGATCCAATCGACGAGTCTGATGTTTTCATTAAACCGAAGCATGGCACCAAAAATATCAAAAAAAGCGATTCCGTCGGTTGGCAGCGCAGCAAATTGATGAACTCGTATCTCTGGCAAGTCGAACGATTTCCACAAACTTTGAAATTCAGCTTAAGTGCATTATAGCGAATCAAACGGGATGCCCTTAGACTCTGGACTAATCGTGTCATTGAAATCAAGTTACGGGAACTGGAAGTCAGCCAGAGAAGCGCCCACGCACTGACAGTGTACGCGGCCATCTGCACCTCCATAATTTCAACACGACTGACCTTTTCCTATTAGCTTTGCCTTCAAGAAGTGGAAGAACATATGTTTACGCCACGTAGAAGACCTCAGCCTCATGGAGAGTCATCTTGATATCAAACGAGCTGGTCAGTATTCAGGTTGGCATCATCTAGCTGCTCATTTAACTCTTGTACTACAGAGAGCGTTCGCCGGATGTTCCATCGTTGGCTTACGACGGCCCGTGCTCGACGTCATAAACGCATCACTCTGCGTGAAAAGGAACTCGAATTTGATCGGGCAAATGTTCAGGTTGCTTGGAACAGATGGAGAGAACGGTACATGAATGAGAAACTGCGACCCCTTGTGAGTTTTGTGGCATTTTCAATAAAGCAAACCTTCTTGACCCCAAAAATCACAGCTATGCCAGATGGCCATTCAGAATGAAAAGAATCTCCTCTTCCGCGCCTTCGGTATTTGGCATTCGAAGACCCGAGTGTGTCATTTTTTCTACTCTACATATCCCTCATTTGTTAATACTTGTTCAGTCTCTCCCAGCCATCCGCTTCCAGGCCTCACGAACCAAGATGAGCTATTGGGCCATCTGGAGAGCTGCTATGCCGCAGGCACTTCTGGCTAAAAGAGCCCGAGAGACTCATAACGATGCTGTCCTGAGTGAGATTAATTTTTTTGGCCATCATATCAAGTGAATGACCTTCGTAATCCAGATCGAGCATTCGAAAAGTGGCATCAAGCCTACAAAACAAAAACTCACTTGAAGGAAATAGCGTGAGTTCTTTCCACCACATGACTGCACAGGTCCATTCAATTCCTTCCAACAGTCGTGCTCGTTATCTTCGTTTGCCGTCCGTCAGTCCCGGGCGAGCCAATCCAACGCCCAAGCCCCCGGCGCGCACGAGTCGTAGCCCATTTACCCGTCAACATGTCCGTGTAGAAAGCGAAACAGAAGGCTCGGAAGTAGGTTTGAACTGCCCTGCCGCTACTCGGTCTTCTGTTTTGGTTTCTAGACCTGGCATTGCACGCCTTCTTGCAAACCAAACGCGTCCCGAACCTGTTGGCCACCAGAGTGCCAGGCCCTCAAGTCGGGGACACCGTGATCCCAGTCCGACTAGATCAAACAAAACTTCCATACCACCATCCCAGGCACCTTCCTCACCTATACGGCCCAGGTTCATGGCAAGACGAGCTATCAGCCCTGCAAGGTCCAAGAGCTCTCACGCTAGGGGAGTTAGTCCCACTAGGTCAAATTACACCTCCACACCTAGGGAGGAGCCTGAGCGCAGTCGACTCTGGCAGGAGCTGAGACAAGTGCAGAAGAGGCCAAGACCCCCGACTGAAAAGTCACGAACACCTGAACCTCCATGATGATGACATACCGATGTTATTTTTTTTACTTATAACTTATTCGATTTCATTCACCTTATGTAATTTCCTTGATATGCACCACGTTTGGATAGGCTTTATGCGCATGTAGTACACCACAGTTGGCTAGATTTTGAAATACCTTATGCTCAAGTATCTGATGCCTATGTGTCGTGCGAGGTGTTTGTTCCTGGACACAGTGTACAACTGGTTGACACAGCAAATATAAACAGCCCTCCCATGCACCACACATTTAAAAAATTACTGTTTTAAAATAAAATGCTAGAGCACCAAAGAACACTATAAAACATATAAGAGACTACTACAATTTTTCATTCATAATGGAGTATATACAAGAATCAGCTTCCTTAGGCTCAACTTCGCATCGTTGGCACGCCAGCCACCCGACTACCACCTAGAAGAATGTCAAAGAACAATATTTCTGATCAGCACATAAAGGCCGCCCGTCTTCCTGCTATCTTCAAAACAATCTGATCCGATAATATCGCATCCTCGCACATAATATTCATGCATGTCTCCTTTGCAATTGTTCTCGCCGTCGCTGCTGTTTTAGCATCGTCAATCTCTGCCACGCCGACACAGAGATATGTGCACAATTGATGCTGCTCCTCGGCGCAGTCTGCCAAGGTCACGTAGGCCTGCTGGCAGACCGTAGATCGTACAATTATAAGCGATAAAGCGACAAAGATGAAGGCATGCATTTTGTGGAAGGAAAAGCTCAAGCTGCGTTCTCGGAATCTTGAGCGCTTTGGTACCAAGTCAACAACTGCTTTGAAACGCGGATATTCGACAGTCTCATAACAATTGCCCATAGACCTTAGTTGGCAATCTGCTGGCATTGCAAATATTCATCTTGTTGAAGGCATAATTTCATGCGCAAGGAAGAATTTCGAAAAAATATTCACATAAAAGCCAGCCGTCTCCTTACAATCTTCTTCAGAAGTATCTGATCCCATATTACATCCCCACTCACAATGCGTTTCTCCTCTGCAATTGCCCTCGCTGTCGTTGCTGCTTTAGCATCATCGGTCTCTGCCACGCCAATTGACGATAACGCCGAAACTTGTCATATCTGGTGCGTAGCTGATATTGAATGCAGCACCTGCGGCTCATTGGGAGGAGTTTGCGTGAGTATCAACAGTTTTTCCTGGATTGATAACATGACTCGCCTGCATGGCAGGGCTTTCTTCTCTGCTATGGCTTAGTGAGTCGTGCCTTCGTAATAGTGCAGTATGGCCATTGGCACTGACCCACGAGTTACTACAGTGGCCGTCTGAGTGAATTCGCGAGATTCTGTATGGATCATCGGACTGGTCCAGACCGATCGCTCAGTAATCCCCTCTGCCCCCGCACGGTTAAGAGAGAATCGTATGTTTGTTAAAAAGCCTGACTTTAGTATATAATGCCATTGCGTGCGATGTGCAAAGAGAATGCGGGGATTGAAATGACGAGGAGGTTCAACAATAGTGGAGCTGAAGTGGTGCGCGCACATGGAGGTGACACGAAATAAGAAATTGCTCTGTCCTTACATATGTAGAATAGAACAGAACATATGTAGAATAGCGGCTGAAAATGAGTTAAGGGAATGTAAAGGCAAACAGCAGCAGCAGCAGCACTCACAATCAAGAATTCTGGTAGTACTGCCAGCCTACCCAGTTTGCAATCACAAAGTACGCGCCCATGGGAATGATGAATAGGGCAAAGTACTTGTAATGGGTATCTTGCGCGAGGACGTCAAGGGCCTGAAGGTCAGCGGTTCATATTTGCGCGCTACGATGGCATCTTCAAGCCTTGAATAATTAAGTACGCACATAGACGCCAGAAAGCGGTAGGAACGTGTTGAATAGGATCACATAGCTTGCAACGACAAAGAATGCGGCCGTCAGCGCCGTTATGATGTGCCCGATGTTCAACATCACACAGTGCACATCATGATGGTAATTTGTAAACACTGAAAATGGTAATAGGCAAGGTAACTTGTTTGTGTGTGGGTTATTACAACTGGGGTTTTCGGCGCGAGATGCTCTAGAACTACATGGGAAACTACAAGTGGACAAACCACAGGAAAAGTACTGCAATGAGATATGATCCGTATCGTACGTAGCTAGGATGATAGTTGATAAGTTTTCTGAATATGATTCCTGATAGTGGTACAACAATTAGAGAGCGGAGGTAGACTGATCAGGTAACGTGAATGGGCATATGATCGATGAACATCGAGAAAGCGAAGTGAGAAGAGAAGTATGCATGCAGTGGAAAAGTCCGGAGAAGCACATAAACTTCATAGAAACGGCATGCACATCGTGACATAGAGCCTAGCCTGTCAAATCATTTAGACGCTGAGCCTCTGTCGTGTCTCCATGGAAAGGTCAGAATATGAAAACGGCCGCTTGTGTCGTAACTCATCAAAGTCAGAACGAGAATCCGATACAGGAAAGTACTCCCTGTTGGTGCTCTCCACAGCGTCATCCATCATATTGCTCTGGAGCTGATAGGCACCGATAGGATCATCTATGACGCCAAGAGACCGAGGCAGCGGACGTGATACCGAGAGCGAGGCTGGCGATGCCACATCAGGTGACATCGTATTCGCTACATCGGATTTGATACCTGACTCCATCGCGTATCCCAACTGACCTGAGCTAGCCACTAGCTCTGCATGAGTTACGGTAGAACCCGCATGCGAGGATATTGACTCAGTAGCGCTCGTTCGCCTCTTTTTCTTGGGCCGACGGGGAGGTTCCGTAGATACCGGAGGAGAATGAGAATACTCCATTGCCTGGAAGGTTGGCATGTACACAGGTCCAGAAGGAGGGCCAGACGGGGGGCCTGGTCCTGTATCCTTGTCGCTGTTGGTAGAGCCAAACGGATCTAGGGAAGAATGTTTCCCACGGAGAAATGGACTCAGTCCAGTGCGTTTCTTTACCTCCTCAATGATGATGTCAAGACCTTTGCCGGTGACGTTTGGCGAGGACTCCGCCACGTGGCCATAGGTAAGGGAACTGAGGGCGTCGTCATCGGGTAAGTCTTGGAGCACCCCGCCTTGCCTCAAGCGTTTCTCCAGGGCGACAGCAACTGACTGCAGGCGCTCATCGTGATCTCTTAGGACAGAGATACCTTCAGAGCGACGAGCCCAATACGAAAACTGCGTGTTGGACCAACCAGATAGAACTAGGATGGTAGAGCGGGTCAGGGTAACAGATCCTGACGGAGAGCCCGGAAATACATGTGTCAAGGACTTGAGCGGATTGTACGGATGTCTGATAAAAGAGCACAGCAAGACGAGATATTCAGTTTAAATTAATTCAAAAATGAAACGACTGCGAAACTAACGGGACGTAGGTGCGCAGCACTTCTTTGACAACTTCCACTTTGATGAGGAAATCAATTGCTGTGGCGCCAGGACTGGAAGTGCTAAGTCCACCGCCCCCGGTGCCTTTGGATTTAACTCGCATCTTTGACTTGATAGGACCGAGTCTACGTTCGAATAGCCGTGCATAAAACGTGTTCCATTTTTGATCCCCCAGCTGGTCGTGCAAAAATGCGGACGCATAGGGGTCGACCTGTGATGCAGCACCGGAGTTTAAGCGTTTGTTAACGGAACGGCTCTAAGGAGACCATCAGATGACAGGCACATTAGAATGTACTAGAACGCACATCGGTTTCGTCCCTTCTAGCATTAGAAGGACTTGAATGGACAATGGGCGGTAGCATTGCGTGAGCATATCTGGCAACTTTTAAAGGTGACGATGGAATATATGGAGTGGGAGCATTATCTGGAGAGCGTGACAAATCGTGGAGAGCATGTACGAAGCTAGTTGAAGATGAAATTGAGGGAGAGGACTGAGGTTGTGACTCAGGGTCAGAAGGGGGACCTAAGGAAGACAGATCCTGCGATTGTTGAAAGTGCTTTGTTTGCAACTGAGGATGGTCATGTATAAAATCGTTGGATTGTGAATGTGACATATCCGAGGACAGGATATACTGAAGGTCCAGTTGAGCAGCATCCGGCACATGACCTTGCTGCAAGGGGTAGGGATATTGACCGATATCCTGGAAGGACGTATCGGTGTAAGAGTTATAATACACATTGTGGGATCCATTAATAGATACAGGGATGCTGCTGGCAATAGAGTTGTGAAAGTGAGCACCCGGAATGCTGAGGTCGTGAATGTCGGCGTCATTTGTGTGAGAGTCATGGTGGCTTAGAATATGGTCATTAGCCGCCAGCACGTCGTGACCGTCAATGACGGTTGACATCAGGTTTGGCATGTAGTCGTCGTCAACGACAGCGCCAGCGAAGAAAGAAGAAAGTGAATGAATGGGTCAAGGAAAGAGGGAGCTGAAGCTAAACGCTAATGTCATTGACCCACTTGTAATTAACTCCGAATGACAATTAGTTGTGAGAACATATTTCCTTTTTGAAATATGTGGGAACTTTATGCCTATGTAGGGTAGCCATGAGTTTTGAGGGTTGTGGCTGACCAAGGTAGGTTGACCTCAATTTCTCTCTTCAGCATGGACTCAGTAAACACTTCTAGGTGCGGTAAAGAGAGCATACGCGAGTCCATAGATTCGCTCATTTGAACTGTTAGCCTTTCAATTAATCGCCTAGAGCCATCCTCTCAGCGGCACAGACTTCGTTCTGAGACCCCTTCTCCCGCTCTCCCAGAGATTCCACCAGCGGAACTTGATCTCACTTTTTCCTTTGACACGATCATGGGTTTTTCGAAATTTTCGGAACCACAGTGAGTCGGATCATAACCATCGATTGCCCAATACAGGGATCACGGTAACCTCGTACAGGGCCGAGAAAGTCCAGAAGCGAGCCAGTAACGTGATGAAGCTAACACAGGAGAACGAGAAGTTAAAAGAGGAGCTTAGGGCAATGACTGCTCGGTTAGAAGCTGCTGAACGCAAGCGTCAGGAGTTAGCTAGCAGATTTCCGAAGCAACCACAGATCAACAACAACAACACTTCACCATCCAACCGATCATAGTCGAATTCTTTCCTTTCATCAATCATTCTGCATGCTGGCAGTCGGACCAGCTTTAAATGGACTCTAATATTCTGTTCACCCCCCTTGATACCCCTCATTCCTTCCCACATCGTTGCTCTCCTTGCCTTGTCGTTGTTATAAGCATCATTTAGACAGTCTATCCGATTTACATCCGATGAGATATTATACAAAGCGTGCATGGCACCACGCTTTAACATGGTCCGAGTAAACGATGTCGGACCACGATTTGTGCACGGTCCCGGTGACAGGGTGCGAATTAGCGGCCTTGCGTGTGTACAGTACCGTAGTGACGTCCCTGGCCCCTGCCTCGTTTCCCCCGAGTACTAGTTGTGCGTCCCGCATATGAAAACCCTAATACTGATTGGTCATATCTTCTCCACACTGCTATAAAGAGCGCAGGTTTCGGTTCTCCAATACTCCACTCATTCCCCCCGTCGTTATCTCAAAATCGACAGGATGGCCTCTACACGCAGACTTTCGTCAACCCTTGAGATGACCTCCACAAAACAGCCTGCCTCTCGTCGAGGCTCAGAACGAAGGCCTGCTGATAGGCGTGGATCAGGATATTCATCTGGTCCATCCAGACGTCCTTCTATCGACCCATCGAGGCTGGTTCCGATGGACAAGTCAGTACCCTCCCTTTTGTATGATCCAATCCCTAACAGTTCTCCTATAGAACTACGCACGTCGGTGGTGCCAGTGATTTCAATGTCGTCTTTATCGGTGCAGGAAACATCATGTTTGGTGAGCATTTCTATTGTCTTCCGTGACACGCGGGTACCTGACTCATCCCCGCTACCCCAGGATCCGACGAAGGACCCTGGAACCACTCTTTCCGCTTCGAGCAGTAAGCCTCCCCCTTGTCTCCACTTACTGCCACCTAAACCATCACAGCAAGCTCGGTCTACGTCTCAAAGTGGTTGCCCTCATCGATCCCGCAATCGAGCGTGCAACTGCCGTACTCCAAAAGAAATGCGACTCCTTCGTCATTTCTGCGTACCAGGCAACGCGTGTTTTCAAGACCCTCGAGGACTTTGTCAAGAATATGTCCCCCAAGGACCGTCCTCGCGCGATTGTCGTCGGTTCTCCTCCCATGTTCCGCGGAACCCTCCAGCCGGGTCGTGACATCGAGATGCAAATTCTGAAGTACTTCCCTGGCGTGGCCATTTTCATGGAGAAGCCCATAGCAACCGGTCCAAAGCACGAGCTAGAGGAATCTTTCCAGATTGCAAAGGCCATCTCCGACTCTAAGGCCATCTGTTCTGTCGGGTACGCTTATGGACATTGACTCGACGAATGAAATGAACCTATCCTCCACAGGTACATGCTAAGGTACCTGAAAGCAGTCCAGAAGATGAAGCAAATCATCGAGGAGAACGAGCTTACCGTGATGGTCACAATTGCTCGTTACGCATGTGCTTACGAGTCAATCGCGAAACCTGACTGGTGGGATAAATCCAAGAGGTGAGCTGAGTTCTCGTCTAGAATGTGTATGCCAATCATTGACATTGATACATCAGTGCTGGTCCCGTCATCGAGCAAGGAACTCATTTCTGCGATCTCTCGCGGTACTTTGGTGGGGAAGTCGATATAGCCTCCGTCACCGCACATTCCCTTGATTGGGACGAGAATGCTGGCCATCTCTCGAAGGTGCGCATTGACGAGAGCAAGATTGCCCCGGAGAACAGGATTCCCCGTGTTACCGCAGCCACTTGGTAAAGATGCGTTATTATATTTGACAAGCCAGATGCCAATGTGACAACAGGAAATATGATTCCGGTGCTGTTGGCAGCTTCATTCACACCGCGACCCTCCAAGGGCACAACTACAGCTGTGAGCTCGAGGTCCATGCCGATGGCTACTCCCTCAAGTATGCTCCTATTCAAACTTTTTGCATCACCTTCTCATCATATTCCCAGGCTCGTCAACCCTTACGTTCAACCTATGTTGTATGTCCGCAGACCCGGCGACGACCATGAACAAATGTATACCTTCCCCGACGACGACCCATTCTTCTCCGAGGTAAGTGGCGGCATCCTGAAGATGAACCCAGGGCAAACAAGCATATGACTCAGGTATCCAACTGGATCGACATCATCGAGGACATCGAAGAAGACCCAGAGGCTGCTCAGATCCTGAGCTCCTACGAGGGTGCGTTTTCAGGCAGACTCGTTGCTCATTCACGATTTGATGTTATTCGTTGCAGATGCATGCAGGACTTACGAACTTACGTGGGCCATCCGCGAGGCCAGCGAGCGTTCTCGCGCTGCTAGACTTGCTGCGAGCAAAGCTGCTGCCACTGTATTTGAGGAGGAAGGTGAGGCTGAATAAAATGGCCATTTACCTGTACTGGAAATCTTGGAGCGAAAACATCGTTCTGAATCACTGTAAAATAGTATAGATGCGTGGTTTGCACAACCTACATAATGTCTTATTTTATCGTTTCTTTCCCGTCCGATTTCATGACGATCCTATAGTAGCACCTTCTCAATACCGTCGGGAAATTTGTATCCTCCCTGGCGGCGGACCTGCGATGCGGATCAGATCAAAACCTGCACAGGGAACCCAGTCATGCAAACTCACCTCGTCAAAAACTTCCATTTCTAAAATGCTCTTGTCATGACTCCACAGTTCACTCTCAAGCTTTCCGTCTCTGACACAACGTGCAACCTCATCAGCCTGGAAATGCCAGCCCGAACCGACGTATTCAAACGTCCGGGTATCCTCACGCGCGATTTCGCCTGGCTTGCCCTCTTGGAAGTATTGCACGGTATACCTGAGTGGACAAGGTACGGGCGCGTCAATCATGATAGTTCCTTTCTCGAATCGGATTGTAACGCCTGGGTTGTGGGACGCTACATTCATACTACAGCTCAGGACTGCCTGTGCAGCGAGAGTAGAGCCTGTGCTGGAGTTGGGAGAGAAGGTAACGATGTACGACGTGTTGCAGTCGACGCCTGTGATCGGTGTTTTATACATTGTCCCGGTGACATTTGAAGGTTTTGTGCGCTTATTGGCGGGGTGCTCGTAGAGAGCAAGAATCGTCTGCATGATAATCTTAAGCGGAGGATGCCATTTAGTCAACGTGTACATACCCAGATTAGAGGATACGGACCACTGTGCAACTCTAGGTTAAACTGGCGGTTAAGAGAACATGTCGCACTCACAGGTCAAGAATCGCACCCCCACCGAGTTTGGGATCGAGCATGCGATGAGTCAGGGGCAATTCTGCGAGTGATGTTCTAACGGATATTGCGATGCAAGCAGGGTTACTCACTTTCAATGCCAAAGTCGACGGAGAAATCAGCATGGACAACTACAGGCAGGCCAAGTGTGCCGGAGTCGATGAGTTCTTTGACTTCCTTCGCGAGTGGCTGAAAACGCGTCCATAGTGCTTCCATGAAGAAAACCCCATTCTCTTTCGCCGTTGCGATGAGTGAGCGCAGTTCTGCAGCGTTGCATGTCACTGGTTTCTCGCATAGTACATGCTTTTTTGCCTTAAGCGCATCCAAGGCATTTGTGTAATGGTACGTGTGGGGTGTACCTAAGTAAGGTCGAATGTTAATTCTGTTTGTGGTCGTGGCCTGGATAAGTCATACCTATGTAAATAGCATCTACATTCTTGAAGGATGTCAAGAGGCAAAATAGGCTCGACGAAAGTAATTCACGAACCTTATCTGCATAGACCTCGTCATACGTTCCATACGCTTTCACGGTTTTGTCGCCGTTCACAAAGTCATCGATGAACTTCTGCGCCTTCGCAACGCTTCGGGAGCCTACAGCAGTCACTTTGTGCACCACATCATTGGTACCACGCCTGAGAAAACTCGTGAGACTCAAATTCAAAGAAAATACATGCGTTCGTACGTGGTAGGATCGACAAGCAAATCCTTGACGACAAACAGGGGGTCAATAACTCACACGATCGTGATACGAATTTCTGATTTCTCACCGAAACAACTTGTTCTGCGATCCAACCCGTAGATATGATGCCCCAGCGAAGTGTGAAAAGTGTCATAATTCCTACAAAAGCTGATGTTGACTCGTTTATCTTGCAGTCAGTTTATATATCTATCGGAAGGCGGGGCGCCTGGGGATCCCATGATACTGACAGCCCTCGACGGACCGGGATTGCGAAAAATAGATTTATTTCATCAGTGAAATCGAAATCTAGATAATATGACACGAAAAATCTCGGTGTCTCGCGAGAAAGTCGGAGAATCGTGGAATTGGAGTTACGGAAAACATCTAGTACAAAGAATTTCGAGTCAATGATGAGGAAAGCTCACGAGCTCACTGGATTGCACACAAGAGTGGCGGGCGCCGTGAAGCTCAAGTATCACTGTAGGGTCCTCGCTCCTGCTCGCTCTCACGGGTCAATGTATCCGGCTGTGAATTGTCATTATTCAATGACGTTTGGGGGGAAGATGTTTGTACGACATCATCAGCACGTTTCCTCTTTCTTTCTGCCTTTGCCTTCTCTTGATCGGATAGTTTGTCGAATTCTTCTTGCAAATGTGACTTCAATTTAGGCATGTTCGAAAGGTTGTGATCACATTTCCAGCAAGAAAGATCTTCCTTAAGTAGAGGTTCATATTCGCCCTTCTTGAGCTGAGAGATCTAGAGTCACGGCAGTGGTCAGTGCCGTGGAGAAGGCATGGGAACAAAGAATAGACAACTCACTGTTTTGTAATATGATGAGTCGGCATCAAACCAAGAGAGAACATCGCTCAAATGAATGAAAAAGCCAAGCTTTGGATGAAAGGAATTGTAGTGCTTCTTTAACTTCATTCTTGGAGCACATAGGTCAGCCGACAGTACGTGGAGATGGAGGTGTCTAAATTTGATACATATATATGTGAGTGCACCAGAAGATCAACCAACCGAGACTTACTCCATGCTAGGTACTGCGTGGAAGCCCATCCATATGTCCCACTTGAATCCGTACTTCTTGAGCATCTCGTTTTCAATCATTTTCTTGACATTGTTCGCTTCTCGGCTTAGATCTGTGAGCAGTTCCTTGGCGCTGTTTTTCTCGCATTTGAGCAATGAACGTAGATTAGCGAGTTGGTACACATTGAAGGGTGGCCTGACACGAGGTATGACGAGAAAATGGAAGATCGATTTCGGAAAACCGTCAAAAACTGTCAAACAGGTCTCGGAATGTGAAAGAAGAACTGATGGAGGCAGACTAGCAGGATTAGACTTTTGCGCGTAGGCGCGAAAAATAGTCATGTTGGCGTTGGACATGATGTGCCTCCCAGCCAACTCGGTGTCGTGTTAGGGGGCAGGGTTACTAGAAGACGCGTGTGTCACAATTCAATCCTGTGACCGTGACATGCATGAACCGTTCACCCTCAACCACACATTAGAAGAGTACTCAAATGTCGCTCGCTTCCATTATGCAAACGAACGAGCAAACGTTGCGGCCAAGTGATGATTCGTCCATTCATAAGCTGGTGCAAACAGTCTTTGCAGAGGTTCTGGCCGAATTCAGTGCTTGGAAAGTCAAATACTGCAAGCATTTCATCCGCTCTCTGTCCCATGTCACACAAAGTCCACGTGTTCCCATACCAGATGGCGATAGCACTCGTCTCCATATCGTCGGTAAGGCAGGTGGGAGTCCGGACGGAGACAAGGAAATAATGGTTGCAGTGACCGATTACTCTGAAGACGGAACTCCAAGATCAACTTCCTCGATATCTCTTCAAGTAGTACATGCCGAGCTTCTTGAGCCACACAGATCCTATGAGTATTGCACTCCCATCTCAAGGAATATCTTTAGGGGAGACGATGACGATATGATGCCATTCATCCCGTTCGCGGATGATCCAACCTTCGACCACATAGATCATACGCTGTGTTATGGCTCATTTGCGTGGCAGGATGATTATGATCCAGATTGTGAGTACTCACCATTCACTGGATGTAATGGAGCATCATTATTGTGAATAGTAGAAGTTATTTCTTTAGAGGCAGCCTATCGCCTCCATGCGGTTCACAGTCTACTATACCAGGACATAGATAATACGGGAATCCTTCCCTTCAAGCTTTTTTCAACTCCAGGAAAACCTGGACTGTTCACCCTGAGTCGTCGTCGGTATGGGGTTCCCGATCATTTTTCGTGCTCGCATCCAAACTTTGAATAAATGTCCAGCGACCTACTCAGATGGAACGGGACCACTATCCCTTGTTCTTACAGCTTTCCGTCTGCACTGCTGTCTCACAGTATTCTTCAGCATCGGCTTGAGCGCACCAATGCATTGTTTTGTCCTAATCTCAACTGTGTCGAGCCCCTGTGCCCTGTTCATGGTATGGCTTCCAAATGTTTTTCTTCTTCCTTTTTTGATGCCCAAGCAATGTTACTTGCAGTTGAAATGAACCCCGTGCCGTCACCCCGTAAGCAAACGATCAGGCTGTCAGAGCTACTGAAACGTGTAAAACACCCCTGCGAAGCTGGCTGCTTCTTGCAGAGCATGACAGCGGAGGTACTCCCTCGTTGGAGTGAAGACGCCATCAATTCGTTCAAGAGCATATATCATATTGAGCCAGATATGATACCTTGTGATCACGCTGAATTAATCTTTAAGCCTTGCCACGAGGTTCGTTGACATGAAAATGACGAGAGGTTTCTTTTGGTCTGACTGCAGTTCAGGTCCTTTATTATCGCAGATTATTGTATCCAGATCTTGACGAGCTTCAAACTGCGCGTCCCAATGGGGAACACAAGGGGAAGTCACGATCACTGGAATTCCGAGGTAGGGACGAGTACATGTGGAAACGTATTACTTCACCGACGCTTTACACGAGATAGATGTTGACCCGCTCAAGTTCACACCGTTTGTACCCTCATTGCATAGATATCGGATACCGTACTGGATGCTTTTCACAGGAACGACCCTTGCCATCACTCTGGGCCATGTGATGTCTTATCTGACTGTTTGTGTTTCAAGAACAAGGCTCATTGCCAGCGGAACTGTCGTTGCCCCACCAAATGTATGTGTATGCCTGTTCTCACCAGCGCGAGGTTTAATGCCACCATTCACTAGGTGCTCGGCGATGGAAAGGTTGTCGCTGTGCAAAAGCACGCGACGGAGTGAGCTGTGTGAAGTTCAAGCGATGCTCTTGTGTTGAAGCTCGACGTGAGTGTGATCCAGAACTTTGTGTAAAATGCGGATGTCGGTGCGTGAAACCGACTATCTTTTATATTGCGATTCGTTCTTTAATATCTTGCTCTTGGCAGAGGTATGTCATGTCGCATTAAGCAAGGATTGGATGTGTCTGACTCTGAGTTAAGACCCGGAAACGAGTACCTGCGGGAACTCCCAGATTCAACAAGGTCGTTTTAAGGTATACATATACATTCAATCCTCAAATTGTGTGATCAACGATTATAGGAACTGGAGGTCAAGGAAAGTCGTTGGGGAATAGGTGTATTTCTCCTTGAATCGGTCACACAGGGCGAATTGATTGTGGAATACCTCGGGGAGCTTATTTACGAATTGACATTTGACAGCCGCGGGTGAGCAACGTTAATCGTGAATTTTCCTATAGCTCACTAAGTTCGATAGCGAGGTGGCAGACCATCTCGGACGAAGTTATGTTTTTGGTCTTGACAAAACGCTATCTCTAGATAGTTCGCGTGCAGGCAATGCGTCCAGGTTCATCAACCATTCGGGCGCTAGTGATGCCAGTGGCGAAACGCAGTATAATTGCCGCGCTTTTGGTATGTAATGTCTGTATCTCTTGATGCGCATCTCGACGACTCATCTCAAACATTCGACAGCGCGACTTGTGAATGGGGAACATCGTATAGGAATATTTGCGAGTCAGATTGTTTCCCTACTATCGCGGACGCGGAGTGCTTACAACTGACACAGTCATGAACATTGACCCTGGAGCCGAGATCCTCATTGATTATGGCCCGGTGTTCTTCACGGAGCAAAAGAATGCATAGGCCACGTAATTCCTGTTCGTCAGTCATTTTATCCCATGGCTGACTTTTTTGCTGCATTTATAGCCGTTGAGATTAATGTGGTCGTTATCAAAGAACACCTTGTACTAAAACGCCACAGGCAGGATACATGTGTCTGTAAAACAGACTTAATCTGGTTCGATATCGGGCACCCTAAAGCGCCCTAGACATTGATTTACACATTACTCTTCCATCACTCAAACTGTACGCGACTATTTCTACCCGTACGATCAACATGTGGGATTGCGAGGGACAGATCATTACGACGGCACCTTTACGGTCAAACGCACTGAAGTGTAAGCACGCTGGCTTAGTTGGGTCCTCATAATCAATACATATACTATCGCTGATACTGAACGCTAAGCTTTCAGTATTCTATCTTTTGGTGTAACGATCATAAGGCGCAGCTGACCCATGTTTACACAAACTAGAAGATCCAATCACCCGTAGGAGTAGTGAATTATACCACTGAAGACTAAGACCAATAGAGCAAGGATTTCGACGGTATGATACACGTGCATTCAGTTATAATGTACGGTTACACTACATAAATCAATGTTCCATCAAACCCAACTCGTCCAATTCAGCGCCCGGTTTTTAACAAGTCCCTGAGGTTATCGCTCAGAGTGGGCATGGCTACATTTGACAGAGACGCATTTCCCTCTGAGGCAGATGTCCCTCGTCGCCGTAGCACATTACTCGTAGAATCAGTGACTTCCTCCGCTCGTCTTCTGTCAATGTCTGCAACGAGCTGAGCAAATGACAGGAAGAGGACCTCTGCCTGGGCAAGAGTAGAATCGAGTTCAATGGTCATGCTGAGCTCATTACAATATTTCAAGATCTCGTCGAACTGGTTGAATACCTGGTTAGAGAGAAAATAGCATGGCAGGCAATGAAGGCACGCACCTCCACAAGATACCGTAGGATCATATCCCGATGGGATTCCAAGACGGCCAAAGCGACAAACAGAACAAATTCGTTGCTGTAATAGTCCGTCCACAATACTTCCCAAAGACGCAAGACATCATCAAAAGGGAATTCTCGTTTGAAAGTGATGAGGACCCATCTGGGTCAAACAGCGTCAAAGATGCCTTGTCATCAAGTTTCAGTGAAGACTTACCGGAAGCAGAAGAACAAATTGAGACCGTCAGTTTTTTCTGCAGCGGATGTAAGTCAGATAGCCAAAAAGATAGAAAATGGTTTTAGTGACCTAAATGTCGATATAGATCAGGATCCATGACACTGATCAGCTCTTGGAGCGTTGAGAGCTGCTTCTTCATTCCACTCTGATCCCGAAGGAAATTTTGAATCTGTGGTAGATGTCAGAGACACAATCTCCATAAAGTTTCAGATGTACTCGCCATACGATTCATGACCTCCACAAAGCACCAGAAGGTCAGCTCCTCGTCGGAACCCATCACAACATACAAAGGAGCACAAAGATCCGACATGCCTTGTACATACCCTAATCTCTAACATTAATACCGCATACGAATGTAGTAATCCAAATGCGCTCACCAAGTTCTTTGTTGTAGAAATTGTATGTGAGTAGAATACCTGCGAGACGATCGATATGTTCATTACTGGGAGATTGTGCACCGATGTCCGACATCTGAGGAGAGATCGTTGTGTACCGACGGTTTCCATTTGGGCCATTGTCAGCGGTATCCTCATAAGAAGTGGAGAAGAGTGGCTGAGTGCGATCCGTGCGACGACAATCTACATCGATGCGGTGACGTTCTTCGAGGACATCTGGTCGGTCAAAAACCTCGGGCACACCACACCACTCATCCTTGACCTCACGGTATCGCTTTCTATACATCGGGTCAGAAGGCAGATCTGGTGGTGAAGGCAACATTACCTCTTCCCCTCCCATTTCGCTTCCCTTTCACTACCAGTGATGTCCCATTCGTGGACACCAAGTATGAAGGGCCACATTTTCTTCCTGAGATTCCCATTAGGAGTGATGCCTCTCCTGAAAACTTCGCGCCTCATCTCTTCAAGCCTGACTTTCGGCCGTCCATCTTTATCGAACCACTTTGCCCAAAGCACCTCGTCTATTGGGTGTGCCGGGTCTCGAGAAGTTTTGGGAGAGGGAAGGTTGATCGTGGAGTGAAGAAGCTCGAACACACCCAGTGGGGATATCTCCTCAACCACATTCGAAGAGGAGGGCAGTGCCTGAGCCTCTCGTTTACGCGCTCGATCCCCCTCTTCAGCAACTATGCGAGCCCAGCGAGCAAGATACACCCTCGCACTCTCAAACTCACCAACGCCCCCTTTCTCCACCCAACTACCCCATTCCAAGTCGCCGTTGACATTGACTAGACTCTTGACAGGATCTGGGAGATGTGGGACGATGGGCTTAGCGAGAGGATGAGAAAGAATGTTTTGCGCGGCGTGGCGTGTCGCTCTAGTGATATTTGAGAAGGATTGCAGCAGCGCCATCCGTGCCTGTGAGCCGGACTGTGTGGTCGATATGGAGGGTGGGTAAAGAGATCGATGCAAAATGGATGAACGAGTGGAATATGGGCTAGGAGGTGTATTTGCAGGAACATTAGATAATGGGCGTGGTCGCCTGTGAGCAGGTACAGGTGAGTGCGAAGAAGCATATGATGATTGCGCAAGGATATCGTCCACAGCGTCGTCGTCGAATATTTGGGTAGTGTGCGCATCTATGTCGGCTTTAGATGGGTCGACGATGAACAAGGAAGGCTGCAACGTGGAGCGGAGTAGGTGGGCATAAGACCGTAGACGAGAGAGCAAATCCTCGCCTCCCCATGAGGTTGGAGGCCGAGAAGATGATGGTAATGATGTGGAAGGAGGGTATGCACTAGCGGAGTTGCGCCTTGTATGTCGAGACGGTAGTGTCATTGAAAGTGACTCGTCATCATGGAAGTGCAGAGTTGGAAGTGTGGAACTGTTGATGAGATTTATACCGATTGTACCATCTGATACAAGTGATTAGTATAGCCCTACCAACGCCCATAGACAATACGAGAACGTACACCATGATGAAAGGGTAGGTGGATGGACAAGAAGAGAGTATATCGAAGTCAGAGGGACCGAGAATGCGTAGGACTCTGGCCTTTGTGTAGGAAGGTCGATCAGAACCGCATCTTCGATAGTGTAAGATTTCCTGTATTCAAACAGATAAAAATGCGGCGAACCTTCATCCTCCTCGTCCAGAATGGCCTTCTCCTCAATCTTCACAAACTTGTCCCATTCGTCAGTTCCCTTCTCGCAGAGCAGTGTCTCTGGAATCCATGCAAGCAGATAGGTAGGGTTGACAGCCTCCTAGATGCAAAAAATGTATGAGCAAGAAATGCGAGACAGGGCCTAGTAGCTAGTACTCACGCGCTTGACAAGAGCTACGAACCCCGGGATGTTATCTCTAGCGTATGCGGTTGGATTAACGTAGACCTTGGATTTGCTATAGAGAAGGCGGTATTTGCTCTCCTCCTCCGTAGAAGGGGATAATGAACCACTGCTCTCGCTTTGGGTACGCTGAATCTCGACCATGGAATCGGACTAATGAGAGGGGCTTGGGTCAACATGAGATCATAAGGACAACTAATGGCGACTCACTGAAATTATAGACAAGGAACCGTCAGAGTAACAAGCACGATGATTCTTGCCCACAAGCATCAGTACTTGGGCCAAGAACTTCTATTCAGTGTTGGTTCGCTGCGGGCTGCGTGATACGGAAATGTACCGAGTGTGAATACTGCAAGTCTCTATTTGTAGTCCTCCCGCAGTTCGCCACATTTCCAGTGCGCCCACTGGATTTCAAAAAAAAACATTATTGTCTATGAACTATTGAGATATATCACAACGCTGACTACGCTTTCGGGGAACTTCCTGAGTAGGTCTTTTACCAACCATGAATATTTCCTTCTGAATACCAACAACAATATTAGTCAAACGATCGCGACAGTCTCGCGCCCGTACTATGCGCGGTTGTCTGAAACCCTGACTGCAAGGTCTTGCAATTTCATTCGCTAAACAAATGGTTTTGATCCGCACGCTTGTGCTGCACTCAACATAGGCGTAAAGGTGTTCGCCCCACAAGTCCAAGAGAGCAAGTAAAATGATGATATGACGAACACTCTAACACAACAACGTTTATTTTTGGTACGACCACACATTCCGGAGCACTACAGAAACAGGCTATCAGTACAGTCCAGACAAATCACTCATAGAGAATAAGACTCACAACCCTCCTTCGTTGCTAGCCGGTTAATAGAATCATCGCTCTCCCCTTGTGATCGCACTTGTCCGCAAAGCGCAAACGAGGTGTAAGTGTTCAGGGCACGACCGTTAGCGTCAACATCAGCAACGTTGATCTGGACCGAAGCGTGATCCTTGGAGGTGATCAGGCGGTCTGAGCCATGGATAGGTTAACGCTCTAAGATGGTGTCTGGGTCAAAACATACTGGTGGCTGCACACTTGCGGGGGACGTAGAGGTCGACGAGAATACCCTAATATCAAGGTAAGCGGTAAGACTGGGATGTAGTATGGCAACATCAATACAGACCTGGTCGTTTTCCATTGCGAGATCGAGATTTTGGCTATGGTGTGCGATGTGCAATCTACAGGGATGATGCGTGGGATAGTTCGTGAAGCAACTGTACAGTTGGAGCCACGTGGCATACGATTATGTGAGATCTCCTCTCGAGTACCACGCGAACGGACCATGTCAAAAGGAAGTCGAAAAAATACACATATATTGTTTGTGTATTGTATCGTATCGTGACATGGAGTTTGAAAACGAAACAAGAGCATCAGGAAAACTCAGAGGTACGATAATACTGGATGGTAAGGCAGATATAATGATAACAGAAATCAGGTGCGACTGTTGAAGCAGGGGTCTATAAAGCAGCAGCAATGAGCAGAGGTCGGTGGTACAGAAGCGCAGCGAGCAGGTACGGATAGATACTATTTCAGATACAAAGAGGGCCAGATAAGAACAGCTATTGCTGATTCAAGGTGGAGCGTAGTCCATGGCGAAAGCGAAAATAAAGATCGTGCAATGGATGATTGAGCAGATTCGTGGCAGGATACAGTGTTCGTTGAGATGGTACAATGAGTACTGGAGATTGGCGCGAGTAATCCTCGCTATTATAGGAAGATACAGGTAAGATGGCGGTACAAGTGCTTTGCAGATGGTAGAATATCGGATGATGGCGTCAGAAACGTATGGCCACGCGTGAGTCGATGCATCTACGAGAGGATGTTGGAAGCTCCATGCGGAAAGACTGGCATGAGGTTGTGAAAAGTGACTCGTGCGGGGTCGAAAGATACCCTAGGGGGAGGGGTCTTGAGACACTCCCGATCACAGCTGGGGGACTGGAAAGGAAAAAATTGTCTTGATAGCGACTCCGGCTCTGAATTATTTCCAAGAGGGTTTGAACGGAGTGATGACTTGCGACGGCGCACGGGTCCAGACGCAGGGATGTCTGAGGAGGCGGGTTCTTCAGCGCCAAGTGAGGGCAGTAGAGATAGATCTGCAGTATCGCAAAGATCAAACCGCGGAGGGAACTCCATGGCGGAGATCCACGGGAGACGATCAAACATAGGAACACGACCATATACATCGAGAGGCGACTCGATGCGTGGGGGAAAGCGACGGCGTTTATTCATGGAGCGAGTGGCGCGGGTAGACCCTCGCCTAACTGCAGCACCACAAGGCATTGGTGACTTTGATTTCTAGGAGACACGCATCAGTACTGTTCGTATAAAATAAAATAAACACGCGAAAAACTGACCAGAGACAAAACACGAGGCTCATTGAGCGTGATTGGCGACAGCAGTCGCGGGGGACTTAAAAGCATCCGCGAGGGTAAAATTTCCTGACGCAAGTCAGCTCGACTTGAGACCTAGAATATTACTAGGAGACCTACAGAAATTACTGTTGGTGGAACGTTGCATTGACGCGTCTCTGGAGAAGGAGACTGTAGCGCGTCTTGAAATGAGGCATGGGTGACGCGTCGTGGTGATGGGGCAATTATCGAAGGCATTCTTGAGGACTTGCAGGGACAATGATGTCGAGTGTCGTTGGTGTCGTTGGAGGGCAAATAAAGATACAGAGGGACGAAAGAACGTGGCAAAGCTTTATGTTTGGCCAGCGCAAGGCAAATGAACCATTATTGTCGTGCTAAAATGAATGGGAACAATGGAAAAGCTGTAGTAAACAGGCGATTAGGGTCTGGTCGAAGCCTCGAGGTTACCGCTCTTAACCTTCCCTAAAAAGGAAACCTGACTCGTCCTTGGCCCCACACGCTTTGCCACTTTCCCTCCTCCCATCACACGAAAGTGAGTTTGGGATGACTCGCGTGAGTCCCATCTCATTCCAGTCATTCATATCATATTCGTATGCATTTTAGGACGTCTTTGTCAGACCAGTCTTAGAAAGAAGGTATGCAATAACACTTCAGCTCATAGTACTGACACGTAGACTCGGCGACAGCACTGGCAGTCCTGTCACAAATTTGTGCCGTGATACCCACGGCACAAATTTCTAATAGCTATCGTTATCGAGAGTCCTAAGGACCATACCCTCTTCAAAAGTGTATTGATAGGGGGCAGTACCTGTAAGTATGCGTTCATACCCTTCTCAGCTGATAAGATAACTGTAGATCTGCGCTCAGACTCCATGGAGAGTTTTTTTACCACTTCGGAAAAAGAAATCAGTACCTTTTTTCATCCCGGAAGGATTGCGCGCGTTTATCGTCGCAGATCACGGACACAGCAATTCGCGCCCGTCGGATACCCCCAGACTTTTTGGATCAATATTAATCACGGTAGCTTCGCACTCAAACACCACGGGGATTAATTGCGGCATTCGACGTAGACTTTCACGTTCTCTAAGTTAAGTTTAACTCCGCTGAGCTTGGGTCACGGTTGTACAACCTTGGGTTTTTCTCCGCTTTCCGTTTTTCGAATAAAAACTGAAATCTAGAAGAATCCAAGTTTGTTGACAGCCTGTTTACTGATTGGGGCTGATCCAAGCTGTGCTTCATGTGCTGAACTCGTTCTCCAGGATGCCATTGTTGATGTTGATACCCACTAATGTTTGTTCCACCTTTTCCCCACTGCCAATGACAGTTTGGCCTTGCTTATCGTATCGTTCATCTCAATGACCGATGTTTCGTCAACTTTATCTTCACTGTTATTCCTCGCTAATTCATACTTAATCATATAACTTTGCAACTCGTTTTCATTGGCCGGCCCAGCGTAAATTACACGCTGCTTGTGCACCTTCATATGTTCGGAGTGCATTCTCTTCCGTCTTATCTTTGACCCCTATTTTCCCAGAACAATGTCTTCGCCAGCCGTCGTCTGTACTATTGCTACACACCAGGCCATGCCCTGTGTCAACACTGAGGCCTGAGGCCCGAGTCCTTGTCCCAAGCTTAGAACAACGAGCTAGGGCAGGTACTCCCTCATCGCACGCACAGCGGATGTGACGCTCACGACCTTGCAGATACACTTGCCACAACCTCAGACGACGACAACTCAAATCCAACCGCTCACACTTTCCCTTGGGCTACTAGCATCAGACATACTTTTACAAGGACGGCGAAATATTCTTACGCTTTCCAGTTCCCACAATGCAACGTCATGTGAAGAGACCCATTCTCATTCTCTGCTGTCACATTCAAACTTGCTTTGTCGAATGCCAATTAACGCGTGCCATCTTGATCAGATGATTCAGTAACCAGCAAAGGTGGATGCGTTACGTGTGTTCAGATGGATAGATAACCTTTCGAGTGAAATGCTTTTATTCGTGAACATACTAAAGAACTTTTAGCTATTGTCTCGTAAATGCGACCAACAAAAGACGGAAAAAATGCAGCGACGACCATGACCATGATATGATGTAAGCTAAGTAAAGTACACACAAAATCAGAATTAGATGAACTAGTCAATCTCCTCCATCGCCGACGTTGACACGGCCTCCAATGGCGGAGGGGCGCTGGAGTCTTCAGCGGGTGCCGATTCTTCCTCTTCTTCGTCAACGTCAAGACCCAAGCTGATCATACGGTTGATACGCTTGGCGAATGACGTGGGGTCATCGAGCGAGAAACCGGAGGTGAGAAGCGCGGTTTCGAATAGCAGGAAGGTGAGATCACGGACAGACTTGTCAGCCTTGTCCTCGGCGACTTTACGCTTGAGTTCTTTGATGATGGCATTGGAGGGGTTGAGCTCAAGGGTCTTCTTAGACGCCATGTATGATGACATTGAAGAATCCCGGAGAGCTTGTGCTTTCATGATACGCTCCTGTAGACATGCGAATGAGAATTGCCCTCGAATTGCAGGGGACAGTACGTACCATGTTAGATGACCAACCAAACTGGCCGGTAACGAGGACACAAGGAGAGTCGGTGATACGGTTGGAGACGACAACCTTCTCGACCTTATCACCAAGGGCTTCCTTAATGGTCTGGCAGAGGTCATTGAACTGAGCAGCCTCTTCTTCGCGTAATTTCTTCTCTTCATCAGTCTCCTCGAGCTCAAGGCCCTCTTTCGAGACGCAAACAAGTTTCTTGCCCTCGAACTCTTTCAGCTGCGTGACGGCGTACTCATCAATGGGGTCAACGAGAAGTAGGACCTCGAAGCCCTTCTTCTTGAGCACTTCAAGGAAGGGTGAGTCGCGGACAGCGCCAAGAGATTCACCGGTGAGGTAATAGATCGATTTCTGGACTTCGGGCATACGTGTGATGTAATCTGAAAACATTGTGAGGGAGCCGTCCTGACGAAACACGCAAGATACACATACCCTTGAGCGAAGTCTGTTCCTCAAGCGCCTTGGTGGAGAAGAAGCGGAGGAACTCAGCGAGCTTGCTGCGGTTCTGAGCATCCTCGTGGATACCGAGCTTCAAGTTCTTGCCGAAAGCTTCGTAGAACTTGTTGAAGTTGTCCTTGTCCTCCGAGATCTCGGTAAACAGGTCCATGCACTTCTTGACGATGTTCTTGCGGATGACCTTGAGAATCTTGTTTTGTTGGAGGGTTTCACGCGAGATGTTAAGAGGCAAGTCCTCGGAGTCGACAATACCCTTGACGAAGTTGAGGTACTCGGGGATGAGGTCCTCACAGTCATCCATGATGAAAACGCGGCGAACGTAGAGTTTAATGTTGTTGCGCTTCTTCTTGGTCTCGAAGAGATCGAAAGGTGCACTATGAAGCCAAGTCAGTAGATGTGATGAAATGTGGAACAGGTGATACTAACCGCTTGGGAATGTACAAGATTGCCTTGAACTCGAGTTGACCCTCAACGGAGAAGTGCTTAACGGCGAGGTGCTCCTCCCAATCGTTGGTTAGCGATTTGTAGAAGGCACCGTACTCCTCGGCATTTATCTCCTGAGGATTACGCGTCCAGATGGGCTTGGTCTTGTTAAGCTCCTCGTTGGTGGTCTCAGTTTCCTTGACCTTCTTAGTTTTCTTCTCCTTGGGCTTGTCATCGTCGTCGACCTCTTCGATCTTAGACTCCTCTTTCTCCTCCTTCAGTTCCTCCTCGTCGTCTTCGACCTCCTGACAAATAATGAGCCACGATACAAGGAGGTACCTGAAAGCGGCTTACCTTCTCAACCTCCTTGGTGACGGCGAGTTGGATGGGGTATGAGATGAACTCGGAGTGCTTCTTGACGATCTCCTTGATCTTTTTCTCCTCAAGGTACTCAGTTTGGTCCTCCTTGAGGTAAAGGCGGATCTCGGTACCACGTCCGAGAGGTTCGCCAAGGGTATCAGGAGTGATCGTGAAGGTGCCACCTGCAGCAGACTCCCAGATGTACTGCTCGTCATCGTTGTGTTTTGAGATGACCTGAACACGCTCGGCAACGAGGTAAGCAGAGTAGAAACCGACACCGAATTGACCGATCATAGAAATGTCGGCACCAGAGCTGAGAGCCTCCATGAAACCCTAAGTGGCGTGAATCAGAAAATCAGTTAAAACGAATGATTGGACGGCATTTACTTTTGTGCCAGACTTGGCGATGGTACCAAGGTTGTTAACCAAGTCAGCCTTGGTCATACCGACACCGGTATCACGAATGGAGAGGAGCTTGTTCTCCTTGTCAGGAGTGATGCGGATATAGAGGTCCTTCTCGGTGTCGAGAACCGAAGGATCGGTCAAGGAGGCGTAACGGATTTTGTCGAGGGCATCTGAGCCGTTTGAGATCAACTCACGAAGGAAGATTTCCTTGTTGGAATAAAAGGTGTCTGAGTGGCACAAGTATTAAGACTAGGACAAGACATGAAAGACAGAAAGTACTGACTGATAATCAAGTCAAGGAGTTGACTGATTTCAGCTTGGAAACCAAAGCTCTCGGTTGCCATTTGGATCTGAGGGGCAGGATTAGATTAAGAAAGGCGCGTCACAAAATTGAGCTCACGAATTGAAAGGAGATCTAAGTAAGTGGAAAAGATGGGGATGCCTACAGCAAAGGACGCGTTTATCTGGACGGTCTTAAGTATCTGATTTTTTTGATATTCGAGAACCTTCGATACATGGAATTTCTCAAAACGTACATATTCCAGAACATTCTATCACTTCCCTTTTACACTACTCAAGTACTCAAGCTCAAGCTTCACCGTGACCATAGTACACATGCGATTTATACTAGAATTCAATGGTGACTTTCCCTGTCCACCTCTTTCGTTGGATATACGGAAGAATCGCGATTTCACAGTGAATAAGCACTACAGCGTTATGATGAAGAAGATCAATGGATGATATGATCGATGAAATGAAGTCACCTGCTTTTTCGGTCACTGACTCGATCAAGTGTATACCAACGCTTTCCACCTAGCTATGAAGTACTTTTCCACCCGTGGAGCCTTATCAGAGCTCACCTTTGAGGAGGCAAGTCAACTCATCGTTGTCCGATTCATTGATATAGATTTTTAACAGACTGTGCTTGCCGGTCTCGCCCCAGACGGTGGATTGTACATCCCTGCATCAGTGCCACAGCTCCCAGCTAACTGGCAGAAAGTCTGGGCTAACAAGAGTTTTCCCGAGCTCAGCATCGAGATCCTTTCACTATTCATCTCTGCAGATGAGATCTCTCAAACTGATCTCGCTGCCCTCGTCCATGCCACATACAACGATTCCGCATGGCGCCATCCCGAAATCACCCCTCTCCAGCCATTCACCAACAATAAGTACATCCTCGAGCTTTTCCATGGACCCACGTATGCCTTCAAGGATGTTGCACTCCAGCTCCTAGGAAACCTCTTCTCCTACTTCCTCCAGCGCCGCAACAGAACAAAATCTCCTGGAGAGGAGAGGGAGACGCTGACCGTCGTAGGTGCAACGAGTGGTGATACAGGGAGCGCTGCCATCTACGGGCTGCGTGGCAAGCCTGATGTGTCGATATTCATTCTCCACCCCAAGGGTCGCGTCAGCCCTGTCCAAGAAGCTCAAATGACTACCGTGACGGATGAAAATGTACACAACATTGCCGTGAAGGGAACCTTTGACGATTGTCAGGTGCGTTTGTTCTTCATAGACAACCCTTACAAAATCTTACAAACTTGCGAATCATCCCGCAGGACATCGTCAAGGCCCTCTTCGCTGATACAGCCTTCAACGCAAAACATCATCTCGGCGCCGTCAATAGCATAAACTGGGCCCGTATCCTCGCCCAAACGGTCTACTACTTCCTCTCCTACTTCGCCATTCGCCGCACCCTCCCTACTGACGCCGAGCTACAATTCATCGTTCCAACCGGTAACTTTGGCGACATCCTAGCAGGATATTACGCCAAGCGCATGGGCCTGCCCATGGCTAAACTCGTTATCGCTACGAACGCTAACGACATCCTTACCCGCTTCTGGAAGACGGGGCGATATGAAAAGCTGGACTCGAATTTCTCGTCAGTAGCTGTGGGGGGCGTGGTAGAGACTCTTTCGCCTGCCATGGATATCCTCGTGTCAAGCAATTTCGAGCGCCTGCTGTGGTACCTGGCTTTCGAAGACATACAGAACACTAACCCCGGAGGGGACTTGCGTGAGCAAGCCTGCCAGACGGTGAAAGGCTGGATGGAGAACGTAAAATCTGTCGGGCGTATCGTTGTCCCAGATTCGGTGCTCGAGCTGGCGAGGAGGGATTTCACAGCTGAGAGAGTCGATGATAAACAGGTACACTCATATATTCCAATTTTACATCGTGAGCTATGCCAACGTCATGAAATACATAGATCCGCCAAACGATCCGGGAGTACTACACCTCCGCGCAATCCTACACCGCAGACCCACATACTGCAGTAGGGTTGCACGTTGCAGGCGCCATCTCTCCCCAACCCAACGTCATTCAAATCATCCTTTCCACTGCACACCCCGCAAAGTTTTCTGAGGCGGTCACGAGCGCACTAGATGGCGTGCCAGGGTTCGACTTTGATGAGGTGCTTCCCGAGACGTTTAAGACACTTCTAACGATGGAGCGCCGCGTAATAGAGGTTGAAAGGCCAGATGTTGAGCTTGTGAAGGGTGTCGTGGAACGGTTTGCGGTTCCGTGAGTATCTGATGATGCGGGGGTGCCCTGAGAGTGGGGTCTCAAAAATAACGTTTGTCGTGCAAAAGAATGTTTCAGGTCTTGTATACCAGTGATAACAATTGTGCATTATTGATATGGCAGGGAGCATTCTCCCTCCTTCTGATATTTGAGGTTCCTTTGCAGTTGCTTCAATATTTAGTAGTTTCTTCAATGGCAAATTGAAGTACGCATACAGCATTTATCAAAAAATGCAGGTGATGATACATAAGGTGCTTCAATCGATGTACTTTAAATTGCAAAAAGAATGCTAGAGGGGAGGCATGCCTCGTCTCGTTCCCGCGTAGAATTGTTACCCTAGTCTGTCCGACTATAATATTTGCGTCAATTTGAGATGGTGCCCCAGACTGAATTCATTGACGATTATCCGTGGTAGTACTACATGCCTACTAGACAATGCAGAATGTTGGTTCGACTTTGCTAGAGGAATCATTCTTAACGACGACCATAAAAGCGAAAAACCCCTACCATGGGGGGGAAATACTCTGAAATCAAACGGTATTCCTTCGGGGGGTCAAAACTTGGCATCAGAACAGACCCTCCGTGTCTCTTAATTGACTACATAGTTCTTGCCAAGGTGTCATACACACCCGGCTCTCTGTTTGACAGCAACATTCTGGGTTGTCTGCGCAAAGAACGTCGGTCAGGTGCTCACATGTGGGTGTGGTCATAGTTCAAGCCGCTCCAGGGACGTAACAAGAAAACAGAACAAGAGCGTCGTAACAGTGAGACTTCAACAAAGATTCAACAATCATGTTCGCACCTAAGACGCGACTCATCGTCAATCCAAAGAGCTGGGGCTCCGAGGCCCATGGTATGGAAAGCATGGAAATTGATGGCCAAGAGCCGGAATCAAATCTGACGCACTAAATGGTAATCATCTACAGATGGCACCAACTCACCAGTACTACCGATAAGCACGCCAAGGTTCTGCGAGCATTCATGTAGCAATAAATATGAAAAGTCCACGAGGATCGACCAAGCAAGTCATGTTTCAGGCACGAGCATCAGAGGCAAGCGATTAAAACGCTTGCACGTCCCATCACGAGACAACGTGACCATGCTTTGGCCCTTTGAAAAGATATTCATTTCCTACCACAAGTAGCGCTTGTGATCGTACATTTATGGTTCCCTAGATAGTCCGTCCTTGAGAACTCCTTTCTAATTTCTAAACATTTGATAGCACAAATAAATCTTATCTGTGACATGTCATCAACTTCCCGTGCTTTTGAAAAAGGTATCAGATACTCACCACAATGCCATCTCCCAGTCATCATGAAGTCGAGTAGGAACGAGAACGCCAGGAGGGTCAGCTGGAGCTGACATCTCGCAATCTTGAGTGAAGTGCTCCAACGCGTAGCCGTCGCCACCATCACTACAATCCATTGCTTCATTCTCCTGTGAATGATTAACGTCCGATTTTCTATCCGTCGCAATGGTGATCTTTTGCTTCAATGGCGCTATGACTCGCACAGGCTGGATGGCGGAGGACGGCATGGAAGGCATGTCAGTTTCGCGTCGATCATCTCGAGATCTCTTTTTCTGGCTTCGTGAGGCCTCTACTGGAGGACACGCTGCGGCGGAGCTCTGGTAAGATGGATCTGAATTTGCTGGTTTTGGAGAGGAAGTCTTGAGCTTGAGAGTGACCTTGGGGCCAAGACGGATAACACGGTCAGACGACATAGTAAACAGTGGCGTGAAGACAAGGGGGAGCGAGGTGAAGGAGCGTTCAGTGGGACGAACTTGACATGTACCAGCGTCCTTTAAATAAGGTCAAGCTGTGGACTCGGACTATTTGTGGCTTTCTTCCACACCCAGAAGAACCTGTGTATTGATCATGCTGGACCATTTGTGGCTTGGCCAAAGTGGAAAAAAAATCAAGTGGACAATAACGATGGACTCGAACGCGAGATTGCGACCACTAGTGGCATTGATCAACCGTAACGAGTCCCGATTTGTAAACCAGCGACAACATAAGGAGTTGTTATGTAAAAATATTCCTCGAGTTATCCTCTTAGTTCAAACAACGCGCGTCGACGATCAGCTCACTGCTGACGACGATCCACTCAGCGCCAACAACGAATAGCTAACGAATGAACTGCAGATGACCATGCATACCACAGACCAACCATCAAACACAAGCTCATGGCATTCCATCCGTCCCTGGACGCCACACCTCATCCTCTCAGTCCGTGAAATCACATCTGTATCAGCGACTTTTATTCTTTCTTCAACGCTCTCTCCACAATTTGAACCTGATTTGAACGCAGATCACGAATCCTCGATACCCGCAACCACAAACACGAATGCAGACCCAGACGCCGACCCAGACATGGAACTAGAAACAGAATTAGAAGTAGAAGCCGATGGGGAACTAGGGGGAGAAACAGAAGGGGACACAGTAGGAGACACCGCTCGAGGAATAATCTCCGAAGCACTCTCGACAGGTCTCTCCGTATCTGTCAACGGTTCTCCATGGCAGCGCGTCCTTATACGGCTCCTCGAGCCCGTAGACGAGGCTGTCATCATTATATACGGGCTCATGCCTGGACGGCAGTATGATATCGATCTGGGACATATACAGGGTGGATTGGCGAGTTCTATCAGGAGGCAGGTCGTCACTGAAGGTGTGTGCTTTGATCTGATTAGTGATGTTGTGGGGACTTATGGATTTCGTTCGGTTTGCGCGTAAAAGCAGAAGGTATGATGGAGAATGGAAGGTTGGACGAAGGGACAAGTACTAGTTTTCTCCTCCCACCCCCATCATCATCATCCTCCTCCGCATCATCTTCATCTTTAAGCCTCTCAATGTCAACCGCAACAACCGACTCAGCTCCCATCACACACCATCAACCTCGCTCCACATCCCGCTCCACAACACCTACACAAGAAGAACGTCTCCCCAAATTGCAATCCACCCTCGCGTCCCTCCAAACACACATCTCTGAGCTAACCACCACTCTCAAATCCACGCGCAGGGACAGCCAAAAAGCAGATGCAGCGCTCAAAAATGAGATCGAGGCTCTGAATCGGGCTTCTGAAAAAGCGAGTGCTGCTGAGAGTAAGGCGAGGCAGCGCATCAGGGCGCTTGAGGATGCTGTTAGAAGGACTAATGAAGGGAAAGAGGATGTCGAGAGGGGGAGAAGTGAAATTGAAGGATCTAGCCCTTCTTTGAGGAAACAAGTGCGCGAGAAGGAGGAGGAATGTGAAGTTCTTAACAAGGAGGCTGCTAAAGTGCGTAGGGAACGCGAGGCGAAGGAGGAAGTGAGGAGAAGACGCATGGAGGGTGTTAAGAATGAGATTGGGAGTGTCGAGCATAGGTTGGAGAGACTTTTTGCGAGGCAGGAAAAGTTGGAGGGGACGGTGTTGATTGATCTAGAGAAGACGCTTAGGGAGGTTGAGAGGGAGATACAGGAGGCTGAAGCGGAAGCTGACGTGGCTGGGGCATACAATGCGACTATTGGGAGATCAATGCAAATGCAACAACCTGTGTCGCCTCCTCACTATCGGAGACATCAACCACGGACATCAGCATATCGAATCGGGGATGGAGCGCCTCCTGGACTGGGACTCGCTAATCCGTATACGAGCTGTCATGCGTCCAGCTCTGGGTTTTCGCATTCTACAAGTTCATCGCTGTCGCATCCGACGGTATCGATATTATCCCATTCAACGAGTTCTACAAGCTCTACAGCGTCGCATGTTGGTAGCATGCTCCCTACTAATTCTACATCTGGGACGTCGACCCTGTCAAGCAAGGCGCCGCCTTTTGAACCAGCGCGCGGCTTTAGGTCCTCGTTTCCGCCGTTGAAACCTTCGCCTGGTATTGCTCCAATTCAGAGGCCTGTTGGGACGTTTTCGAGGGGTGGTGGGTGATGAAATTTTGGTGTAGGGTGTGGTGCTCGTTGAAAGTCACATATGTCGGATGGGATCAAACCCTCGGTTTATCTGGGAATGTGAGGGTCAGCAACGAATTCCAGACACTTTTAATCCTCGTTAATGATCAATATATGAATGTGTACAGGCCCTGGAGTACTTGCTTGTCCTCCGAATTTGTACTACTCGGGAATGTCAATGCCTCGCTGCTGGAGGTTGGCTACGACGGAATACGCGGACTCGATCATTTGCGTGAGATCGTTGTTGGGTATATTCCCTGCTAAGCTGGTTTCACGCGTAGTGCACTGAAACCATCCAGCTAGAGTCGTCCACTTGATAAAGGGCTAGCTAAGCGAGTCTCAACTTCAATATCAACTCAATCAATCTCGCGAGCCCACCAGCCAAGCAGTATTAGCTCATTTCTTTCTGTGCTTTTCTCATTACTTCCTTGCTTCAGCACTGGCCAAACACCCAAAATCGCATCGGTATGTATGATTCTGCTGAACACCGCACAGCTCTTAAGGCTGACACATCGACCTCCTGCAGGTCATACAATAGGGATTGATCCCGTAAGCACTCCCCTACCATAGATTGAAGACTGGTCATATACCGACCGTTCTGGACTGGGTGGCGATACAACCACTGGCAGACCATTCTATGCTTGTTTGCCATGGAGCAATCAAAACTGGGTGTTGGCAGCGCACCTCACTAGAGTCATCAGCCAATGAAAGCGTTCTGTTTGACAGAAGCATCGCTGCGAAACTTCCTGAGGGCTCCATGGAGGTCCAAGATCTTGTGGCATGGTCGGAAATGAAACCGAGTGGATGTCTAACCAGGGGCAGCGCATCAAGGGTCTCTAGAGCCATATAGTTCGTAGGATCATGGTTCCAGAACACTAGTACTACTAGCATACACGCGTCTCTCGTAAACTTCGAACGGCTGAACGCAATTCGCATGGCCCTCCAGTGCGGACTCCTCCTAAACTTGTAGCATCAGTAATTACTCAAGGCTATACCTCAATATCTTGTCATCACTAGATCTTTCATCAGCTCAGAAACCTTCTTAAGGTCGTCGCTTTCACCCGGAATCCCATTCCAAGGTACGAAAAATCCTCCTCCATATTTCAATTTGGGGAGTCACAATGCTGGCATGGATCGTGTTTCGGCAATCAGGCCTCTATGCCCGTCAATCCGAGCCTTCATAAGCTCCATCCTTGCTCTCATCTCCCCCATCTCGTCCTTTAGATCAGCGTTTTCCTCCCTTAACCGGGCGTTTGTTGCGGCAAGCTCTGACTTCTCTTCCATGAATGCTGCTATTTCGGCTTCGGGAAGGCGTCGGAAGGCATCACACCTCTTTTGAAGTAGAGAAAGACGGGCCTCTAGTGCCTGGTTTTGTCGTCGATGGCTCCTACAACAATCTTTTATTCAACAGGCATACAAAGCAAACAAAACTCATACCGAGCATCCTCGCTCATTTGTTCGAATGTCTTCTGATAGCTCTCCAGATGCAGTTCCACCTGCTTGAATTGTGTTCTTAGCTGTTGAAGCTCTTCAGCTCGATCATTGAACTTCTGGAAGTCTGCATCCCTATAAACAAGTCAGCGAAAATCATGGTAAAAACCAACGTGAAGAAATCGAACCAGAGACGTTGCATGCGGATGTGCTGCTCAATCTGTCGCTCGTAGTCCCTTAGACGATCGATCTTGTGCTGGGTTTCCTTCCTCTGAGTCTGGAGCTCAAACACTTGCTTTACTGCATCTGCGAGCAATTTTCCTTGAGCAGCAAAAAGAGCCTGTGTAAGGATTAGTATACGATCGTGATATCGAGCGAAGTTCTACCTGAGCCTCTTTCTCCGCTGTCCGTAGCGAAGCTGCTTCAGAGACCCACGCCTTCTTCTCCTCCCGAAATTCTTTCAGCTTGTTCTGCAGTTCGGTATTCCAATCAGCATATTTATTTTTTGCAGACGATGATTGTTCCCTGTGATCCCTTAGCTGGCGGTCTAACCGCTGGACCTCGGCTCTGTAGTGTCGTAGCTTGTTGAACTATTACACGATGATCAGAAAACTGAATAATTCAGGTACAGAACACATACCAGCCCCTGCTGCTCGACTTCAGCATTTTTAGACAAAATACGATCTTGATAAAGGCGTCCGATGTGTTTCACGTTCTCCCGCGAAAGCCAAAGTTCAAAGTTCAGCTCATTTCGCAGAAGTAGGATTTCACGTTGGAGACCAGAAATTGCCTGTGCAATATGAGATGGAAGTTGTTCATTGTAAGTATTTGGCTCTGATGGCATATCGAAAGCGCGCTTTGTTGGAGAATTACTCCCTGTAGGGAACAACAGGGATGACCAGGCGGCTGTTGGTGCCTTGATTTCCACATCCAGATTGGATTTGAGTGCAACAGATGCTGTGATCATGCTCTCCAATGAGACACGGGGTTTTGCAGCTGGCAATTCTGCATAACCTGGGTGAGGCGTGGGTGCTGTTGAAGTGTCTCCGTCAAATATGGTAGTTGACCCGAGGAGCGAGGGCTCAGCAGCAGCCGAGACGATGTCAGCACAGAACTGCTTGCTGCCTAGAGCTGTGTTTCGCACGTCAAGCATCGTGCACTCGCTCGCGATGCGAGAGACGCTGTAATTCGCCCATGTATCGGGTTCTGTCAATTCTTTTGCCCAATCTCCCCATATCACTCTTGCATTGACGATTCTTCCTCGTAAAAGCGTCTGCAAGCTCCATTGAGTTATAAGAATCACAATAAATGGCCATTTCGCACCTCTGATTTGCTCCTTATGTTGTCCTCGTCGAGTACATCTTCCCAACTAATAGAGAAGGGCGATTCATAGCGTCTATCGTTTAGATACGCTGAGGGGCCACGTAGGAAGCGGAGCAAGTTACATGGGAAAAGATAGTAGAGGCAGGAAAAATAAATCCCAGGTGGTGGGGCGGAAGACGCGGCATTGAACATGAGCTCCAACCTGTCCCAGCCGAGCCCAGGTCGTAAGGGCAGATTAGAGGATGCTGTGAATTCGTTAATCGCTGATACTTTTGCATCGTCATTCACAGAACATTCGTCTATATCCTCAACCCCCTCCTCGAATGCTGGTTTAGAAACGGATCGCTCCTTCCAGCATATAATTCTTGCAAGAATTGCAAGAAGACGAGGGAGCATCATCTTCAGCTCCTCACATGCTTTAACAGCAAAGATAGGAAGGAGCTTGACTATGACAGTCAATCCAATGGTGCATATTGTCGAAGAATTGTCCAGCAGTAGCGAGTTGAGGAGACTATCTAAAAAAGGATGGTCGGCGAGTGCTGCTGCGAGGGGCTGGAACAACGGTTCTGAAGTGTATCGATTGAGCAGGATCAATAGTTGCAGACGCGACGATGGTGTTGCAAAAGAGTAGTTTATTGCAGACATGAAATCCTAAGCACATCCTTCAGTACGTCTGAATGAGATAAACTACATCTGTCGAATACCTGAGGCCGACGCAACCCAGATTTTACGAGGACATCTTCTAGATTGAGCTTCCACAGCGATCTTTTCTCCCTCTGTTCCTGGTCGAGTTCGGCCCACTCCAGCAAGTCATCACCAGATCCTTCGTTGTATGCGTCCAAAACATAAAGGTCAAGGAGGCGGCGTCGAAACTCAGCCACCTTCTCGGGATACTTTTCATCTGTTCTATCTGCTGCTGAGATAATTAGCTCCTTGGCGTGATTGACAGCCGGAGTGGAGAGCCGTGGTTCTCGCAAAGCGGGACGAAGAACTAGGTCGAACCATGTAGAGATGAGCGAAATTGATGTTAACAAGGGGCGCAAACGGCATAGGATGGCCAATAGCACTTCAGTATGCTGGAGGGAATTGTGGGTGATTGTATCGCTGTGGAATGATTGTAGTTCCTCTTCCAGTCGGAAGAGCAAAACATCTGGCTCTTTAGATGCAGCACATTCACGGGCAAACTCGTCTATAGCCTGGAGAGCCTGTTCTAGTCGCGCATCGTCTGGAGCCTCTTCTAATATTATGCGAACCTGGTGGGACAGAGCTGTTATCGACATAAGTAGAGTAAGCTCCGAGAGATCAGGGTTTCGCTATGTAGCTTTACATAAACATCACACCGAACAAGCGCTCATCACCGACTTCAAATTGTTACATGCCTATAGCTATTCGAATTCATGATAGTAATATAATGCTGACAATCAATTGCAACCTTCCAATAAAACACTTGCACGATCTTACTACCGAATTTGGGTTTCTTCCGGCTTGAACATTATGCCTGTACCACTGGTCTCCCATTGATCCGCTTTATTATCTTTCTGATATCGCGGCAAATAACCTTCACGCAACCCCTTCTTCGCTGATGACGAAATCCCAGAGCGCTCATCCCGGCTATGGATAGCGTCGTCGCTGGGTGGGTTGATACCAGTGTAAGACATCATAAGGTGAGGGGGTCCAAGTGGCAGCTCGGGAAAGTCGTCGAAAGCCCACGTATGGATCGTCTTTCCATAAGTCTGATGCAAATGCAGCATGACTGATTGCTCGGCTGTGTCGTTCATGACAGCTACAAAAAGATTGGGGCGGTTGTGACATGAGTGCTACACCGCACTCACTTGGAACAACGCCTTTTGTCTAACAGAAAGGATTATCAAAATGATTCTGTTGTGCACCACCAAAGCTTACCTCGAGACAAAGGATTCCGCTTTCTACCTAGCAAAGGCATGAATCAAATGAAGGGAGAGATACTAGCTGGATGACAAACCTCATGCTTGTGTGAGTGCCAGTACCTCTTCTCTTCTTCTGGGAGCGACTTGAAAATCTACAAAACAAATCAGTCAAGAAAAAATTGTTGCCTGAATTCCCCCGTCACCTGTTCAGACACGATGTACTCGATGCCGATCAACCTAGCATCGGGTGCGTCAGAGTCGTAGATCACGCACTACCGACCGGTAAACAGATCACCACACGTACTCAAATTCCTCACCTGATGAAAATCCTTCGAGCGGTGGCTGCAAAAATGGTGAGACTCCACATGCCGTGTATGATCATGGCTGAGGTGTTCTCAGTAAGAAAAAAAAACGACGTGCAAGTGATGTGCGCACGCGTATACGTGAAATGCACTAAGATGCTGTTGAATGCTCTTTATAGGGGTGAAGGTCATCATTGCTGCCTCAGCCGTGTCGGGCATCACTATATGCTTGGCCGCTGTGCTCATGGTGAATGAAGAACAGGAGTCTTTTTAATGCGAATGTCTTTATATATCACTGGAAGTTACTGGGCTGCCTGGGCATGACGTTGTGGTCGCGTCATAAAATCACGTATGAGGGGAAAGAGGAGGTACCACCATGATCGCAAAATGATGAGAAGCGCCAATATCTGGGGTTGACGCGAGTCGCCTTTTCGGCAAATGCCGGGTTCACAGGTCGGCTCTACTTGCTCGCTGTTGACAACGACGAGTACACATCCATCCCAAAAAAACTCATAAAATCAAAGGTGAGCGTCCTTTAAGATATGGAAGGCCTTAAGACAACGTTACTTGTGACGAAATAAGTGTCTTTGGGTGGATCGACAGTTATAATTTCAGATGTACTCGAACACGTCACTGACGCGTCCCTTAGATGTCCGCTACCATTGAGGAACTCCCTTCGGACCACTCTGACCATGAGCATGAGGAGGACCCCACCTCCCAGGCTGCTCTCGACAAAATTCAGTCTCGTTCAGAGCGAAAGGCCCGAAAGGCTCTTCTTGGTTTGGGTTTGAAGAAGGTCCCTAGCATCACCCGCGTGACCCTCCGCAGGCCTAAGAACGTGTTGTTCGTTCTCTCTTCCCCCGATGTCTACAAGTCGCAAAACAGCGACTGCTATATCGTGTTTGGTGAAGCAAAGGTACGTAAGACGGATGAATATATGTCTAGCTGTTGACGTCTCGTTTCCATAGATTGAGGACATGAACTCGCAAGCTCAGATGTCTACCGCTCAGCAACTTGCTTCTGCCGGCGGTGCTGGTGCTGGTGTAATGAACCTTGAAACCTCTGGTGCAGGCGGTGAGGGTGATGATGACGACGACATCCCGGAACTCGAAGCACCAGAGGACGACGGACCAGTTGATGAGACGGGTGTCGACCCTAAAGACATCGAGTTGGTGATGACACAAGTCAACTGCTCAAGGGCTAAGGCCGTCAGAGTATTGAAAGAGAGTGGAGGAGATCTGATCAATGCCAGTGAGTCGATTCACTGATTTCTTGACCCCTCATGCTTAACATTGCCGATAGTTATGGCAGCGAGCGAATGATCATCTTGCTCAGTGCTCTGATTTCTCGTCACTGTATCATATCACTGCTTTGCTCGTGCAAGTTATTCGCATCGGGCATGTCCCACATAGGGTGATGAGTCAAGATATCCAGCGCCTTAACTCGACATAATAATTTGACCGTTCCCATCCCTCTTGGATAATCTCAACGCCTCTGCATCCCTTAGCATTCGCGCTCTCTCGCGGTCCAACCATCAGTCCAAACTCCTCAGCTGCTTGAACCGTGAGCTGTTTGAGTTCACCCTTCGCAAACATATGATAGTATCTGTTGTATACCGGAGTCTCCACCGCAAACGTTTGGACAGCTGACGCAACTTCTTTTGATGTAGCTGAAGAGGGGGTGTCGTTTTTGAATTTCCCTTTCGCAGTGTGCTGGTTCTGAGACAATACCCATGGCACAAAGACATCTTCGCCAGTCATGGGGTAGGAATCCGATCCATCGGTGCCACTAGCTGGGATCGACCGTTTGGATAGCTCATCCTGCTCGATGGCCCACACATAGATCATCACGCGTCCATGGACTGGAGAGACAGCCTGTAAAAGACGCTATATATCACATTTAATGGCGGACCTTCTGTTGATTAACACGAGTAGCACTCACCTGAACGGCGATTTTTCGACGATCATGCGATGCCAGGTGGTGGATCGTAGCTATAGATATGGCGTAGTCCTGTCAAATGACGGTTAAGACGAGTCCTACGACGAACAACAGTCGTTATTACTCACAAATACGCCTGATCTCCAAACATCTCCAAGGACATCACCCCAAACAACCTCCCGAGTGATCAGATACCCAGGCTCACTCCCAGCGTGCCGGGCGATCTGGAGCAAGTTGCGGCTTCGATCGAGGCCGATTGTTAGTACACTACTGCGGCGATTCGCAGGCAACGGAAGATATTTTCCATTCCCTGTTCCCGAGTCCAGACCAATCCAGCCAGTTGGGAGGTCAGCGAGAAATGTGGCTATGATAGGCCAAGGCTGCAAGACATGATCTAGTCATGATGATTGAATTGATCATTACAGCAGTTCGCACCTTGTACCGAGTGGATGAAAAGTGAGAGGCAATCTGGTCATATACAGCATGAACGTGTTGGTCTTCGTGTACTTGCGGATCGTCAACAATAGTGACACTTTTTACGGGTTTCATTTCACAGGCGTCGGATTAGATTGTCGTGGTATGGGTATGACATGGATACTTGGAAAGTACTGAGTGCAGCATTCGCCTTCAATTACATCCTCATCAATACGAACCCGACACCTTTGAGGCTCCGAATCTTCATAGCATTAGACGAACCCCATTTCCTCATCTACCAGCTTAGAGAATTTAATTCCGTCGAAGGGAGGAAACGGAACTAGGTTGTGAGGTTCGAATGATGCGATCGTCGATGCGAGGTCTCTGGCAGCCAGTTTCATTAAGAACCTGGTTATGATAAATGAAAGGGCCCACTGAATCGATGTCGCCTTTAGGTGACCCAAGATTTGAAGGGCGGATGCTAACTCCTCTTGGTGGTTGTCCAACAGGGTTGGATTGGGTACGACAATGAGAGGTTTTCCTAACCTCAAGACATCCAGAATCGTCCCCGATCCTTCCTCATAGTTAATGTTACAGCTTATTCGAGGAGAGCAGATAACTCACCAGCATGGCTGATGACGAGGTCAGCTTGCTCACATTCAGCCTGAATGGAAGACTTGAACCTCCATATCTCTATTTCCACACCGTGTCGCCGCATAGTACAACTCTCTCCCTTGAACTCTTCTGATTCAATGGTGGAATTACCGCGCTGGAGAACGAGGTGGTCGTAACCCGTGTCGCGGAGTGTACTGAGGACAGGTTCTGATATAGCGGCTTCTACAAGAGCATCGAACCTAGTTGAACCTACCGTCACGAATACGAGCATGAGGTAGTTCTCAAGGAAGGCCCTCGAGGTGTGTTCTCAACTAGAATTTGAAAAGTGTTTCCTTCTGGTAATTGGAGAATGCCGCTGGTCTCGACTGAATTTAGCTCAGATGACCGTGATGACTCGAATTTTTTTCTTGCTCCTTCTACCTGTATCAATTGTGATCAAGACAGTCGGTGGTGCTCTGACATGGGATATACGCTTTGCGTGCTAGGTAAGTGCAAGACTCTATATCGTCTTGTATACGCTGCATGAAACGTCTGTTAGGATGTGGGACTATGGGGGTCGCAATCATTTCCGGGGTGATCACCAGTTTGCAGTCTGGACTGAACACACATGAGATTCCCAAGTGGGAGTCACATACACCTGGTACATGCACTCCCACAGCCGACTCTCCTGATCCTTCTCTCCCTTCCATTTTCTCCGCAACCGTGACAAGGAAAGAGAGTGCACAAAAGCTCCAACATACGTTCGGACTCTTGGGAGGTCTTGGTTCTTCCGTTCAAGTTGTTACCGGCAAGAACCTTTTAGCTGTTCAACAAGCAGATGTTATTATATTATGGTATGTATTATCGGTTCATGAATATGTCGTTTCCCTGAATGATCTTTAGCTGCAAGCCTCACCAGGCCCATGTCATCCTTTCACAGAATGGGATGCAGGAAGCTCTGGCTGGCAAATTACTTATCAGCATTCTTGCTGGTGTGACTATACTTCAGCTTACTGGATGGGTCCCCCCGACAACCAGGGTTGTCCGCGCAATGCCCAATACTCCATGCAGAGTACGTGTACTTTTGGTATCTCACATCTGCGAGTAATTTCTGAGGACGCACGTAGATTCGAGAAGGTATGACTGTAGTCAGCAACCTCCCAATATCAGATGAGGCCGAGCTCGATCGGTCTATCATCCTGAATATATTTTCGTCCATTGGGCGCTGTCGTTTTCTTGAGGAAAAAAATTTCGACGCTTGCACTGCGCTTTCTGGGTCGGGTCCCGCCTTTGCATGTATATTCTTGGAGGCTATGGCTGACGGGGGTGTCATGATGGGCCTCCCGAGGGCAGAGGCCCTCGAATTGGCAGCACAGAGTGAGATTTTGCTCGTCGCACAACATATCCCGCTTATTTGTTTCACTAGCTTTACAAGGCGCGGCACGCATGGTTCTCCAAGCAGGAGCTCACCCAGCTCAAATAAAAGACTCAGTCACAAGTTAGTAGCTCCCCATCCAAAGTTACCGATAGTGCTCATGGATGCTTTGCTTGCTAAACAGCTCCCGGCGGATGTACAATAGCGGGCCTCTTAGCCATGGAGGATGGAAAAGTTCGCTCAACCATCGCTCGTGCAATTCAAGTCGCAACAGAGCGCGCTAGCGAACTTGGCCAGCCCGCAAAAATTTGAAATCGTGTGGTTGACATTTGTTACTTCAGTTAATACAATATAGCTTCCATTGTTGTACTTTAGACATATATCCCAACCGAGTCTTCAAGACCTCCATTTCAATGTAGAGGATCGACGACTGTGAGGGTGGCTGCGCACACTGGCTCAGTCATTGTTTGCCTATTGCTCCTGTAAAATGAGGACGGTCGTGTAAGTTGGTGACGCCGCCCAGAGTGTCGAGGAGCAAAAATCTACTGATAGATCGAACTCGCCATCAAACAAAAAAAGTTTATTCATCTGTTGTGATAGGCGATGAGCCTAGTCCTTGCGGATCAGCAGATACCACTCACCTTAACTACTTCATTAGTACTAGTCATTTCAAAACAATAGACAAGTCGAGTATATATCCTGCGTGTGAACCTCACTGCTCCCTGAGCCTAAAGCTCATGCACGAATGCAAGCAAGCGGGGCAAAAATATGTCACAGGATGACATTTTATATCGCTCATAAGAATGAGCGCCCCTCCGTACGAAAGCAGAGAGACGCTAAAGTGACAGAGCTGTGATTTACGGGCACCATCGATTACGAGAAGGCAAGGAATGAATATGATTGCAATCGTAGAATACAGTGGTATCTGGCCGGTCCAAGTCAGCAACTGTCATCAATACCATTGAAATGTGCTTACGATGCATATACTACCGGTCTGGATTGGCAAAATGACATCAGTACTATGCATCGCGGATAGATGAACGAGGGGGACTCACAAAATTCGTGAGTATCGTCGGAGCGTTTGACGGTTTGCTGTTGAGGAAAGAAAAAGTGTGAGATTTTTATACACGCGTGCGAGACCAAACAAGGCACAAACAACTTACTTTCCACGCCTCTTCGAAATCAACTGGAAGAATAACATATCTGTTCTTCCGTACAGCTGTCGGACACGAACGGTTACTAGGAATGCAGAACTGCCAGAAAAAAAATAAGCTGACCTTGAAGACCAGCTGCCTGTGCAATTGAAGATATCTCTGCGGAAGATAATCGATCTGGTCTTGACACATCTGGATGACATGTTCAGTAAAGGCATCAGGATTATTGACGAGAAAGCCGGCATACAATCCTCGAGGTCTACATCTGGGCCAAGATTCATTTTACTGGTTACAGCCTGGAATATGAGACGTTTTTCACGCCTTGATGGTAGTGGGAATTCAATCTTTCTGTCAAGCCGACCAGGACGAAGCAAAGCAGGATCAAGCGTGTCTGCGCGGTTCGTGGCCATAATGACCTATCATGGTAACATAGAATTGAGAAGTCCTGAAATTCAATTGGAAAGTGTATGTTTACCTTGACGTTGCTTCCTTGGTCGAAACCATCCATCTGATTGAGAAGCTCCAGCAGAATACGCTGTACTTCTCTGTCCGCTCCCGTTTGAGCATCGAACCGCTTGGTCGCAATGGCATCTATCTCGTCGATGAAGATGATGGCAGGTGCGTTCTCCCTGGCAAGTCGGAAGACATCACGGACCATGCGAGGGCCTTCTCCCAAATATTTCTGCACGAATTCACTGCCAACAACACGGATGAAAGCTGCAGTTGTATGATGTGCAACTGCTTTCACGAGCATAGTCTTGCCAGTACCTGTGCGTTATGTTAAAACGCCCCACACGAGCTTGGAAGCAACGCACCAGGTGGTCCATAAAGCAAGACACCGCGAGGCGGGTCTATACCAATCTTTTTGTAAAGGTCGAAATGCGTGAGGGGAAGCTCGACCGCTTCACGTATTTCCTGCTTTTGCAAGTCCATTCCACCGATGTCTTGGTAAGACACATCGGGCTTTTCCTCCTTTCCAAGCATGGCTATCGAAGAGTCGGCCTCTGGAGGAAGGATGTCCACAAGGGCATTTGAATGCCGGTGAAGTGCAACAGACGACGAAGGCTTGAGCAATTCTCGGTCTAATGTCGACAAGATGCGCACGACATAATTCGAGCCGGTGGTCGAACCCACGATACCAGTGTGCTGGTCAATTGCCTCGAGGAATTGCCCGATGACGAGTGGGACAGATTTGATGCGCTTCACCTCCTCCTGAGCACGAATGAGCTCACGTTTGAGGTTCGCTTGCTCGTCCTTTATGTAGCTTTCCTGGATGTCGAAGAGCTCTAAATGACGCGCGAGCTTCTTGTATTTGGTATACAAATCTTCCTCTTGCAATTCTTTATGGAGAGCGGCCTTCTCAGTCACGACAGACTCGAAGGTTGGCTCCTGGTATTATTCCATGAGACTGAGGATCTTTCTTGATCACTGGACCGCGTACCTCTCTTTGAATCTCCATTCCTACGTCCTCCATGATGTCAAGTATTAAAGTAAAGTGTTTTGGCGTATCTTGAGCGAAGCTGACGCGTTGGAGTCGTGGTAAATACTTTCCTTTCTTATCACTTTGCATAACTTCCGAGCCAGTCTCAAAGACTCCTTAGCTTTAGTATTTTGATCATGGCACACGTCGTTCAGCCTCTGGATCAGCCTTCAAATTACAAGGACTCTCAGAGCAGAATAGAACGCGCGAAACAGAATGACCTCCTCTCCAAATCCACAACATTATACGTGAGGAATTCTTCTCGATATGTCTTAGCATAACTCAAGGGTCATCATAGATTGGTAATTTAAGTTTCTATACCACAGAAGAGCAGATATATGAGTTGTTCACTAAATGTGCCAGCCCGGAGGACGGTGGAGGTATCAAACGAATCATTATGGGCCTTGACCGAAATACACGGTTTGTCTAACCGTAGTTATATGCACTCGACCGGACACTGACGCGAAGACCTGACCAGCACACCATGCGGGTTCTGCTTTGTGGAGTACTACACTCATGCAGAAGCCCTTGCCAGCATGAAGTATGTTAGCGGAACCAAGCTGGACGAACGTATCATTCGGTGTGATTTGGACCTAGGCTATAAGGAGGGCAGGCAATTTGGACGGGGGAAGAGTGGTGGTCAGGTACGAGACGAGCACCGCCAGGATTATGATCCAGGACGAGGCGGATGGGGTGCACAAGCGCAGAGGCTTGAGGCTGAGCGCCGAAGAGAAGTGGAGGAACGGTACGCGGATGCGCAAGAAGGACCTGGTGCTGTTGCTGGCGGAGGCGGTGACTGGAAAGAAACTGAAACGACAGTCCCTTCACGGAAACGAGGACGGTCACCAGACGATGAGGGAGACAACGTTCGTATGGTATGTTCATCCCGGTTCCAGATGATTCAGTTATTGACATTGTTGCAGGGCCACCATCGTTCACGGGACGACATGGAAGTTGAACGAATGTGAATGTACTTGCCATTACGGTTTGCTTTCCTTACAGTCTCACTTTTAGCACAAAACAGACATCAAAATGTGAAACTATATGATAGTAATTATGAGATGTATGAGCCAATGGTCAGTATACGACACGAGCGCGGAGTTGGTATCTCCTTCCCCAGTGTCCTGGCTCATAATATGTCATGTGTAGTTGCCGTACAAGACGATGAGCTTCAGCAGTCGACGTGGGCCGAACCAGATATCGTGAATATAGGGAGAATGTGTTGGCCGCGCTGTGTATAAAATCATATTTCGATCGCAATTTGCAGTCATAAAATCAAACTTACAGCTCAACTCTGACAGCCCCACTCTTGCTGTCTATGTTGTCCAGCCGGAATTCGCGTAAGTATTCTTCAACAGCTTCTTCAGATATCTTTCCAGGAAAGCCCCATATAACGACATGCTTCAAGCGGGAGGGTATCCCGCCATGAGGACCATTACCAGAGAAAACCTTGCGTTGAGTCTCCGTCTTGTCCAGCCGCCTATGACCGGATCGTGGGGGAGGTGCTGATACGGCCTGTATTGGCAGACTTCCTACAGATGCGTTGTCAAGTGCTCGCAAGTTCTTGTGCATGTGCTCTGAATGAGCGAGGGTGAGATATGCGCGTCCTGTAGGGAGGAAGCGATGATAGTCGATGGCGACTAGCAACATAGAATGAACTGCCTTGTATACATCGTGTGTTACGGGTAACAAGGCTTACCATCCGTTACACCTAGAACTCGGTTGCGAATGCACAGTCTGCGTAAGTCAGTGAGGAGAGCTGAACGTGGCAGCTCTCGCAATTGTATATGTATCCTGCCCTCTGAGGAAAATTACACCATTAGAAAATGTAAAGGTTTGAGTATCTGAACGTACCATCCACTAGCCGTGGAATCGTGCGCCGAATTGCTGTTGACTTGAACATGGAAGAGCAAGCTACAGGACAAGAAGTTGATTTTGCGGTTTTCGTGAAGGATTTGAATTTGAATATTATATTTGGCCATCTAGGACTGTCAGACACCACGTGATTACGTGCACTTTAAACAGTGACCACAATGTCAAGCAGATACGACCGTGACGGGAGAAGGCGTGAGCGCAGTTGGGAAAGGGATGAGAGGGATCGTGAACGGGGCATGGATCGTCACTCACGAGGTAACAGAGCTGGAGGCCAAAGGGATGGCGGTCGTAAACGAGACAGTAGGTCTCGTAGTCCAAGGAGGGGTACGTCAAAGATTTTCTGCAGCGACACACAAATAGTTTATTCCACCTATTCAGACAGGAGAGATCATGACAGGGACCACAGAGATCGAGAATATAAGAGCTCGCGAAGAGAAGATTACGACCGAGACAGCCGTCGAGACGATAGACGACCTGAAAGACGTGATGAAAGGCGCGAGCCTCCGACTCGAGACAAGGAGCCAAGACACAAGGATCCTAAAAATCACCGTGATCACCGACAACAAGTTGGCAGGCATGATGTCGAGAGGGTTCCAGAAAAGCCTTCGCAAGCTAGAACTCCACCCCCAGGTAAGACTCATACTGCAATGCAAAAGCAGCTCTCATCACCAATTCAATTCAGCCCCATCTGCCGATGCTGGTCCATCCTCTTCTCAAAAGAGACCGAACCTTGATCCAGATGCCCTATCTGAAGAAGGGGAAGCCATGGATGCTACCAACGCCGATGAAGAGGATATGATGGCTGCAATGGGGCTCGCAGGTTTTGGCACCACGAAGGTATGTGGGTCTTTAAACTTGCTAAGATACATAATTTACCTTATTCTAAGGGAAAGCACGTCGAGGGAAACCAAGAAGGCTTCGTCGATATCAAGAAGATCAGGACATGGCGTCAGTACATGAATCGGTAAGCTGCACTTGCATGCCTATGTTTAGTTGCTCATACCTTTCTTCTAGCCGCGGAGGATTCAACCGGCCACTAGATAAAGTTAAGTGAGTGGCTCAGCTCCAGCTCGCCGCAAGATAAGTTGCATTTTCTCGTTTGTGAGAGACAGCTTTCACTTCGACGCAGTATGTTCTCAGATATTGCTTCATTTTTCCTGGTGCTTTTGGAAATATATGCGAAGTCCAGATTTTTGAACACTTAGTACATGAGAAAACATCAAATCGGTGAACAATTGGTGATGGTACAAACAGCATACATAGACGTATCCAGAAGTATGTGAGAAAGAAAAACCATGCTGACAGAGAAACATTGGCGTTAACATCGAGGATTTAAGTACTCCCTCGGACGACATGAACTAGAACCCGTGCAGCTTGATGGTGTTCTTCGGAATGCCCTCCTCCGTGAGGAATTTGACAATCTTGAGCCTCTGATCACCCTGCAACTGGATGACTTGACCCATTTCCTCGTCGTCGACGAGTGTGCCGTTACAAGCAAACTCCTGGGTGAAACTGTTGGCGCTTGCAAAGTGTAGAAGTGCATTTGCTCACCTTCTTAAAGGCCTTCAAGAGTTTTTTGGGATCATATTCTGCAGACAACTCCATCAGACGGCGACTCGCTGGCTAGAAGCCCTCAACCTCACCTTTAGGTAATCCCTGCAACGTGGTCAAAGTCTTCCTTCCGTTCCTCTGCTGAATGCGAATATGAAGATAATTCTGCTGGGATCCAACGTCTTGGTTGCCTCCGAGAGGATCGCCCTCGTCAGCAAAAGGATCTGAAAAGCGCCCTGTCAGCCAACTTCATCAGGAAAAATCAATTAAGCCAGCTCACCGAAAGAGTTCAGGTTCTGCACGTTCATGCGATGTGAAGAAATAGATTTACTTGTGAACTGAGTGGGGATGTATTGAGACAAGATGGTTGTTGGAGAGAGAATGGACCGTTGATACTTGTAGTGCGGCACCGAAATTGGATAATCAGTGGTTTAGTCAGCATCTGGGCCAAATCTGGGCCATTCTTGTGGTGGCCGCCGGGAGTCCGTCTACAACCATGATCACCGAAGGACCCAAACGCAAAAAACCTCCGACTTTTAGTCACCTTCCATTCAATAGAGGTGAGCTTTAACGAGTTTGATCTCATGGTCATACTCAGATTATATTTAAAGCCAAGAAGTTAAAGCAGTCATGGGTCGAGAGCACTAAGATAAAGTCTCAATGGAAAGCCCAGAAAAAGCGGGAAGGTGTTCTTCAACGGAAACTCGAAGTACCTTCCAATGGTGATCCACCCCCTACACATCAGGAAAAATCTGATGGAAGCGAACCAGAAGAATCGCACCCTAAGGATCAAGGTGCTCGCTCTGGCAGTCATCCCGAGCGCAAGCAGCGACCAGTCCCAAATAGCTCAGCAGATGGCGAGATTTCACTTCGAGAACTCGGCAAACAAGCCTATTCGCGCAATTCCCTTCACACGTACAAAGCGAATACTAAAAGACACAGTATAAAACCTTCTCGCGACACCAATTTGCAGGGAGGCAGCAACATGGGAGGGCGCGGTGCTTCATTTGGAGATCGGGGGCGCGAGAAGGGGCAGCCCAATATGAAGTATCGGATGACGGCTATGCTCGAAAAAATCAAACGCGATTTTACTTGAATGAGATTGCACCCGTTTATCATGGTGCGTACCTTGACGCCCAGTATATGTCACAGCTCTTACTGTTTCGTTCCAGATGAAAACACCATCAACCTATATTTTCCTTGTCTCCTGCTCCGTCTGCCATCCTTTGATCATTGCTCTCCATATTATGTTGTCCTTCTCCTCTCACAAACCTTGTCTCCAGGGTATCCATAAAAGGCTTTGAGCCCACCGTAGTAACAGCTGTAAGAGCTGTCGGATGATTACTCAAGTGCCCTGGGCTTGGGTCGTCCAGTTCGTCTACGAGGCCAAGTGCTTTGGGTGGTATCCCTTCCAAGGGTTCGACGTGCCCCATGGATTCCATGCCACTTAGTGTTAGAGGTGACGGAGGAGGACTTTGTGACTTTGAGCGTCGTGCATCTTCATGATGAAAGAATATGGGGGAGAAAAGCGGAGTAGTCGGTGCTGATAGCAAACCAGCTGTCATGGATAACGAAGATATTGTTAGGCCGTCTTGGCTAGATTCTTCCGCGGGGAAAGCATTCCAGGAGGATGTAACGAGCAATGATTTCTCTATTGCTCGAAGGTACTTTCCAAGGGCCTTGTAATGCTGTTTCGGTCGTACGCAGAGCTCGCAGACGCGTTGTATTGTGAAAGGAGGATCGCTAAAGCCATCTGCAATCAGATATCGTTAATGACCGCAAACGTGCGCGTACTCATCAAATTCATGCAGTTGCCTGAAAATGAAAGCTTTGATCTCGCTTGCTTCTTGCTGGTTCATGTACGCTTTCGGTATCTCGCAGTGGTGGAGATCGTTCTGTTCACGAAGCGGGAACGGCGGTAACTTCAAGTTACCAGCTTTGAGGAGCTCCTCGGGCAATGGTTGGAATTCCATCGCATTGTGAGGCGGTGGATCCGATAGAAATAGGGCGATATTCTAGAGTTCGAAGTTAGCTTGACATCGACTTGAAAGGAGTATTATCACCTCGTCCACCTTGTATTTAATCATGTCGCGTAGCAGATCCCATTCTGTCCTGAACAAGTATACTTATAAGTCGCAAACGCGTGAACTGGTCAGCTAGAGGAGCGTACTTTGGTTCTTCTATGTCAGAGTCAGCGATTTGTTCTAAAACTGAATTATAATCTAGGTGGGCGGTGGTAAATTTAGGACCTCCTGGTGGATAAAACACGCTTACCTGGGTTCCAATGGAAGCCTTGGGATATGTCATATGCGCTGTCTGCCATGGACGTCATAATCGCAGCTGATGGCAGTGTTTTGGACTCTGGATTAAAATTTGGACAACCGCGGCTGTGATGCGAATTTTTAAACGCTCTGCAAAATCCTGTGCGCCTATGAGTGCAGCCAAGTACTTCCGGATTTTCCGCAGTTGTATGACCTCCGAGTCGGTCCGTGCAAGAGTAGTGCAGGAGCAAGCGTGGTTGAAGCGTGGTTGAAGCGTTTCTCCGATCTCGCCAAGCCAGGCTGCCAGAGTGGCGCCGTTATAATACAGAATGTCTTACACACGGATAACTATAACTTGCTCCCATACACGCCTGCCCTTCCTTAACCCTCCACCACCTCTTGACGAGCAATTTCACGACAACCCGGAACGATGCCCTCCTTCAAATTCTGGGAGAACCCAAATTATGAAAGGACCACCAAACGAACTGACAACAAGAGGCGGATCAAATTAATCAGGTCTTACGCTCCCGATTGGTTCGTCCGTCACATCAACTTCATATTGCTTTTCATACTCATATGTTCTGCCTCTGTGCAGGACCATCACAATTCTTTTGGCGTACAGTCTCTCTCGTGCACCAAATTACGAGTTTTGCTGACGACAAAGTTTATAACAGGATTGTGTTCTTCGCCCTCGACGGCGTTCACGGCTTCCGACGAGAATTTTCAGTGCATGATGAAACGTGAGGTTCCACATTCTTTCCCATAGAGCAGTTGTTAATTTATTCAATGCAGCATACTTTTTCCGTGAGTTGGGACATTCATCTGACCTACCTTAGACGGCCTGACCTCGTTCCAGGTTTGCAGTTCAAGAGCGTGTTCCAGTAAGCTTCATAATGGGTCCTCAAAGTACATCGTAATCTCAGTTTGCGATTAGAATCTTGCCCTGTACTTCATTGCGATAGTGGCGCCGCTTGTCCTTCAATTGGTGGTGAATTTACTCACCGTTCAGTCCTTCTGGGATTACCACTGCAGCGCACTCGGACGTACGTTCCTTTTCTTATACACATGAAGTGATCTTGTCTAAGCTCGCCGACATAGTCATCCTGGGGCTTGCCATCACAGGAGCCATCACTCAGTTCACGAAGATCACTGTTGGCCGTCCTCGTCCAGGTTGGTGTTATGTGACTTCTGCTATCTCACAATTTTTTACGTGGGCTTGTAGATCTGCTCGCGCGATGCATGCCGATTCCAGGCTCCTCGGACCCCACTTTTGGACTCTCGTCAGATGCGATATGCACAAACACCAACACAGCTATCATGATTGATGGTTGGAGGAGCTTTCCTAGTGGCCACTCCAGCTGTAAGACATTATATCAAACCGTTTATAACGAGGTCGTGAAATATTTTCAGTGTCCCATGCCGGTCTTGGCTTCCTATCGTATTACTTGGCTGGAAAGATGCACCTGTTTGATACTAGGGGCCACGCAGTAAGTGCACGGATGCTTTCCGCCCGCGGCGACGAACTAAGATGTATATTTCTCAGCACAAAGCTTGGATCTCCGTCACTCCTATATTTGGAGCCATCTTGGTGGCCATTTCCCGCACTATGGACTACCGGCGTTAGTTGATGTTTCAATATTTGTTGTACTTGGCCTCATTTACACTTCACAGACCACTGGCATGACGTCGTAGCTGGATCTATCCTCGGACTGGTTGTTTCATATTTCGCGTATCGCCAATATTTTCCTTCACTGTCATCACCGTTGTCTCATAAGCCGCATCCCCCGAGAGTGCGCCGTGAAGAGGAGCTGCCTACTGTCAACCCCGCAACTGACCACAGTCTGTCCTATACAGATGGCATGGAAGGAGAAGAAGTGGAGTTGGTTGATAGTGGTGTGCGCAAGCCTGATCCAGCTCTCACTGGGAGACAAGGTGAATATAGGGTCGACGGTGGAGCGCCTCGCCTTTAGGTATTTTTCAAAATTCACTGGACCTTTTAAGAACTTTTTCGTTATCCTATAGCTGTACACAATCACGTTCTGTATGTACAACGTAGGCGATGGACCGCTACTGTGACTATGGCCAGATTTGAGCAGCAAGTTTGGTTGTCAAGCTTCTGACATATGTGTGAAAGCGTTGAGTACTGAGTCACCGTGACATTAACCCCAAGTAGACAACTGGCCCAGGTTTGTCTTCGACCTTGGGGTGCAAAATACCTCGACGCACATTGTTCACTCTTCTAAAAAAAGTCTTCGTATTATGGAATCGAGAGCCATTAACTTTGGCGCAGGTCCATCTGCTCTGCCTGCCTCCGTGCTTCAGGAAGCCACCAAAGGTCTCCTGAATTTCAACGAAACTGGCATCGGTATCGCTGAGATTTCGCATCGCTCCAAAGAATTCACGGCGTACCTACAAGGCGTCGAACAAAACATCAGAAAACTTCTCGACGTCCAGCCTACACACTCCATCTTGTTCACTCAGGGGGGTGGATCCACGCAATTCTCAGCCGTCGTGCTGAACATGTTGGCGCGACACCGCCTCCTCCACCCTCAATTGACAGATAAAGACCGAGTACTGGATTATGTCGTCACAGGGTCTTGGAGTAAAAAGGCGGCCGAGGAGGCCAGGCGCATGGGAGAGAGCACCGTTAACATTGCAGCCGATTCTCGCAAATACTCTAAAGACCAGAAATCCTTTGATAACATCCCAACCGCAGATGCGTATTCCTTCTCAAGTGACCCAGCTCTCATCTATTACTGCGCCAATGAAACCGTCGACGGCGTGGAGTTCTCGGCTGAGGACACCTCACCAGCCTCCTTTCCCTTCCATCTTCTCCCAAAGAATGCACTTGTCCCACTTGTTGGGGATTATTCCTCCTCCTTCATGTCAAGGCCAATTCCACATCTCTCAGATCACGCTATCATATATGCTGGCGCGCAGAAAAATGTCGGCCCCGCCGGTCTCACCATCCTAATCGTCAGAAACGATTGTATCGTTGACGTTGACGCCGCTGCGAGGCTCGGGGCAATTCCAGTCCCAATTTGTCTTTCGTATAAAACGCTCGCAGATCACAACAGCCTGTACAACACCCCTCCGGTGCTCTCCATCTACATCACAGGTCTCGTTCTTGAGTACATGCTCCAGCTAGGAGGGTTGGATTACTACTCGGACCTCACAAACCGTAAATCGAAAAAGCTGTACCAAGTACTGAAGGATGGTGAAATCAAAGGCATCTTCAAAGGTAAAGTGAAGGAAGGTTCTGGTAGCCAGATGAATATAGTCTTCGACGTCCTTGGCGAAGGGTTGTTAGCCAAGTTCATTGCTGGCGCAGAGGAGCGAGGCATGAAGGGTCTCAAAGGCCATCGGTGAGTTCTTTCCTTGGCGTGTCATTAAAGACCACGTTCTTATTATTTTTCCATGTAGTTCTGTAGGAGGTACGGAGCGTTATCATTTCTATACATAGATTCATCACTGACGTTTCATCTATTCAGGCGTCCGAGTTTCGCTATATAACGCCGTAACAGAAGAAGAGACGGACCGACTCATTTCGTACATGGAACAGTTCGCAGGACAGCACGAAGTAAACAAAGAGTAAATGGGGAATTGTTATGAAAATCATGGGTCAATCGACGGTTCGGACCAAAGTTTAATGTGCAATTATCCATTTGTATTACCCAGCAACCAGAGCATACGCCAGGCATCAACTGCATGGACGTTTTCGTGATAATTTGATTTTGAAATCCTGATCCTACGCAGGCAGAAAATTTTCCTAGGTGTAGCCGTCTCAATTTCTCTTCACGACCACAAAGTAGTTGGGCCGCTCAGCGAGGGACTAATTCACTTTATTGTGTAGTGGACGACCTCCGCTTCAAGGGCGTGGATGTGATCATTTGTAATGGCCACAGGCTTGATGCCAGTTTATTTGGCACATGTGTACCTACCTTCATGCACATGTCTGATACTATTCAACCAGCTCACCACACCAAACACTTACCTGTCCTTGCATATCCGTTCAATAATGTTGCATTCCATCTTGTCCAGAGAGATGATGGTGTAAGCAACGGGACTGCTCTGTGGCTCGGTGCCCAAGTCCTATCCGTCTACCTATCTGCCGAATTCAAGGGCAAATCCAGGAAGACCATCGAGACTGGAACGGATAATAATACGTTAGTTCTTCATGATACAGCACACCCCAAGGTCGTAGAACTGGGCAGCGGGATTGGCCTCACGGCGTGCGTCTGATTGTCCATAGATGAGCGCAAATAGGGTCACTCACCATCATAAACGCATGCTCTGCCGCATATGACGGGTGGTTCGTGGATTCTAGTCTAGCGCTTGCATCTCTGGGATATGATGTCCTTGCCACCGATACCGTGCACGTCTGTACATCCGTTCTACGTGCCAACATCAATGCCAATGCGGATCTCGTCTCTGGGCATGTCTATGTGCGTGAGCTGGACTGGGGTGTCGATCCTACGGGATGGATATGGGACGATCCTGTATCGATCACATCACCTACACTTTTGCCAAGAAAGGGCGGCGACAGTCGTGATTTCCTTTCCCCACCATTTGACCTGATTGTGTCGAGCGATACGATCTATGATATGGCACTTGTTGCTCCTCTATTCGAGACGATCCATGCGCTTTCTGCTCTTTCATGTGCCCCCCCTCTCCCCCCGCCATCTTCACTTTCCAGCATTGAAGCATCACCTGCATTGCCTTCCAAATCCCATGGAACTCCAATCAGCAAGCCTCCGGTCATCTACCTTGCTGTTGAGAGGCGCGACCCTACACTCATCACGGCCGCATTTAGGCGTGCTAGTGAAGAGTGGGGACTGTTGTTCCAGCGTGTCCCCGAGAAGAGGCTAAGGCGTGCCGGTGTTGGTGTAGGATGGGACGCCGGGGAGTGGGAGGGGGTGGAGGTATGGCGCGGGAAGTGGGACGGGGTCACTAGGGCTGTCAAGTAAGTCATCCTGTGTGTTGTATGAATGATATATAGAGCGTAGAGGCGTCAGGATCAGCCGTTATCCAGTCAATAACACGTCGTTTTTGTAGTACCTTTGTAATTGGAAAGTTCTCTTACTCAGTTAGAATGAAGACCAGCAGATACTAGATGTGATTAAGTCTAGTATGTGAACATCAGGTAGGTTAGGATGTGAAATGTTCGAAAGATCAGACAAAGTCATGATATGGAAGGGATCTCCAGCTAGATAAGCAATCAAGTGATGGGCGTCATAAAGTCATTACTGGTCTGTGGTTAGTACGTTCACGATGCATCAGAGATGCACACGTTTTTGTGATATCGTCCTACGTAAGAGGTGATTGGCATTCGCACAAAAGATGTAGAAACGACGTACATGACACGAAAAGAGGCGTATGACTGCCCTCAGCTTCTTCTTCCCGACGCGTTGAAACAAGGGTGAGGGTACGATCAAATCCGTGGTTTGACTGAGAACGCAGAGTTGAGTCGATTTTATCCCTTTACGCAGAGTGGCCAAGACGAAAAATCCGAGATGATGGAAACATGACGCAAGGAATAGTAGAATGAAACAAAGCCCATAAATTATTGGTGTTGATAGAACAAAGACGATGCACATAAGAGAGAAAAGTTGGAGAAATCAGTGCACGCACCAGATCTCTCCATGTTTCTTCCTCGTCATTCTCTGTCTGCAGCTGGTATATCTGCGCGAAGCCTTTAAAGCTACAGAAAAACGCAAGAATCAGCACCGAGAAGATTGGAACAACAACACATAAAATGCTAGAAAAGCAGGAGAAATGATATCACGCACGTCAGCTCGCCATCTTCAGTGACATCTAAGAACTCTCTGAGCTCCTCCTTAGTCTCTTCGCTAAACGGTGCGCCGTTCGTGTCTTGTGCCCACGCGTCTAGCCCTGCGGCGTCGAGAATCGCATCGCCAGGGGGCGTGAGGAGAATCGTGGAGTCTTGTTTTGGGGGACGCGCCGGGCACGGCGTGCAATACTTCGCGAATATATGACGAAGACAGCGTTCGAGCTGCGCAAGCCATGCGTGTCGATCAGTACAGTGATACAATGTCAGAATACGAGTGAGAACATACCTTATCAGAGATTGCGCCATCAGCGTCAAGCAACTGGGCATCAAGCTGGGCGTTTCGCCTGCCCTGCTTGGATGATGGCTCGGGCGTTTCCGGGCGAGGAGACTGCATACGCAAGTCAAGATCGTTAGGTGCCATCCTCGTGCTCACTGTTCGAGCTAGAGCTCGATGGCAGATTGATGCTTGAATGGAATCACCGAAATAGATGAACGCGCGCTCATCGTACCGCACGTGCCCCTACAGAGAGCTCCATCGCCTAATTCGGAACCCTAACGCTTCTTCTCAAGTACAGTGACCACTGACGAACGTAACTGACTAGTCGTTGAGTTCATCTAGAAGCACTTTGGGATGGCAGAACGAGCAGAACCACTTTCGATAGAGTCCTTGTTGCAGAGACAGAAGGAGGAACGTGAGGCTGCTGCAAAGGTAAGTCTGATCATGTTACGAACAAGAAATGCCGAGTTAATTCACGTGCAGCCTAAATTCCTCTCCAAAGAAGAGCGTGCAAAGATAGCTATTGCGAAGCGTGCTGCAGAGCTCAGAGAGCAACGGGAACGCGATGAGAGGTCACGAATGGACCGTGAAGGTCTAGAACGTGAAGCTGAGGAAGTGAGGCAGCGGGAGCAAGACAGGGAGCGTGCTACTAGGTATAGCAGTGCTCCTGCTCGACGTATGACTCATTATCCTCTCATTCCGAACAACTCGTATTGATTATGTGCTACAGATGATGACAGAGAGTCAAGATATGGACATCCCGAAAAGGATACCCGACATGGGCACGGGCATGGGCACGGGCGGAGAGGTCGAGGAGGCGGACCACCTCAGGACGACCGTCGTGCGCAACCCCCACCGCCGAAACACATACCAAATGCCCCAACAGGTCCAAGGGCTGACCGTCTCAAAAACTCAAACACGCCTTCTGGTCCTGTCTCCTCCAGCGCATCCCCTGCACCCATCAACAATGCTAATAGCACCAGCAATGCGAATGGGAATGACCCTCTTTCGGAGCCCAGCACATCCTACGTACCTCCCATGACCGAGAGCGACCTTAGTGCTGTACGTGATCGTTATCTTGGTGTGAACACCAAGAAGCGCAAGATCCGCAAAATGAATGACCGGAAATTCGTCTTCGATTGGAATGTGGAAGAAGACACATTCTCGAACGATTCTCCTGTTGCTGTTGGTGTGAACCGTCAGGGTGCGCAGGTGATGTTTGGTCGTGGCCACGTTGGTGGATTTGACGACGGTGGTGGCGAGAGAATTGGTCGAGGGGCCGCAACTGCCAACTTGGCTGATGCAATGGAAAGAAGGATGGCAGCGAAGAGCGGTCTTGATGAGAGGCATTGGTCGGAGAAGCCTTTGGAAGAGATGAGGGAGCGTGACTGGCGGATATTTAGGGAGGACTTTAGCATTGCTGCTCGAGGTATGTCTGCCTACTCATACATGTTGGATCGCGGGCTCTGACGATAACTTTAAGGTGGTTCGATACCTCACCCCCTGCGTTCATGGACAGAGTCACAGATCCCACAGAAGATTTTAGGTGTCATCGACAAGATTGGGTACAAAGAGCCCTCTGCCATTCAACGACAAGCAATTCCCATCGGGCTACAGAACCGCGATATCATAGGTATTGCAGAGACAGGTACATCATTTCTCTGTCTATCCTCCTCATGCATTAACATGGCGACAGGTTCCGGAAAAACAGCAGCTTTCGTCATCCCTATGCTCACCTTCATCTCCGGCATGCCACTTTTCACAGACGAGAACCGTCACCTCGGTCCCTATGCACTCATCCTGGCCCCTACGCGTGAGCTTGCCCAGCAGATTGAGGCTGAGGCACGCAAGTTTGCATCGCCACTGGGCTTCACTTGTGTATCTATAGTCGGTGGTGTATGTCATTCCGCTCCTCTCAGGTTTCGGAGTTTGTACTCATTATGATGTGTTAGCGCGCAGTTGAAGAACAACAATTCAACCTCCGTGAAGGAGCCGAAATCATCATTGCTACGCCTGGACGTCTGAAGGACGTTTTAGAACGCCACGTACTTGTGCTCTCTCAATGTCGTTACATCGTCATGGACGAAGCAGACCGCATGGTGCATCTCGGGTTCGAAACGGACTTGTTGTTCATCCTTGATAAGCTCCCGAGCGAGACGATGGCAGGTGAAGATACTGGAGCAATGGACGTCGACGGCGAGGAGGTCAAAAAGGGTCGCACTCGGGTAACGACCCTATTTAGTGCGACCATGCCACCTGCTGTCGAACGGCTTGCGAGGAAATATCTCAAGAGACCTGCTACCATCACTATCGGTGAAGCTGGTCGTGCGGTCGATACTGTCGACCAGAGGGTCGAATTTGTCAATGGAGACGAAAAGAAGAAGTTTGTATATTTTGTACATGTCTTCGAGGCACCATACTAACTACGGATTGTACAGGCAAGTGATGTTGGAGATCCTCAACAGTGGCCAGTATCCGTCACCCATTATTGTCTTCGTCAACCAGAAGAAGACGGCAGACATGGTTGCAAAAGATCTCTCACGTGCTGGGGTATGTTGCTGTCATTTTCAAAGTTGGTCGCTGAGTTTACTTTGGTTTAGTGGTCCGCAGCAACGCTACACTCCGGGAAAACCCAAGAGCAGCGCGAGGCTTCCCTACAGTCACTACGTTCCGGCGACTCCGACATCCTCGTTGCCACGGACCTTGCTGGACGTGGTATTGATGTTCAGGATGTCAGTCTTGTCATCAACTACCAGATGGCAGGTACGATCGAGGCATACGTGCATCGTATCGGTAGGGCATCACCCTTATCTAGGTTTTTAAGTGATTTAACGATATTCATGGTGCAGGTCGTACGGGTCGTGCGGGCAAACAGGGTACGGCGATCACCTTCTTGACAAATGATGACGACGAAGTCATGTACGTATCTATCCCAACATTTATGATTGTGTTCTTGCTGCATTTGCTGGATCTTCCTTCGGCGAGTAAAGTGATGGCTGCTTGGCCCAGAATTTCTTTTACTTCTCTGAGTTCGGAACACGGCTGATTATTTGCATCTGTAGGTACGATCTCAAACAAGGTACGGCCAATTTCTATTCTGATACGTTTTTGCTTCCGCTGCCACGACGCTGCCTTTTTATTCTGGTTCTATCGTTATCAATCGTGCGGTTGGCTGCCTCCGCAATGTTCCTTTTTTTCTCTCGGCGATTTTTCTTTTTACCAAGTGTTATCATGCTTGATATGATTATCGAAGTCCCCACTTGGTCGAAGATCAGTGGAAGGTTGTTTGTGGCCCCCCGGCACCGGCGGGTACCCGGGATTCCGCCTCATCTCACCAGCCCCATTGGTGTGCTTGCCAGTGACTGCCGTTGCTCTCCCTTGCTAGGGTCTTCTCAGGCCCTGGTTTTTGTAAATTTACTTTTGTTATTTGAGCTCAGACTCAAGCCTTGTATCTTGTGTCATGTGGCGTCGTGGGTGTGTGGCTTCTTTATGGGGCTTTTTCTGCTATCTTACTCGGTCAACGCTAGTTTCTGGTTTCACTTATAGTTGGATTACTATTTCCATCACGTTTACTAACTACCATCTCACACAGAAATATCGAAGAGCCCCGTGTCCAAAGTTTCTCCAGAACTTGCCAAGCACGAAGCAGCTCAGCACAAAGTTTCACGAGAGATGAAGAGGAAGCGTGATGCTGATGATATTGGCTGAGACTAACCCGACAAGTAATCTCTGTGGAGTACTGACGAATCAAAAAATTTGTGATATGTACTGCCAATGAGGCGAAGGCAGTATGTAAGATGCGGGTCTAACTATAAGGATGTGATACGTTAGTCGAGCGCGTGTGCAGTGGTACTTTGCAGGGCAGTACATGCGCTAATGTGGGTCAATGAGTATTGGTGCCTGTTGCTACGGGGACAGAATAGGATTGTCCAGCCTATCCCTGCGCAATGGCTGCGGATACCCGTACTCCACGCTGTATATTCCACAAGTTTGCAAATGAATGAATTTGTTCTACCAAGTATGCTGCGGTTGATAAGATGGAGAGTCTTGGGCTGTCTTGGAGTAGCCAGGAAGCAAGCATCCAAGAGCTCCAGCAAGGCCTCAGCGTGAGATATAGTTACTATATGTGGTAGTGTAGTTTGGGTTGCCGCCTTGGAAGCCGCCTTGGCTCAGTCTTGTCGATCGCGTTTGGTGACGCGAGCGAAGGATGCGGGGGGATACAATAAGCGAGATTGCGTGTCGACGAGGAGCAAGTCTGTTTGGAGTTGATCAGAAATGTGGTGTTCGGTCATAAACCGAGGTGACCTTGTGGCATTGATGTAACCTCGAGACGGATCATTGGACGGATGCTAAGTTGGCCAAGAGGACGACTAGAAGTTTGAAACCTTTTATTGATGAAGCACTTAGTCGATGCCAAGTAGCGTTGGACGCGAGTAATCTTCTGATTGGTAAGCATTTGCCGAGGCGATGCCGATCGGACCGAGATCGGTGGCCTGTGGGTTTTCTGACGCGATATAGTTTTAGTCTTCAACTTTCAATTTACTGCATTCTTCAACCAAACTTTCTCATTATCCATCATCATCCCCCCGTCCCCTCCTCGTCGTCGCTCACGATGCTCTCAGCAATTCCAATGCAGCAAATATCCATTCCAGCTCATGACCCTTCTCCACCTAGCAGTCCAGATTGTGACAACCGCGACAGCGACCGTCAACCCACTCCTCTATCTCTCCTCACCGTACCAGAGATTGACCGCAAAGGTCGTCTTGCAACTCCAAATCCTCAGGTCAGTTCAATTCCCATCATCATTTAACTCCACTAACTCCCTTCCTCTCCACTTCAGTCTCCCGAGACCACAACCCAGTCTCGCTTCCGCTTTCCTCGAAAGTCATCTTCAACCGCTCTCAAACAACAGTCTCCAGCAACACAATCAACCGCTAAACATGGCGCCCTTCATGATCTCAAACGATTTCTCAACCACCATATACCTCATTCTCATACTGCTTCCGCCTCTTCCAGCGCTTCACCATCATCAAACGCTTCATCATCTCATACCCCTCCAGAACTACAAATTCAACCTGCAGACCAGCGAAGGGGTACCGATTTCGACACAAATACCGTTATCCACGCAGTTCCAATAATAACAACCCACAAGTCCTCCCCCTTCAGCTTCATTCACAAGGCCCGCAACCGCGACAAGGACAAATCTTCCCCTCAAAAAACCTCTCCTCCCTCAACATCTCTATCGTCTAAACGTCCATCACCAACTCCTTCAGGAGCTTCCTCTGTTCCGATTCTCTCCCTCTCCGAAGCCACTCACGCCCACTTATCAAAAAAGTATGGCAAGTGGGGCCGTGTCCTCGGCACGGGTGCAGGTGGCACCGTTCGCCTTATTCGTGCACGAACTAAAGCAGGAGGTGCCGTCTATGCTGTAAAGCAATTTCGCCCAAGACGTTCCGGCGAATCCGAGCGTGAGTACGAGAACAAAGTTAGAGCTGAATTCTGCGTCGGTGCCTGTTTAAAGCACGTAAATGTCATCGAAACAGTCGATATCGTCTGCGATCATGGTCATTACTATGAGGTCAGATTGTCACTCATTTAACACCTGCTCCCCCTTACCCCCAACAGGTCATGGAGTACGCTCCCTACGACCTCTTCAGTGTTGTCATGTCTGGCCGCATGTTACGCCCAGAGATATTCTGCGTTTTCCGCCAAATCTGCAATGGCGTTGCGTACCTTCACTCTCTTGGCCTAGCACATAGAGATTTAAAGCTCGACAACTGCGTCATGACACAAGGCGACGTCGTTAAACTCATCGATTTCGGGACCGCCGTTGTCTTCGCTTATCCTGGAACCGGAACGCCCAACAGCTCGCTACCGGCTGCAGTCACAGGATATGTCAGTGGCGCTCTCAATGACACTTGCCCTTCGCAGCCCCCACATCCCAATGATCCACCGTCCGGCCCGCACTCCCATGCAAGATTGATACCTGCCACGGGTATAGTTGGTAGCGACCCGTACCTTGCGCCCGAGGTCCTGGGAGGCGGCTCTTACGACCCTCGAAAAACCGATGTATGGGGTGTAGGCGTCATTTTTGTGAGTAGTCATTCCATGGTTATATGTGGTTGAGAGCGAACTGCCTTTGGGTGGTGACCCGCGGTTTTTTCATGTCTGGACCAAACGAGGTCATTTGCCCGGGCGTTTCCATGAACCCTATCTAGGCCGCTCTATCCATTCGGATCGACTGTTGCGCCACATGAAAAAAAATATCTTGCAGAAGCTAACAAAGTTTCAACAGGTCTGCATGGTCCTCCGCCGCTTCCCATGGGCAGTCCCTGACCGCGAACGCGACAACTCATTTAAAGCATTTATTGAAGCCGAAGCCTCTTGCCCCCAACCGCGTCCTAAATCCAAACGTAAACACAAGCGTTCAAATGGCGCAAAACCCGTGTCGTCAGATTCCCCCACCGTCCCACCAAGCCCCATCATAAGCGCCCCAGCGAGCCCTGACTCCATTCAAGACCCGCGGAACAAGTCCCTGGATGTCCCAAGTATCCATGCCGACGGGTCTAAGCCTCTTGACGACAACAAGTCGGTGCTGTCAAATGCGTCGGTGTGCACTGCGACAGCGAGCACCCTGACGTTGTCATCACCGACTGGTAGCGATGCAGGGAGCGAGACCTCACCACGCCGGCGCGCGATAGAGCTAGGCTTGCCTAGTCCTAACGTAAGGACGGCGACGCTACCTGCGATGTCGAGTTCCCATTGTCCAATCCTGATTGAGGGCGGGGAAACTGATAAGAGCGTTTTGGTGTTCGCACGCCCCGGAGTTTCAACGGAGAGTTTACCTGCGCTGAGGGCAGACAATGCGGAGGAGATCAAGGATGCCGTCAACGGGAAGGGAAAGACCCCTAAGGAGCGGGATTTCGCCCTGGAGACGAAGGTCAATGGTGTACAAGCCAATGGTACAACTGCGCCGTCAATACCCGAGTCTTCCGTGGCAACTACCGCTTCTTCTTCATCTCCACCTCCTGCTCAATCGTCGTCACCAAAGCGCACGACAGCATCGCCCGGAAAACGACCTCGTGCATCGTCGACGACGTCACCAAACTCGATATTCCGGCTGCTACCGCGCGAAACGCGGCCTGCACTACGGCGGATGCTGTGCGTGGACCCTAAGCTGCGCACGACCATGGGCGAGTTACTATGGGGTCAACGAGACGCAGGTGGGATCATTGCATTGGCGGAGGGAGACGAATGTAGTTGCGAAGATGGGGAATGCGAATCTGATTCGGAAGAAGAGCAGGGAGAGAATGAAGATGAAGAAGGTGTGGAGGATGATGAGGAAGGGGACGAGTGGGTGCGGAGTATCGAGACGTGCACGGAGAGCGGTGGGCCCAAGCATGTGCACGTGAGGATCCAGAACGAGGAGAAGAGTTTCAAGAAGAGGTTTTTCTGAATTGGGAGGCGGGCTGGCATTAGCCTCGATGGTGTCATGCTCGTCTGGCTGTGCGTACGCATGGAGCTGTTATGCAGCAGCTGTGTTTACCTCGGACTGACGTTGCTCTGATGCTATTCATGTGCTATTACTTTCTCCACCTTCTTGATGGCACAACCATCAACCGCCTTCACCCTACCTTCACATTCGATCATCATCCACCTTCGCCTCACTCGTTATGTACTATATTCGCATCCTCACAATCCTCATGTTTTGGTTCTAGTGGCACTTGCATCCATTTCACGCTTCAGAACCACGGCGTGCGCCACTATCTTTCCATTTTATTCCGACTCGCTTACCATGTAATATTCTATTTGATTCTCCTCGGTCACTCATTCACTTCAACCACCAACGCCTTCCAAATCATGGTCCACCCACCCATTCTCAAAGATCTTCCCATCTATCTCGATCCATATGCACCCCATCTTCCCTCGCATGTATATACAGCAACAACACCTAGCACGCACACGCACGGTTCGGTACATACAGCGGACACTAAAGCTGAGATCATTCACAACATTCATTCCCATTCTATTCCATTCTCCTCGCTCCTTTTTATGGCGTCCCCGCGGCGACATGATATGACCCTACGCCTATCAACTATCTTATTCTCGTCCGCCTACCCTAGTCAATTTGCTATCTTTTTATCGTCTTTTTCATCCTGATGCATTTTCGCCTCTTGATTAAATTTCATTTCATTTCTTCTTTCTTAACTTCGTCGCTTTGCGCCTACCCAAGCGTGCTTGTACCTTTTGCTTGATAGAACGGAAGGACAATAATACAATAAAGATTATGGATTACATTGTGTGGGAAGATGTTAGTAGTATGAAAAGAGAGGGTGCTATGTAGACGCGTTAAAATTCCCCTGAATTTTAATAAATTTGTCCTGAATCTGTGGTCGGGGAGAGTACCCTTGAACTTTATGGGACTTTGCAAGGAGGTCGAGAAGGTAAATCGGGACGGGGACGCCGAGGGTGTGGTAATGTCACCGTGTATAGAAACTCGGGGTTGGCCCGTCTAGGGTCTTCACCAGGGAGGGGTGGGTGGGCGCCCTTATCTATCGGGTGCTGGGTCAAATTGTTCTAGACAGCGATCGGGTGACTGTCGTTCGTACTTCACATCAAGTAGGTGATCATGAGGTCCTGAGATGTGAAAGATACAGGATCGGAGCACCCCGTATTACATCGGAGGGAAGTGGGCTTGATACTGCCGAGAGGCTGGTGGGAACAAGCGAGGGAGAACTCGGTGAGGGAGTTAAGAGAGGCGCGTGTGAGGGAAGTGTGTGTGAGGACCTGTAGGTGTTTGAGGGAAGCGGGCAGTCGTCCCCGAGTGTGAGCAAAGAACGGTGACGCCGTGAAGGAAGTGAACAATAAGAAGCGGATATTCACGAGTAGCACGGTCGGAAATGGCCTCGAGGGCCTTGTGACAATAAATAGAAGAATTGTGCAAATATATCGGTGAGGATGAGCACCAACGGGTGCAAAATGTCGTGTTGCTGTGGACAGTAAGGCTATTTTCAGCAGAAATAACGCCCATCTGCATTTTTCCAGTTGTTCACAAAAGTCTCTGCCGGCGGGTTGTTGCGGCAGAGCTGCGATAAGCTATTTTGTGGTTTTCGGTGATCCTGCCGCTTGATATTAGTAGACGTATGAAAGTTGTCACCACCATCCGGTGAGAGTGGAGGATCACACGACCATGGGTGTGCTCTGGCAGAGTGCAGCCTGATCTAGACGCATTCGACACGAAATGGTGGATGATCAAGTGGCTACGAAGATCCGAATTACCTTCAACTTCCCTCAGCTGGCGATGGGCTCGTGCTGAAGGGTCGAACAATAACCTGGCGGAAATAGAAAGCATCACGAAAACACATGCTGATGCTCGCGATGCATATGGCACAACCATCAAATAAGCACGAACGTTTCAGTGGGAAATAATAATAATAATAAAAAGGTCACGACGGAGAGAGATTGGAAATTAGGCGCACCGCAGTCAAAAGGCGCATGCTTTTGAACGTTGATGGATTGAATGAACTCAAATTGACCGCCACCAGCCAATAATTAGACCCAATAAACAAACGCCGCTGGATTTCGAAGGGTCTAGGAGCACGAGTAAAAGATAATCAGGGGAGAATTTCATAAAATCGCACCTGATGAAGCCGCAATTAAATTCTTTAGAATCAGAGGGCGCAAACTCAACTTGTAGGAGTTAAGCAAGGTTATGCAGAGAACGCGCGATCCGACTTTTGGAAACAGCGGCGATAAGCGCCTCGATAATCGATCAAATCGAAGGAAGCTTCGATACCACGCCTGTTTGCCGCGAAGATTCAGGCTTGGGCAGCAGCAGAAAAGCAGAGGACGACGAAGCTGGTACAGACGACCCAAGCGATCTGATTGGTGCGATTCGACGTGAGTTTTCGCTAAAATTTTGGGGTTGGGAAATAATGCGATGGTGTGCCAGAGATCCGTGGAAGCTGGCTGAAATTGTTATTCGTTGTATCATTTAGGACTCTCTATATTCCGAAATATCCTTAAGATGCCAGGGCAGCGGCTTGCAATTGACACCGGAGAGTCCGGCGACGGTTGTAGTAGATCTGTCCGGATGAGTATCAACAAACGCTCAGCTGTCCCTGATGACGTTGCGTAGTCAGCAAAACGACAAGACTTGTGAGTGGGAAGATAGAGTTCAGAGATGGGATCGGCTTCAGATACGACATACATTAAACCGTGAATAAGTTCCGAGACCACTTCAAATAAAACATACCTATCAGTCATTTCTGAACCATGGATCACTCTAGCATGTTGCATCAAGACATGAGGTTAGCCATAAACAAATTAGAGTTGCGTGAAACACAAGGAGAAGTTAGCAAGGTTGTGATAATTGAAACATCAACCAATGTAAGCACTCTGCGATAGTCCATAGACTCTCTAAGTAAAGAAAACGATCAGATCTTGAGCCTAGTGCGGAAGCGAAATTAACGAACTGCTTAAACCAACAGTATGATGCCTGCCCACCTCAGAGCTCGTCTTTCCTTTCGCGAAACTTTTCTGATTCTTCCCCTTGACCATCCCTGACCTCATCATCCTCTTGTTCCTTCTCGTCCGTCGACTGCTGACTGGCCTTTCGAAGGATCTCTGCAATATGAGCGTAGTTATCCATATTCCTTTCCTGTAAATCAGGCTCTCCGAGGTCATCAAGCGGAATCTCTTCCAGAATCTCGATTACAATCTCGCCATTTTGGCCGCGCCCAAACACGACCTGAGGGTTTTCGCCTGACAAGGATTGAAGCTCCGGATTGCTCAACAACGCTTCTAGCGTGCGTTTCAATATCCCATCCAACGGGTCTTCGCTCTGACCTGCGCCGGGACCCAGGGAACTCTTAGCTGCGGGAGTTGGTGTAGCGAAACGCGTTTCCCTGTTCAGATACAAAGGTAGGTCGGAATCTTGTGGTATTTGATGGCCGTCAGGTTTTCGCTGTTCGAGATGGGTGGTTTGGGAGGTAGAGTCAAGCGAAGGGCTAATGATTTGCCGACAGCGGATAAAAGTCTGCTCTGGCAATTCCATGCGCGATTTAAATCCAGGTTCTCCACATAGACGTGGAGTTTGTACGATCAGCACGTAGGAACAGGTCTTTGCTTCTCGTACGAGAAGGATAGAATCTGCCATTGTCATCGAGCAATGAAACTGTGCCAATAATTTGAGTGCGTTACGGAAAAAAAAATTGAAATAAATTACCTGAACTTCAACTTCGCGAGATTTTCCCGTCTTATCGCAGAATGTGCCATCACCCCATCGTTGTACTAGGTAACGAGAGCCTGGACCGTGAGCAACTTCAAGGTGTCCGACTTGAGCGTGCCGATCGGTGACGGCTACGTCAGCTCCTGGATCTTGTGCCGGAGGGGCGCGTCCTAAAGTAAACGCTTCCCACTAGGCAAACACTTAGAAAGAATTAATCAAATAATATGAGGCATACTTCTGGGTCCTCGATGGGTTCGTAGGATCCTGTATACGTGTGAGTGAATCATACACCGCCAAGTGGAAGGATCTTACCTGCTGAGCGAGGTTGCGTGTGAGCGAGTTCCTTGAACTGTCTGATTTCTTGATTGTGGCAGTATGAATAAGTGAACCAAGTTTGCCGGTGCTATAAGAAATATTTGAGCAACATGTCAGAACCATAACAAGTTAAATATCACACATAAAGACATTTTCCAGATAAAGGTTCCAAGAGAGACCAGCCATTACGAAGGACTGTATCTTGGTCGATATTCTCCTGCGGTTGTATTGGAGTATTATGGGGTGGGGGAATGAGGCAAATAAAGTCGTTGTCTGGTCCCATTTTCATACGATTTAATTTAAATCCAGAATTATCTGGTATCGCAGACTGTGCTAGATCCGAAAGAGACTGTGAATAAATCAAGTACAATTAAACGCGAAGGGACATACAGATTTGCGAAGGGTCATTTGACATTTCCAGCTCAGAGCTACCTATTTCCTTGTATACCGCATTGGAAAACCAGACAGACTCATCCCACCGGTCATCTAAGAATTCACTTTCACCGCCCCGTAGTCCCTCGTTAAGCCACTGTTGAGCTGTTTCATTCCGGACTGGGAGATTATTGAGAAATGTTACACGGTGCTTTGGAAAGGCATATAGATCTTCTGGACCAGAGTAAAGTAACCTAGCTGATGAGAGAGTAAGAAAGAGAGTGAAAGCGATAGTTCGAGGAGGTTGCATGACGTACGGTTGAGTGAAATTGACTCTTGGTGAACATACCAATGTATCGTGAGAAAAATCTAATTATATCGGCGACCGAACTGACTCCGCGGCCTGTACAAAAAAAATGGGTAAAAAATGAATATTTAATTCGTTCTGATGCCCCCTGAGTGGCGTTTTGAACCGCGAATCGCCGATCGGCGGCCAGAAACCGTCAAAAGTATTCTGTATGCCTAACATAAATGTATATGTAAGAAAAATATTAATCTGTTGCATTGTGTCAACAAGGATCAACAGCGGCATGTCGAGCGACAACCGCATCGCTGTCAGGTGGTGGCAATCTCCCTGAGAGTTGTCTTCATTCCTCTGTAATAATGAATTTTCTCTAATCCTCAATTTACGTACGTATATGTCCCCGAATATCAGGGGCAAATGCACAGAAGATGCTGATCGATATAATAAATATAACCCACTTTTGGTCCAGATTCCACGCGAGGGAAACAATACATGCTCACTATATTCGGTAGGGGGAATATTCGATAAAACAAGGGCACACACCCTTTCCCCGTCTTTCCTTCTTTCACCTCGACGCGGACGTTCTTTCCTGTATACAGTCGCTCCCTGCTCTGATCTGTCAAGACATCCAAGATGTCTGCCTCACCCCAGCAAGAGGAAGTGCCCGATAAATCACAGGAGGATTTCGAAGAGGAACCCCAAGTCGAAGAGACTGAGGGTGAGTCTCCCGTTACTTCATCGTCCTCACTTAGAACCAGCTTACCTTCTCAATTGCGTCTCATTCCCGCCATGATTAGGCGCGGCAGACGCTAGCGATGCTCCTCCTCCCAAAAGGGGACGTGGTCGTCCTAAGGGAAGCAAGAACAAGAAGTCAGGGGGAACGTCCGCTACCGCAGCAACAGCAGAGGCTGGTGCTAAGAGGAAACGCGGCAGACCTCCGAAGGTGCATATCTCCTTCTCACTTTTTCTGTATCCGCTTACATGGTACTACTAGGAGAAGAAGGAGGATGCTGCTGCTGCTGATGGCGAACCGCCCACCAAACGCAAGCGCGGTCGTCCGCCCAAGACAAAATCAGAGGCAGCACCCGACACAGTCTCAGAACCTGCACCTGATGCTGCTGGAGAATCAGGTACAAAGAAAAAGCGGGGTCGGCCACCGAAGAAGAACTGAGATACTAACGTTCTCCGTTTCTGTCTCCCTGCTTTGTGTAATTTTCGCCGCTCTCGTTCGTATCTGCACGTGCCAGATCTATCGCTTTCCTGCGCTCTCTTTTACGACTTGACATGATTAGTACCAATTTCTTGCTTTTATGATTTACTACCAGGGCCCACAATATCTAGACTATATAATGTCACTTTAACCGGAGGTCATGTAATCTCTGCCACAGGTCACTGTACACACGTCCCTACTTATTTTTGTCTGCATGTGAACGCAGAGGATTTCGGGTCGACTCGAAAGCTGGCATTTTCCTTTGGACGAATCGGGTCAGACGAGCACGCGCTCACAACAATCTTTTCTGCGAATTAATTCCATGGTTGGGATGCCCAAATTAATCACCGCTCAAATGTTCTGCGCTCGAGACCGCAGAAAATTCTCGATTTAAAATAAGAGCATTGTCCCAATATTTACATTTCACCCTAGGTGGCACGAGGTTTGATAATTCACAAGAGTTAGAACATCATCTTTGCCTTCTGCATCCAACGTAAGGCTGTCCACGTAATGTAGAAGCCCGTAGCACACACGCCAACGGTTCCAAGTCTTGCTATGGTTGCGAGGATGATGTCCTGTTTGGCTGCTTTCCTTCTAGCGGTAGCATAGCCGATATCGGGACGGAACGTAACCATGGTGTAGAGAGGCAGCCAGCCGCGAGGATTGACAGTCGGAAATGCGATGCGAGACAATGAGTCACCCAAAGTGGGGCCACGAGCGGTTAATGAAAACAAAAGGTGGTCAAGCGCTTTTTTCATAATATAGGCAGGCGTTGTTACGGAGTGGCGCATTTCAACACTGATGCACAGCCAAATCAATGACAACCAACAACTCATCACAAGAGACTTGACTTACTAATTGTCCATCGCAAGTTCGCATATGGCAACGACGTCTTCGTGCCTGCTTGCAGAATAACGAGACAATGCTTTGAATAGCCTCTGGTCCATGGGATCAGACTCAGGGTCTCCCGAATTGGGCATAGTTCTGCTAGGGACAACGCATTCTTCTTGCAGCAGCGTGAGCAACACCCGAACGTCTTCGAGACCGCAATTAAGCCCTTGTCCGTAAAAGGGCACCATCGAGTGGGCAGCGTCACCGAGAATCACACACCGATCTTTGTAATGATAAGGTGTCAACTACCCCCCCACCAATGGCGACAATTAGCTATAAAATGGTGCTCGTGTGAAATACAAAAGAGAGGTACCTTGGTAGTAATCAGGGGGCTACGGGGGTTTTTCTCAAAATCTTTCAACAATTTGTCTTCGCCAAGTAGCGACAGTGCATCCGGAAAATGATTCTTGAACCACAAGAGGATGTCTTCGCGAGTGATCAGACGATCAAACTCGACGGTGGGCGCGAAGAGGGTGCAAGTGAATGTCTTATCCTGAAATTGAATCTTGTTAGGTGGGAAGCACATAGAAGCTGCGTGCGTGATTACTTTGTTTGGCAGAGCGATGAGCATGAAGGAGTGGCGAGGCCATATGTGGAGATGATTCGGATCAAGGAGGAAGGCAGGATTGCCGTGCTCGTCGTGTCCTGCCGGCATTTTAAGTTCAATATACTCATGAGGAATATATTCTTGCTGAAAATTCATTCTATGGAGAAGCATCAATATCAGCACACTGGAATGATATCTTGAGAGTTGAAACTTGTCTACCTCACAACCCTCATCAACTGTCTCCTTATGATGGAATAACTCCCATCCGCACCGATACACAGGTCAAAATTGACTCGGATATCTGCTCCCGAATCGCCGTCCCGAAGGAACAGGACTCTTTGGTCAAAATCAGCTGAAAGAACCTTATGCTTGAAGGTCAAACGGATATTTGGGAGTGCCGAGGCCTCCTCCAGAAGCTCTACGTTCAGAAGAGCGCGATCTATGGAATTGATACACTAAGAAAAATGAGCAAACACGGAACAATGTTGATATACTTGGCACAGAGCCGTGGCAAAATACAGGAACCGTGCGATTGAGGAGTGAGATAAACATACCTGACCATCCCTGTCATACGGTTGACTTTGTAAATTTCCATCTCTGTCATGAATCATCCGCCCACGCATGGGGATGACAGTCTGTAAAAACCTCTCAGCTGCAGAGGCATCTACAGCTCGTAGAGCGGCGATGCCACGTGATGAAATAGCTAGGTTGATAGATCGCTGTTGAGCAGCTGCTTTCGAAGATGATAGCCGTAAATCTGGAAAAAAAGAATCAAGAGACTGGGTGACGAGAACATTGACATTGTGATGCTTTACCTGGCCTCGCTTCATAAATGTGGACTTGCCAATTCATCTTGGCGAAAGCGATTGCGGCAAGACATCCTACTGGACCTGCACCGATGATAACCACTTTACGAGTAGTATCGAGGAGAGGGACGTCTTTGCTCATGATGAACAAGTCGCTTTGTGACCGAAGGCCACATGTATGGTGAAGCTAGGGCTGACTCCCTCACATTAATCTTAGTCATCCAGAAATGGAAATAATGAAATTTATGTAAGATCTTAGATCAACTCTTGTAACCCGACCCTGACAAGTTGCTGCAGATGCCTCCGCACTGGAGTGACCTTAACGTCATTCTCTCCAAGGAGTTTATCATCCCATCCAATAAAGATATTGGTGCTAAAATTCAACAAAATGGTAAAAAAATTCATCTTTACCCATCTCTTCACTTTGCTGAATTCCATACAGCTGACCAGAGATGCACTTATCTTTGTGGAAACTCTCTTGGTCCATTGACGAAACGGTCCAAGGCTCTCCTCCAGGAAGAGTTGCATGTTTGGGGAACACGGTACGTCCTGCCCATCCCTGAGGTCACTATTCCTTATCTTGCGTACAAGAGCCGTCCAAGGTCATTTTGCGCACCCTTATGGCCGCGAGTGGATGAACATTGCCGATACAGTCACTCCTCTACTTGCCGAATTGGTGGGTGAGTAACTATCATTTGTCACGCCTTTCAGAGGATCTGATGCGGTACCTGATGTAGGTGCCTCAGAGAAGGAGGTGGCGTGCATGGGCACTCTGACTGCGAACCTGCATCTGATGATGTCCACATTTTACAAACCTACTGCTCAACGTTTCAAGATTCTATGTGAAGGCAGGGCATTTCCCTCGGATCAGGTGAGTGCTCCCCATTTTACCCCTTTGTCTGTTTCTTACATGCGGCATAGTACGCATTTGCTTCCCAGGCTCGTCTGCACGGGTTAGACCCGAACGAGGCAATAATCGAAATGTGTCCTCGCGAAGGAGAGTTTACACTACGAGAGTCCGACATCATGGACTTGATCGCCAAAGAAGGTTCTTCAATTTCTCTGGTGATTTTCAGCGGCGTGCAGTATTACACTGGTCAATTGTTTCCAATGAAGGCTATCACCACTGCCGCCAAGGCACAGGTAAGTATTGTCCAACTACCATCCCCTTCGATTATTACGTACATCTTTCATCACCCCCTCATGACGTGAAAAGACAGGCGAAGATCCGCTACATTCAATTACCCCACACGTCACCCTGCCAAACATGTGTTGACTCCTTCGTTCGTCCTTCAAAGGGATGCGTTTGTGGTTGGGACCTCGCTCACGCTATTGGAAATGTTCCCATGGCACTTCACGACTGGGAGGTCGATTTCGCTGTATGGTGCTCGTACAAATACCTTAACTCGGGGCCGGGCGGAATTGGCGGGCTTTTCGTGCACAGAAAATGGGAAAATAGCTTACTACCACGGTGCGTAATTGTCCTTGCAGATTTACTGCATCCCCACTTCTTTTGGGATTTTAATCGGCATTACTACCAGGTATGCAGGGTGGTGGGGACATGATCCAGCCACCAGATTTGCCATGCCTCCTCGGTTTTCAGCTATCCCTGGAGCGCAAGGATTTCAGCAATCCAATCCCTCGGTCCTTGCAACCGTATCGCTTCTAGGTTCTTTGCAAATCTTTAAGGAAGTAGGCATGATGGGCACATTGCGCAAGCGTTCGCTTCGGTTGACTTCCGAACTGGAGATGAGACTCATCAAGTCAAAATTTTATGTCCCCATCAATGAGGTTTCGGTGCAGTTGGGTAACGTGGACGGCAAGGATGACACTGCCCAACAGGGCCAACCCGGATTCACCATCATCACACCTCGTGATCCCGAGTCTCGGGGTTCACAGCTATCGCTTCTATTTCTGCCACCTGGTTCCAACGTGATGGAAAGGGTTTTTAATTCATTGTCTGCAATGGGCGTTGTCGGGGATGAGAGAAGACCCGACGTAATTCGCTTAACACCCGCACCTCTGTACAACACACTTGGCGATTGCGATAGAGCTGCCTCGTGTCTGGAAGAAGCATTCAAGGATTTGACGAAAGTGAAGTTGTGAGAAGGGCAGTTTAAGGGCGTAGTATCAGGAACATTTATCTATGATATATTGTCCGACAAGTTTAACGAATTCGACGCCTTTTAAAATATCATCATGCTCCTCCATAAGTTCTCCAAAGTTTTTAGTGATGTGAGGGACGTTGCGAAGTAAATGCTGATACATCGCTTCGCTCTGAGCTTCATCGACTAGAGTATCACCTTTGGAATGTACGATTAACCAATGCAAGTGATGGTGCTCCGCCCTCGGGATCATCTTCGTGACTGAAACATCCCGGTAAGTACTCCGCCGACCAAACGAGGCCTCGATGAACCAATCCCTATAAGTGGGAAAGCTCGAGAGAAGGAGATCGATGTCATATATTCCCTCTGACATGATTATGGCGTTTGTGCTCTTGAGAAGTTCGGCTGAAGGGCGCAAAGTATCGTCGGGTTGGGTAGGCTCGAGGAAGATCGATGACAACATATGAGCGCCGCAGCTATGTCCCATCAAACATAGTCTGTTTGGATTATAAACACTGGTGCTGCACGGGCCTCCCCAGGTGATAACGAATTCAAGAAAGCGTAGGATATCTTTGGCATGATCGGGATGGCGGATGTCTTTCGTCGTGGACAGGCGGTAATTGGGGATGGCCACTGCGTATCCAGTGAAACTCGCAAGTCTACGAGCCAATCCAGCATGATCAAGCTTATCTTCACTGAAGGATGGTAAGGAATGAGATCCTCTGCGGGGAGGGAACCCACCTTCTCCATGCACCTCCATGTATAAAACAAACTAGAGGCGGTGCGTCGCCATCCGATGGCCTACAGTAGATATCAAAACTCTGGAAGTTGTTGAATGGTTCAGACGGGATATAGGATATGTCTGTGTATTCATCCAGCTGAGGTTCCATCGCGACTGAATGAGTGTGTCACAAGTTGGTCACAGCATGGAAATGACGACGTAACGCGCAGTCCAACACAGCCACTGGTCTGGCCCTTCGCGTGACGTCACTAGCCCACTACGCCACAAATTCGGTTGACGTCACTGAGCGCAGTGTGGTCTATATAACGGCACCACCCTCGCACTCATCTCACCTCTGCTCGTAACAAACATGGCGTTCACCGCTTCCGATATTTGCAAGGTACTCACTTTCCCCGTTCTAGCGAGTTCAATCTACACTGATGGGTCTGCGTCCATTTAGATAATGTAAGTCGCTTGTACGATTAAGTCCCTTCGAAGCTCACCCACATAACAGTTTTGCCATTATTCTTCCTCCATTGGGTGTATTCTTGGAACGGGGGTGTACCGCCGACCTGGTGAGTCGGTTCTTTTCATGGGAGTTAGCCTGGCTTGACTAGAACTGTGACAGCTCATTAATTGCCTGCTAACTCTTCTTGGTAAGTCCATCGCATAATACTACGACAATCTGGCCATAACCGCCCGTACTTCCTCCTTCTCAGGATGTGAGTGCCTTTCAATTGATTTATTGAGTTTGTCACTAACCAGTTTTTGCTTTAGATATGTGAGACATTGTTTTACTCTTTTCTCCGCCATCTTGGCTGACGATTCTTCGGTTCTCAGTCCAGGAATCATCCACGGTATGTCATACAAGCTTTACAATATCCCTTCTCATCATGTCGCTTGCAGCACTTTACATTATTCTCAAGTATTGAGTAACATAAACAGACCATGCTTCCTCAGGTAAGTTACACAACCATTACCCATGTTTCCGTCTTACATCCGTCATCCCTGCTTCAATTTAGAGTTGAGCCTTCCATGGTCCGTCGATGACTTTAAGTAATTTGTTGGTGGTACTATATCCAGGAGGGGATCAGACACGTTCCCTACATTGACGCATTGTCAATAAATATGTAACTTGCACACTTTTCACATCATGCACATTCCACTTTATACGTAGTACAAGTAATATCTCTTTCGCGTTGCCTCGGCTCATCTCATGGGGCCAAGGCTTGAATCGGCATTATCAATAGTCGTAATGACATGGCAAAATTGGTCGCATTATATTTTCGCCATTGCACAGGACTACAACAGGTAAAGATGTGATCTTATTCGCTGTCATCCTCGTCGGTGTTACCCTCCTCGTCCTCGCCATCCGAGCTTTCCTCGCATGAATCTTCTTCCGAAGAATTTGTACCTGCCGAAGGAAGTTTCTCGGTGACTGGATCCTTGACAACAGGTTCCCCCGAGTCGCTGCCATCGTCCGATTCTTCCTCCGATTCTTCGTCACTGTCCTGCTCATCAAACTGTTTTATCATATGGGCTCCAGTGACCCAGCATTTGTTATAGTTGTCTTGCAGAGACGCAGGCTTGACGTCCTGGCCTTGAGCCTTGGGATTCCCATGCCACGCGCGGATGTCATCCTCGTCAACTATGTCGTCCTGGTACAGCGCAGCAAGAATTTGACCAAACAAGGGCAAGCGATCCGACGAAGCGCAATATTCCTATAGCAAACGGTTAAAAAAAACAGCTCCACGTCATCCTCACAATATACTGACCTGAAGAACTTCAACAGTTTCCACCGGATCCACCCCTCCAATCTTGTCAATCAGCCCTCCCCAGCGAGAAATCATACTAGCAATCTCCTGGCGTTGCGGAATACCTCCACCCGCCATGATTTTGATCCGGCTCACCATGGCTGCGATGACGGCCTCCCGCACCAGGCGGAGAGATACGTTGCTTGCCATACGCAGCGTCTTCAGTTCCACAGCGGCGTTATCGACAGAATGGCCTTCTGCAAACGCACGGTCAAGCGACTGCTTGACTTCCTGCTGGAACTCTGATATCACTGCCGAGTCTGCTTGGGCAACCAGATTCGAGGGTGTGCCGAGCGGAAGTGAGGTGGTTGAGGAAGCGGGGTTGGAACCGTAGAAACGATCGTCGTCATCGTCAGAATCTGACTCTGATTCTGACTCTGAGGAAGTGACAGAGCCAGGATCAGAGAGAACGAGGTCTGATGCGTTGTCGCCTGTAAAGTACCGTACAGTTAAGCAGGTGATCTAATTTTAATGAACAAGATCCACCTATTCGCATTAAACGCTGGTTATCGGGGTGTTCCAGCTCATCAATGTCCTCGTCTTCGTCAACAACTGGCAACGGCCAAATTATCGCATTGGTGTCAGCCCCAAGTTTTGCAAGAGCTTCAGGATCTTGGTCTGTGGAAAAATAATGAGTAGGGTTTCGAGTAGACGTCGACTTTACCCACTTGCTTCTACGTCCTCTAGCTCTGAGTCGACCTCTTCTTCATCGTCGGCGTCTTCACCTTCACCTTCGTCGTCATCATCGTCTTCGCACTGTTCTTCTGCATCTTCAAATTCTTCATCTTCATCATCGCTGTCCTGCCTCCGCTTAGACAATCTCGAAAACGGCTTCACTGTCGCCTGCGGACCGACAACAACGCCATCCGCAATCAAACACCCCCGTTCCACACGAGTGCGCTCCTTGATGTGTACGCCCGACCCGATTATGCTATGCTCAACAACACAATTCGGTCCAACAACTGCTCCATCAAAGAGATAAGAATTGCGGACAACACTGCCCGCGCCGACAATACACCGCTGGCCAAGAACAGAAGCCATAACCTGAGCATTATCAGCTATCTGCGATTTCGAGCCAATCAGCGTGTTGTTTCCGATCTTGCACGTCCTAGTGTTGTTTCTTGAGTGGGTAAGGTGGTGAATGATTTGGAAAGGTTCTTACCGGGAGAGAATGACGGAATTGTCCTTGGCGATGTATTTGTTTCCTCGTAGGTGTTCGTAGGAGTGGCCGCCAGGGTGGTTATCATCTGGCACTAAAGGGAATGTCCATCTTGAAAGAATGTCTTTGCTGGGTTCTGTTAGATGCGATGAATCGCCAGAGGAGTTTAGGGCTAACCTGATGGAGTCATAACTCCGAGTATCCCTGACACGAGCAGCATAACCCTCTTTCGCAATGTAGCAATAAATGCTTTTCATCAGCAAATCAGACGTAAGAACGCCATGAACGAAATCCCTCCGCACATCCCCATAGTCAAAGTTATCCTGAAACAATGACGGCACCTACACAGGAAAGAATCGATCAATGAAAAAAAAGGTAAAGAAAACGAGGCAACAGAAAACACACTTCCACAGAACAAATGTCTATCGAACAATCAATCAAGTCATTTCGGATCTCCACTTCAGGGTGTTCATTCAGAATCTCGCGCGGTATGCTTGTGTATTTCTTCGGCGGGTACCCAGTCACAGCTTCGTAATGCAGGCACTTTGACGTCTCTGGATCTATGACAAATACCGCTGAATCGCCTTTTGAACTAGGGGGGGAAATGAGTGGAGTGAGGGCTTGGGTGTAGGATGGACATACCGCGTCCGGTGGTTTACGCCGCTCTGTTTGACAACCATCGTCATAATGGCGTCCTTGTCTGTTTTTCTCCGCTCTTTGTGCTCGCGGACGACATCGCCTATATGGATGTTGCTCACGAGGTCACCAGTGACGAGCACAAAATCTGAGGTGATGATGCCATGCGTGTAGATGTCGCGCATGGCATCACCGGGCGTGAACGTCTCTTTGGCAGTTACGATTGGGACGATTTTGAGCCCTGCGCCGGGCTTGGACCACTTTGAGTTCCTGCATCATGCAAGTTAAACGCTGTGGATAGAGAATGGTGTTGCTCACTTGATCGCAGTCTTGACCAGTTCCGCGTGTGATCTACATATTACAAAGATCTCTTGTACGCCTGCTAGAGCAAGGCTTTCAAACGTCCAGTCCAGCAATGGAGCATTGCATATCGGCAGCAGGCACTGATGGAGGTTAGTATGATTTGGTCATGCAGGGAACGGACTCACTCGAGGTTTATGCGTGGTGAGCGGTTTGAATCGTTTGTTAAAACTGTCTGCTAGAATGACAGCCTGCAGAACCTCTTCTTCATCTGCGATCAAATTATCCTTGCCAGTGGAAGCTGTATTCGGAGACATCTAAGAGGTTGTAAAGAGATGCCTGATTGATTGGCATGATTATGATGAACCGAGTCACACTTCAACTCGCCCAAAGGGAGGTTTTTTGATGTTCATGCAAACCTCCAACATCATTACAGGATAGAACTTTAATGACATGGTTAACTGATCCGACCATAGCAAAGTAAGGGTATCAATGATCAAGATCGACATTAGGTAGTGAAAACACGGATCGGAATGTAGTCATGATGAGTAGGGTCGTAAAAAGAAAGCAGACCAAATCCAACGAGTATGGTAGCAGAAGAGGGTAAAAGACATGAGAGCTAATGAAGGGATCCTGATAATGACCAATGCAGCGAGAAAGGCTGCTCAACATACCAAAGGAATAAAGAGGAGCTGATGAATATGCGCTCGTATCGTTCATGATATTACCAAGCTCGGATAATGCGCTTATGCGACAGCCGAGATGACGGGAGTAGCAGCGAGTGCAGGCTCAGCAGGGACGGGTTCCTCAGCGGCAGGAGCAGCTGCGGGGGCAGGCTCGGAGCTAGCAGGGTTCTCGAGGGGAGCAACTGGGGCAGGTTCATCAATCACGGGGGGATGCTCATCCACCTTGGCAGGGGTTGAAAGCTCCGTCTTTGGCTTGGACCTGAAAAGGTCGCCGACACGCGCCGACAGGCGGCGTCCAACCTTGGCAGCCTTGTTTTCCTTTTCCTTCTTCTCCTCCTAAAGAAGGATGTAAGCACATAAATGGTTTTCAAGCGAGAAATGTACCTTTTCCTCCTTTGGAGCTTCAGCGGGAGTCTCTGGAGCTGGCTCAGCCGCAGGCTCTGCTGCGGGAGCCTCGGGGGCAGCGGTCTCACTGAAATTCATTAGTCAATGAACAAATTGAGCGAGAATATGCGTACGTTTCCTTGACAGGCTCAGGTGCGGGCTCCTCGGCGGCAGGCTCTGCGACAGCAGGAGTCTCCTCGACCTTTGCCTCAGCGGCGGGGGCCTCTTCCTTGGCAGGCTCCTCAGCGGGGGGAGCGGCCTAAACACCAATGAATTACAGCATGGATGGACTGAAAATGAAGACTGACCTCTTCCTTCAATTCTTCCTTTTTCTTTTCCTTCTTTGGGCTCTTGGGAGCCTTGACCTTCTTCTCTACCTTTGTCTTGCCTTCCTTGAAGGGGGCAAGGAGCTTGGCAAGAAGGCTGGGGCTCTTTGGGCGCTCCTCCTTCTTAACCTCCTACGAGATGTCAGAGTCTAGTTGAGGAAAGTGGAATTGGAGACATACAGTCTTGGTTTCCTCCTTGGCAGCATCTGCGGCAGCCTCAGGAGCAGGCTCGGCGGCGGTAGCGGCCTCCTAAAAAAACGCGTCAACGAAAACAAAAGGTAAGACAGTAAACTAGTTACCTCGGCCTTGACTTCCTCCTTTGGTGCTTCCTGTGCATATAAGGTTAGCGTCGGGCGGAACACAAAGGGTTGGTGAAAAAAATTACAGTAGCAGGAGCGGGCTCTTCAACGGCGGCAGCCTCTGGAGCGGGATCAACGGCGGGTGTCTCGACGACTTTGACTTCCTCAGCAGGGACGGGAACAGCGGTGGCCTCAGTAGCAGACATTATAGCAAAAAATGCGAATGTGAGCTGTCAAGAAAAGTTAGAGGTAGTGAGGACAATTTGTGGGATGATACGAACATGAAAAGACAATAAATTGACAAGAGAGAGAAGGGCGTGCTACGCAACGCTGGGCCCAAAGGCTAGAAGAGAGGAGGAGTAAGAGAGAGGAAGAGATACGGTTGTGTCAAATTCGGGCTCTACTTATCCGTATTTGGCTCCGCTTTACGCGCCAAACAAAGCAGGTAACCTAATTTTCTGAACGTTGGCTTGATTACCAATTTGAGTTATGTTATCTCTCACGAACGGGTAAAAAAATAAATAAAAAAAGAGGTAGCAGAATTGAGCAAGGACGTTGGCACGATGGCCCGTGCGGTTGGGCGTAGGGCGAGATTGACCTAGATTGGATGTTCTCAGGTATACAAAGGAAGGTTCCAGTTTGCTTACGGATCACGTCAAATGTTAGCAAAATCACGAGACCGATCACATCCGCTCGCCACCGAGAGCAGTCTCCGAACAAAAAAAAACATATTTTAAGTAGTACTCCTACCTGAGAATTGGGTGGTCATGACGATGAGTTCTCATGGTCAGCCAGGTATCGTCGATGGTCTCCTCCAAGTCACTTTCGCTTGACTGGACTTGTCGCCTTGGCGTCCTGATCGCAATACAAATTCAGGGGAGTTCGTTATCCAGCTCGATCCTGGTATTACTATGAGCAACTTCTATTTATAAACACCACCTCTGCCATTACTCTTCCAAACTGTTTACACTGCGTCGCCACTGCTATAAATAATGGCAAGCTAGAATCACTGTTACATCACCTCACGGTCTACCAGCACCGTCCTCCTAGTACAAGAGCTGCTTGTACCACTCTCGGATCTACAATGCACGTCAACTGTCAATTAGCGCCAGACTCACCGTCATACCGATAACATGACCAGGCGCCAATTCATTTTACCAGTTCTGCGCTCAGTCTCCACTTCTTTAGTGGCCGCTTCAAAACTAGCTCAAGACTTCTGCCTCATGTCTCGGGACACCTTGGGACTCGCACGTTAATTATCCTGCATCTTCCTCATTCCCCCTATACTGTCCAGATGACCATCGGTACATCTGCGCCCAAACACCACAGGGTCCACTCACAATTCCATTTTCGAACATCCAGACGCACTAGCCTCCGCGCCCATTAATTGCTGTCCTTCGTCACATGCCACTGCAATGTCTTGGATGCTTCCCTCGGTGATGGTTTCTTGCTGCTCAGACCTGTTATTGTGCCCACCTTCGCGTACCTGGCACCACCTAGCAACCTCCCGCGCCCTCTCGCAGCTGCAGCATGCTCCTGCACCGAGCGGCACAGGCGGTACACCGGCTCCGCCGATAAGCTGCTGGTAGTGATCAGAATTTCCTTGGAAAGCACCACCGAGAATGTGCACAAAATGGATACATTATGCGCTCTGCCGCAACAGCAGACCACGCGTGTCGTTTCGAATGAGTATATAAGCAGCGCCGACGTAGATCATGCAGCTGCTTTCACCACCTTCCCCGCTATATCCGACTGTCGTCTCCGGGGTACCCGCAGACCCTTGGCCTTCATCTGAATTCGTTTTCCCTCTGTATATATACATGAGCATGCAATATAAATATCAAAATTGTTAGACATACCTTCAATAAACGCCTTGTCCTCGTCAGAATCAAACCCAACGTCTTCGTGCTGCTCATCTGCATCCACCGCATTAGTAGACCCAGCTTCCTGCGTACCAGCTTTGATCTTGGCCCGTTTTTCCACCTTGAACTTGGCAACATAGAACCCATCCATGTTGTGCACATGGGGGTAAAACCTCTTTGTCAGCTTCACGCTCGGGTGGAAAGTCTTTCCGCGATACTTGGTAAACCCATCCCTGCCAAAGCCAAGACCAGTGTCCACCAGTTTCACGTTCGGGCGCTTTCGCAGCGCATAGTCGACGACAGCCTCGTTTTCATCAACAGTGACGGAACAAGTGGAATAAACAAGAAATCCTCCCGTTTTGGAGTCAGGAGAGACACTGTCGATGGCGCAGAGGATAAGCTGCTTCTGCAGGTGCGAGAGGAGGTGGAAGTCACGTTCAGACTGTATAAGCATATGAGTAATTGAATCTTTGACCACAAGGTGAATTCCTTACTTTGTTGACTTTCACACTCGAGTCCTTGCTGATAACACCAGTGCCGCTACACGGCGCGTCCAAAAGGACTCTGTCAAACCCACCCATGACCTTGGGAAACTCCCGACCATCATATGAACAGACGACAACGTTCTTGCACCCTAGACGATGCACATTCGCAGTCAGACTTTTGGTCCGTGCCTTGTTCGCATCATTGGCAAAAACAATGCCAGTATTTTGTAGGAGCGCAGCGATATGCGTCGTCTTGCCTCCAGGGGCAGATGCCATATCAAGTACACGCTCGTTCGGTTGAGGTTTTAATGCGATGACGGGAAGGAATGATGAAGCTGCCTGAAGCATATAGTGGCCAGAGAGATACTCGGGTGTCGCACCTGTCGTAGAATTTAGTTCCACACGACTCGGGAAAAAGTATCCATACAAACCTATGGGTACGCTACTTTCGAACACTTGCAGACCAACATTGGTCCATTTGCCTATCGGCTCGAGGTTGACGCCGCGATTGATGAGGGCTTGCGCAAGGTCTCGTCTTCGTGTTTTGAGGGTATTCGTTCGGATAGTCACTGGTCTTGATACCTCGTTTGATTCGAAGAACTCGATGGCCTGCGGAAGGCATAAGCAAGGAACTGTATAAGGAGACAAAGTACACACCTCAGAAACCGGAAATAGCTGAAATAGCTTCTCCGCAAGAAAATCATTATACCCGTAGTAACTAGCTATGTCAGAAACGAGCTGCTCGACATATTCTGACCGTAGCCTGTATGCCATTGAGAACACCAACATCATCAAAAACGGCTAATCAAAAGACATACCGGCCTTTCGCGCCCAATTTTCTGAAATTGCCCAAGATACGGACACATTCTCGCATCCTCCGCTGGACGACGTGGACATCAGCGACATGGTTCTTCTCCTCTTCTCTCTCTTCAGCCGTAGGTAGATGGAATGCCTCTGCGTCTTCTCCCTCTCCTTCCATGTCGATATCCTCGTCACTGCCCTCAAAGGCAGCATTCTGCATCTCTTCGATATCAAGCTCTGCCTCACGAGCAGCCTTTTCATCGAGGGCACGAGAGCGGGATTCAATGTTCTTGGCAGTAATTGGCCCGTCCTCGTCGTCGGACTCATCATCAGAGTCTTCATCCGAGGCCGTTGGAATAATTTTGGTGGGTCGTTCCGCCTGCTTAGATTTCCGGCCTTTTTGTGGGAGCAGTTCGACTTCCTCGTCATCTGAGCCAAGATCCAGTTCTTCCGGGACACCTTGTAAAAGGTCATCGCTAGACACAAAACTTTCTTTAGCCAGGAACAAAGCAAGAGGTAAAACTCACTCCTCGTCGATATCCAAGTCATCCAGACTATCCACCGCGAAAGCATCGCCATCTTCCAAGTCGCTAGCGACTTCCCACCCATCACTCTCGTCTTCCTCCGAGAGCGGTTTACTTTTTTCTTTAGTAGGCGTAGGCTCAAATGTGACTTTTGATGTCTTTTTTGAATCCTTCGTCCGTTTCTCTGGGGCTGGAGGTTTATCTGCCTTGGCTTTTTTTGAAGGACGGCTGGTGGTACTTGGTTCAGGCTCGTGATCTACATTTGCCTTCCGTTTTCCGAGCCTTTTCGTCGACGGACGAGTTTCATCTGGATTGCGAAGCGGAGCTGGAGGCCCTTGCTTATACTTTGCTCGTCGCCCTCCCATGACAGGCTATAGTCGATAATGATACAGTCGAACCGCGCGGAGAGATAGCAGAAAACACTACAGACAGACAAATTACGGGCTATTTTTTCTCTTGCCTGATTTGGATAATCATCCCCCTCTACAACTTCTTCAACGTCGTTTCAACCGATACGCAGCCCTAACGCGAGCCCAGCAATGAAAGACGCCCTTGGCTGGAAATCCGCTGTTAGAAAGTCTATCATCCATCTCCACAGTGATGAAATAGTCGGTGCCCTCTTGTTGCCTAACGCGTCTGTCGTATACAACAAGTTCTCGAATCGAGAACCCATGCGACCCCAATCAACACGGACAAGTGACAGCGACCCAAGGTACTGTCGAGTCAATAAGCGTACGTCGTCTGCCAAGAACATACGATACATACTTGAAGGAGGACAAACACACCACCCAAGAAAAATGCGACCATTTTTGCACCTTTCTTGACGAACACACCCGCGCATATGCCAGCTACTGTACCGAATGTCAATTCATACAGGTTGACGATGGACTCTGGAGGTGGGGCCTGAGGAGGCGGAGGCGGAGCGGGTGCGGTGCTTTGGGTGGTGCCTCGAGATGGCGTTCAGCTAGGCGCAGCAACTACAAATTCGCACATACTGCTACTGTCACAATGAATGGTTGGCGCGGTATATGTTGCTATGCCGAGTGTGATTCCTGCGAACCCTGCAGCTGTCAGCAACTTGGGCAGGGAGAGCTGCCCTTTGCGTGCAGCGCCCAGTCGATTCAAGACCCATATCTGGGGCACATGCGCGTGCCAGTGTGCGGGAAGTAAACGTTGTGTGACAGAACTTGAGAACAAGCGATGGCGGAGAAACTGAACAGTGCTCAAACTTGAACGAGTAGTGATTGGACTGAAGCCAAGTAACGGTCGGACAAGTGAGAACGACATATAGAAACAGTTTGGTGTGCTGAAGGAAAGAATTATGTACGAGAGTTCATAAGGATAAGTAGTAAGCCAAGTATAGGTAGGTTGACGTCATCCTCATCAGGCAAACTATGTGGTACAGGTAAGTACAAGCTGAAGTCCCGCTACAAAACCCCATGTCCAGGTCATGATAGGCAAATGCCAATGCTCTCGTGAATTATCGTAAGTGAAAGTCCAAGTCCAAGGTCATCATTGTTTTCGCCCAGCAGCGCTAAGCACGAGTTTCCTCCACTCATCCAGATCGACATTAGAACTCGTAGAATCATTACGAAGATGTTGCAAGCTTGGTCGCACTAGTGTGGGATGTCGAATGGGATCTTGCACTGCATCCCGAGGAAATTCTATTAACTTGTCTTTGGAATCTTTTTTGGGGGCATCAGAAAGGTGAATTTCGGATGTAGGTTCATTTGATCCTGTGGAGAGTCGTGGTGTCAAAAGGGCAATCAGCGGGTGAGACAAATCGTAATCACCTCCTGCAGCTTGCTGCTCCGCATGATCGTGAACGCTGGCCATCAAGGAATGTACAGAATGGTGTTCAGGGGAGCGCGACATCGACGGTGATGCACGTAGACTGGCTTGCTGAGTAGTTGCATTTGCGGGAGATGTAACATTGCCTTGCGCATGTATAGTACTTTGCGAATACACTGATGCAGAACTTCCCGTGATCATACTCAGGTGTCGGCGAGGTGCCTCAGCAAGGGATACGGAAATCGCGGGGAATTCATCAGTCGATCCATAAACGCTACTAGCCACTGAATCACGATTGGCATCCAAAGTCTCGCCTACGAAGCGGTTGGGCAAAGTGGACGACCGAAGAGAATCCGGGTGACGTGGGTATAGTCTCGGAGATGATGAGCCAGATGCATTCGGGCTTCTGTCAACATCGTCTGGAGCACGGACAGTTCTTGCAAAGCTAGACCGAAGAGATGCGTCAGAGTAGGCTGAATCAACTCTTGGCATTTCCGATTCAATGTGATCGTCACCCGTTGCTGGTTGTGGCATTTGCAACGAAGACGATGACATAGCATCGTCAGGATGAGCAGCAGGGAAGTGCGAGGGAAACGGAAGCTCCGACGCGAGAACCTCAGGAGACATCCCCTCTTGATTTTTCAGGAGCCACGCCTGGGACGCGGACGATGCATGAGATATGCGCAGATCGTCCTTGACCTCCACAACATCGGCCCGGTTCTCCACATCGACATCGTCAGCTTGAGTTGGGCTGGGAGTACGAGGGATAAAAGGTACGAAAGGCAGACAGATGGCATACAGAAGTACTGTCATTACTCATCAATGTGTGAAAAGGATGGAGTAAGCGAGTACATACTCAGCGCGGAAATAACCCAAGATCCTATAAGGACCGTCATTGTCATATTATGGCAATTTGTAGTCGAGCCTTGGTTCAGTCAGCTTACAACTCACTCACGCGGTCAAGAAAACTAACCGAAAGCGCTGCAGGGAAATTTTGGGCTGAGAATCATGAAGACCACGGTACCGGCTAAAAAATGCTACGTGAGTTCCATTGCCGCACGCACAGCACGGTCAACACGAACCGACGTGAAGACCCAAAAGTACTAGGGTTCGGGCGGCGTCCGGCCAAAATTGATATTGCACGACAATCCTGGACACCGTAAGCATGCTGCGGGTAGGAGTGGAGTGATAATACTCACATGAGATACAACAAAATCGAACCAATGAAGTCAAGAGCAATAAGGCCGAAGAGAAATCCGCCTGCGATGACTATTTCAGTACAGATCATTGCGAATTGGGGTAATGCTACTTACGCTCGCCAGAGTTGTAGCTTGACCAATTGTTGGCCATGTACACGACGATGACGATGGACCATATCAAGGAAAGAACTGAGGCAAAAGCTTCGAAGGGAGTCAGTCAAAATCAGCAGCCATATCATACATATGAAACTCACCGAGAACAATGAGACGAAAGTTCCGAAATCTGTTCCACAGAGTGCTTGGAGCCATTAAAAGGGAGGCTAACGTAGTCAGCGAAATCGAAGGGTGAAGACCTTAAATGTAATATAGGAAAGAAGAAGAGAAAAACCAAAACGTGGTCACGATGAAACAAATTGGCCGCAGTAGGGACACAGGGATGGGACCAGCCTCGCTTTGTTAGTCGACGACTGAGATTATTTGCTATTTAATACCGCAGCAGCGTGTCCCTGGGAAGGGGCATTGAATTTAGTCGCCTAGGTAGTATGCAGTGCCAGCCTCGAGTTTCCAGCGCATCATGCCAGTACTAGTGGAGACACCGCCTCGCGATCAGCACTCACTCAAATAGAATATCTGAGAATCAAGGGCGACTTTTTGAGTAAGCACTAGAAGCGATATGACTGGAGTGGTCACGTTACCAGGCCTCATGTTCTTAAAATTAGTAAAAGCAGTGCTGGCTTATGTAGGGACAAATTTCCGTAAGAGGCAAAGTAGAAAACGCTTAGCGCACAAATATTGACACCGTGACTGGCTAGCTCCAACCATCATGTCCGGTCCAGAACAACAGCCTCTCCTCGCATTTCCGTACGGCGAGGAAATTGTGCCCACTGAAAGGCCCAAAAGGACTTTCAGTGTATGGCGGGAGAACATTTCGTGCATCTTAGAGTCCCGGCGCTTTCACACATTTGTTATTGCATTGGTGAGCAACCGGTGTCACATACGTTCGCTTCTTGTTGACATGCAGTACTGCTGTAGATTGTGATTGATGCTACTTGTGTCCTCGCTGACCTCGGATACACAGTTTTGTCCGATGGATGCGCACCGCCAGATGAAGGCCCTGAGTGGCTCGAAGTTTTGGCCACTATATCACTTGCCATAACCACGCTCTTTCTTATTGAAATACCAGTCACCCTCTGGGCTTTTGGCGTTCGTTTCTACACTCCATTCTCAGGTGTTCCACATGCAGCTCTGCATCTGTTTGATACTGCAATCATCGTCACGACTTTCGTACTCGAGTTTGTCCTCAAGGGACGCCAGCGTGAATTGGCTGGGCTGCTGATCATCCTTCGTTTGTGGCGATTGGTAAAGCTTGTTGGAGGTAAGTTAGACTTATTCCTCTCGGCTCGTCTCATGAACTTTCCAACAGGCATTGCCGTAGGAACTGCGGAACTAGGCGAAGAAACAGCACAGGAACTCGAAGATACAAAGAGGCAGCTTGAGGGCACCACAACCGCACTTGCAAAGGCTCGTGAGGAGAATCGCAAGCTGCGCGGCCGGGTAGCCTGGTTAGAGACAGGCGGATCTGAGGGAACCGAGTTCTGAGCCGGAACGGATTTCTTGAATACACAACTTGAACTCTTTCTATCACTTATTCTTGGAAGGGCAAGGCAAGGCCTAAGTATTCAAAATTCTACAACTGTATTACGATGGTGGATATATTTAATACAGCAATCGTGATGATACCCAAGTCCAAAAGAAAGGCAAGTATGCTAAGGGATACAATTGAATGTAATGTTGGGACAAGAAAAGTGAGCGACAAGATTAAAGTGCAAGGATGGTAATCGGAGACCAGTTCTATGGGGTCACCAGAGTTCATCGTGAAGATCAACATTATTGGCCGCGTCTGCGGGTATCCACTCAGATAATCGCGGTCGTGGGATGGGAAGATCAGGATCCGCAATTCTCTTCGGGAAGATGGTCGGTGTCTGTGGTGTCAAGATTGAGCAGGATTTATATTTATCCAGCTGCAGATCATGAAAGTCTGAGCATACCTGGAAATCATTTGGACCTGACACCTCTCTAGCGCGAGCTTTTGGGGGTGGCAGGGGTGCTTTTGGAGAGCTGCGGGACGGCGACAGGCGTTGTGTCAAAAAAGGTTGGTCCACACCACGCCGAGTCTGAAGTTCAAGCTGCTTCGCCCACGCCGGTTGAGTAGAATTGATGGACGGACGATTGCGGGAAAACAAAATAGGTTTCGAGGGCTCGACGACACGCCCTTCGGCTCTATGAAGCTTTTCCCAAGTGTCTGCAATGTATTTGGAAATCTTGCATGAACCGTCGTTTTCGGCCCAGGTGGACGATGAAATTTCCGACAATGGGCGTGAGGGAAAAGAGACAGGTATCGAATCGGTGAGATCGAACCAAGGAACCGCGGTCACAGGCATTTTCCAAAGGGCAGGCAGGAAATAGACGTGAGTTGCTGCCATTACGCATAGCGTAACACAATACACAAGCACTGTTGCCACATCATCAGTGCTAGCCACGAGCCACACTTGATGATGACATACTGATGAGCGTAGCTAACCAGCTGATTGGTATAAGTAGTGCTGCAGAAGCGCAGATAGTCCACGTGGCTGAAGAACAGAGTAAGTCAGCTGCGCAACATACCACCGATCAACCACCCTTACATTGCGATCGACATAACGCTGGGGGACTAGCGGTTGTGACATAAATGCTGGCAGCTTGAAATTCAAATGATGGTGCGGTCAGAGGCATAGATCTAAGATGTTACCAGCCAGCGACAGCTTACCTAGCTGGAGGATGCCCATCAGTACAGTCCAGCCACATTCAAATCTAACATGGGAAGGCCTCGCTTTGGGACATATAGCCTCCGCCGAATATGCTCTGATGAAGAGTCAGGGGGTCATATAGGGTAAACAACATGATACCTACAGCATTGTAAGAACGAATATAAGGGCAGCATTCACAACAAGGAATGCCGCTGCACCAGGCACTGCAAATGTGTCAGTCGAGGTTATCACCGCCACACAGAACAAACACACCTGGCATCCCAGAAGAAGTAGAGGACATGATATTCCACCCTGCAAATATAGTTGCTAGCAAATTGAAATAAAGGATGAGGGCTGCGTCGGTGTTATCTGACTGGATTGCATAGTTACTGGCATCGTGCACTTACTGAAAAATATGGCTCGAATGATGATGAAGGAGTTCTGCATTTCGTCGGCTTCAATGGCACTGTTTGGTCGTGAAAGAGTAATGGTAGGGAAAGTCGTGCACTGTTGAGTGACGACTGCAAAATGAAAACGAAGCCGAGTGGCGGGGATTAAGAGATCTATTAGTTACCCCTCGCTAGGAGCAAGTACTGTTCGGTCCACCAGAGACAAAGGGAGTCGGTCCACATAGAATCCCATTAAATATCGACCATTGTCAACGTGGCACAAGCTCCACATTGTAAAGAACAATAAGTGTACATGCAACAATAAGAAGCCAAATGCATTGTCCAAATAAGGAAATTACGGTAATGCAAGTCTCATGCCAGTGAACGAGCGCATGAGGATGGTTGTGGTACCAAATAGTATCTCTAGCAGCAGCGACTCCGGGTGATTGTGAAAAAGGTGCTGTGGAGTGATTGGATGTAAAGAAGAGCGCAAATCGCATCTTGAAGCTCCAGTGAGCAACGCGATCACTGACTCGATAGCGTACTTGCAATGGACACCCGCGACTGTTTAATGGGAATCGAAGATGCTTTCTAACCCAGCGATGAGTGTAGACGGACCTCGACAAAAGATGGTTATGGAACCTCCGAATCCGAGTGCAAAGTTGTCGCTGCTAGATTATACTGGACATTTTTGCGGTATTTCGTAGCCAAATCTGCAGCAATCTTCACTGAAGCATTGGCGCGAAGTATTTCCTGCAGGTGCAATTGACTCTTGAGGACGCTGGGCTTTTGAGTCGCGACAATACGCACCTCCACACAGTGGTTCAGCTCGAGGATCATTTCCGTACACGCTGACTGTTCAAGTTAGAGCATAGTCGATTAGTGTTACATATTATAAGATAGACTCACAGCATTCTTGAGAATACGCTCTAGCAAAACTGCTTGTCGTTCGGCGTGAGGATTCTCCATGGTTTACTCTCAAGTCACCGGTGTGTTTGTAAACTTGTGATGATGGCAGACGGGACCGAAGTTCAGAAAGGGATGGTACACATTTTAAATTCAATTTCCTCTCCTGGCCAGCAGACATTAAAGACAGCTGACAAAACGCTAAGTGTTCCATCGATATCGATCTCATCTCATCGCGTTGTAGTATGTAGAAATACTCTACTTCCTAACTCGACTTCAAAGTTCACCCGTCTTATCAATATCAATATGTGGGGCGAGCTAAATAAGGAGCAGGGTGCTGTGTCTCGTCAGCTGATGGTGGCCGCACGCGAGGACCAGAAGGCCGTCTAGTGCGGGGATGTGTCAACAAATCAGGGGAAGCATTAGAGGGGAGCTCCGACGGAACTTGAGCGCTTCGTCTCGGAAATTCGAAAGCGCTAGGCGGTAGTTTTCTCCTTGTCTTAATTGGTTGTTCCATGACATTTGCTCGTGGCCAATCAAATGGCGATGAAGATGGGGGCGATGAAGAGGGCGACATTCGCCCCTCCTGCGTCGGTATCGATGATTGGACCGAGTTCGAAGCGCTCGGTGGTGGTTTCCTCCTTGTCCTAAATGGCTGTTCCATAGCATTTGCTCGTGGCCAGTCAAATGGTGACGAAGATGGGGGTGATGGAGATGGGGACGATGCTCGCGCCTCCTGCGCCGATGTCAATGATTGGACCGACTTTGAATAGGTGATGGATGTATCAAGTCGAGGTGCCGGTGGGTGATCCATTTGCGGAGGAATCAAACCACGAATTCTTTGCGAGTAGACGCGAGCGGGGGAAGGGTATGATACAAAAGGAGCAGGTATCGCTTCAGGCAAGGACAAGGCGGAATCCGCGAGTATATGTTGTGGTTCATATGGGCGATAATGTTCGATCTCGTACTCGGAATTAAGACCAGCACGATGTCCATAGACAGGATTAGGAGCAACTGGACGAAGCGAGTGACTTTTGTAGGCTTCAGATGTGCTGCGTCCTCTGGCAAAATGAGAAGTGGTCGGCGAGTTTTGGGCACTAGGCAGGCATTGGCGAGTGGTCTCAATGCGGAGGTAACGAACGTTGTGATGCCACACGTCTGGATCGATCCATTGTGTCGTAATCGTTGTGACGACTAGAAGACACAGATAAAGAAGCACTAGAACGATGAGCTCATTAGCAACGTTAGACAAAAAAAGTCTGGAACACCCACATATAATAGTACAAATCCAAGTAAAAGCTACAAGAACATGGGTCGACAAACAGGAATTGCCATTCACTTTGGTGGCTAGATGCGTAATTAGCTAATTGCTCGGTTAAATGATGATGAATTAATTGAACCTTGGGCGGAGCATTGAATATGTGGTACAATTGCGGTCACAGCGGCCGCACCAGCTGAAGTAGGAGTGAGATGTATTATCCTGATAAGCACGGAAAAACGCACCCAGTTGCATGAGCCAGAAGAGTGCTACCCACGCGCACTCAAACCACACTCGCGCAGAAAGTGGGTCTGTACATAGTAAGTCGGCGAAAATACTAAAGAAGATGTCAATGTCTGGGAGCAGCGACAGACTCAGGACACTCGCATTGGAAAGATAAACGCAAGGCTGAATGCGCCTAGGAATATGAGGTAGACATCGACTTGCACTGAGGATGGAGCTTAGAGACAACATGACCCATATGATGACTACGCACCAGTCTGGCCACCTGTAGCTTGAACGAGGCTGTGATTCCATACAGCAACACTGCAAATAATGGCATTACAGACGACGAAAAGACCTATCGCAAGAAGGATATGTGACAAAACGCCCAAGGGTGAGAAAACAAGGCATACCGAACAGAACATAACGAGCGAAAAGCAGAGTGGACTTCATTTTCGATATTGATGGAATTTTAATGGTACATATGCGGATATAAAGGGCCTCAGAGATGATTGAGCCGCACGGCGGATGAAACGAACAGTGGGGGGAAGCTTAACCACAAAGATCCAGCTTTGTGCAGAAATGGCCGTCTTGCGTTAACTTGGGTCCCATGCTTGTGCACCCGATTTACAGGGTCCGCGGCACCGCTATTCTAAACATACACAAATACGCCTTCCTGACACAGATTTATCATGCATGATCTAAAAAAATGTATTTTGACTTTTATGACAGATGAGTTTTAGAATACAGATGGGTGATTGAGTAATAACAAGGTAAATGAAGTCAGACAGATAGAAGTCCAGAAAAAAATTAATATACACCGATGGTGACTTCGAGGAAAGGTGTCAAGAGCGAGAGAGATCCAGCCGATATTCGACCGGCGGCCATTGGGAAGACGGGCTTCTTGATTTTTCTTCTATGAGGACAACGGGGGTGGGCGGGAAAAGGTCAAGAAAGTATCCGAGTGGGAGGTAAACATAGTCCGGCCTTGCTGAATGTCCGTCATACTAGGAATATAAGATCGGACTTCTGCAGAAGAGTCCTGCTGCAGATGATCTATCATATCAAAGATTCGCCGGGGCACCACGGATGTATCGCGCAAAGCGTTTTCTACTTCAGAGTGAGCAATGCAGTGCAAGGTGTAAAGCCAGAAGCATACCAAGTATGGACCCAGCTAAACGAGCAACGCCAATGCGAACGCCGACTATGCTATCACTGCTTAACCGCTCGAGAGCGTGCCATCTTGCATCATCCACTAAGATTGATAGCCCACCTGCTGAGGATGCTAAAGCCTGTAGACATGCGACAAACCTGCAGAACAATGTAAAGGGCTGAATGAAGTAAAGGATACACCTACGTCATTCGTCTTCGAAAAATCGGAGAGTTAGCTAACGAAAGTATATCCTCGTTGATCAGGTTGAGAGTAGGTCCCCAGACTTCTTGCGGTGCTATTCGACAGATCTTCAGAGCGGGACAAAGTACATGTTAATCAGAACCACTGTTTGTCAAGTCTTCACGCACCACAGAGATGGCAGTCTCCCTCACTGCACCAAACTCGTCCTCAAGCGCTTTGTGTAATAGTGCACGTATGCTGTGAGGTCGTTCAGGTCCGCCAGGGAGGTCAGCGATAATCTTGATGACACCTTCACGAGCTCTCCAGTTGCGTAACCAGCCTTCCTCCCATACATCGAGCAGACCGGTGATCACTTCCTCTCTTGCCTGTCCCTCGCCCAAAGCTTCAACGAAGAGAGGGACAGCCTCAATTGCTTTGAATTTAATCTCGTGATCGTCTTCAGATCGCATTGAATTCCACCACAGGCTCATCATATCTCGTTGGGCATTTTCTGGTCCAATGATCTTGGCTAATTCACCCAGACTAGCAGCTAATGTCCGCCGAATTTTAGGTGAGCGGTCCAGCGCAAGTGTGAGGTATAATCCCCGAAGCTCTCCCCATCGCGCTCGACCAAGGGTAAATGCGACCGCAGGAAAGTTGAATGCACACGCAAGCGGACGAGCTGGGTCATCATCAACAATCAACACCGGAGGATTCGCTACACGAAACATACAAGTATTCGTTAATAATCACATGTAGTTTGTGAAACATCAATGCGCACCTGATAGTACCTGTAACGGCGATCGTCGAGTAGGATGTGCGTAACGTTCTCGTGGTGGAGAGTTATTGGCGATGCCAAGGAACAAACGGAGAAGATCATCGGGCGGTCCGCGGGAATCGTCATGGAAGGTGTAGACAACTTCCCCCAGAGCCTCCAGGACCCCAGTACGGACTGGAGCAGATTCGTCTCGCGATAGAGGAATAATGGTAGAGACAGCGACTAATCGGCGCAAGCCTGATGGCAAACGCGACAAAAGTGCAGGCAAAGCAAAAAGGGAGGAGTGCCTTACATGCCATGCGGGATCGGCACGTAGAGATTCAAACAACGGAAGCTACAGGGACCAGCGATAAGAATTTGGTAAGTTTGAATATCGCGTACTCACAAGCGAGTCAATGATAAGCTCATCGGGAACGACTTTGGCAAGAGCGCCCAACGCAAATGACGCCTCTCTTCTGACCCAATGGATAGGATCTCTTCCGACTCGCTCAACTTCTCTCACGAAAGCACGTTGAGTATCAAGCTTCGGCGTGCCTGCATGAGACGAAAAATTTGACAAAGTTGTATACAGTGAAATTGGTATCATGCGTACCCCCAGCAACTACAGCAGCAATGAGACTCATGCTTGACAGTCGTCCAATAGCGGCTTGTTCGCCGGGATCCATGTCTTCCTGTCCGTCCAACCCAGGATCCGAATTTGCAGATCCAGCGTAGGTCGTAGCGGGCATCGAATCGCGCTCCCAGGCTCCCTCGGTGGTTTGCATTGGACTGTGTTGATCAGTATCCCCTAGCTGAAGAGATAACACATCCATGGGTGATGTGTCTATTCCGGTGACTTCAGCTACAGGAAAAGGTGGAGGTACGCCAACTGGTGGACTAGGAAGGTTAGAAACAGGCGGTGAAATCGACGCCGTCGCAGGGGTGCGCGTCGTTGATGACGAGGGTGTTTGCGTGATTGGAAAATATGGATTGACAGAGCTGTTGCTTGGTGAAGGATTATCTGGTTGAGGAGTCTCTACCGCGGGTGTGTACCACACTTCGTCCGGATCTGTTTCATCTTCGCCTGGTTCAAGGCGCCCCATGCCTATCACAAGTTGCTGGATGACCTCTTCTTCGAATAGGATCCTTTCGTGTGCCCCGAACAGTCCGTAAGATAGGTCATCAACATGCTGGTCTCCCAGATCATCGGCTCTATGTATTCTTGCCAATAATTCAACAATGGCGACTCTCGCGGAGCCGCTGACAACCCCGTTTGAGCTTAGCAGGAGCGTTGCTAGAATAGGAGTGAACGCCTGAACCGAAATTAATGTGACCTGATCGTCAGATTGAGGGTGAGGAGAGTAGTCGGCATTAGACGGGGTACTCGGCTCTTCAACCAAGTGACAATGCTATAAGTGCAATGAGATTCCATGTCACAGGGTCAAAAATGACAATGAGGTAAACCGACCGTTAAAAACCACCACATGATAGAGACAAGCTCCGCTGATAGAGCCTCTTTCACCGCCTCGTCTAGAAATATCATTAAAGCCGGGGAACCCCGGGACTGCGCGATGAAACCCACCTTCATCGACAGACAAACTCGGGAGCAGCGGTAGAACATACTCGACAGCTTCTATAGGCGATACCTGCGCTAGGAATGCTGGTAGAGCATGTGAAATAAATACCCTGTGCGCGATAGTTGGATCTCAGCAGTTTTTGATGGTCACTACTACGCAAGGCATACCTGTGATGCGCTGATCTACTACGAGAAAAAAGGTATATCTTTTCAAGGGTACTTAAACCCTCGTCATCGAGGGTGAAATCTAGTGCAAAGTCGGGGGATGAAAGGACCTCAGGGGATGGTATTGTTTCGATTTCAACTGAGGCTATTGATGGAAGATTGATGAGTGGTGGTGATGGCGGTGTGGAACTGCCAAAGATAGGAACAGGCGGAGGATCTGGAGGTGGATCTTCGCCTTGCGGAGAGGTTACGGGTGTGGAAGGAGCGGTATGGAAAGAAAGCGTGGGCGATAGCGGAGGGGAATCAAAAGGATTCTCACCCGGAGAAGGGGAAATAATAAGAGGTAGTGCGAAGGCGCCCAGCACCTGTGGATAAGTCAGATGTATATGAGAAGGAGGAGTAGTTATTCTTGCAGGAGCCAAAGGACGTTGAGGGACGACCGAAATGGGATCCGGTGGCACAGGATCCTCTGAGGCAGGGTTGCTGTGTTGAATATCGACAAGAGACACTACATTACCCATGTTGGCATAAGATACATTGAGGAAATAGAAAGATGATGGGGACGGACTTTGGAAGAGGCTTTTCTATAAGACCCCTTGAGGAAGGACCGCGGGGAATGAAGTGAGGGGGACACGAGGACAACGGGCTGGCCAGTAAAAGAGCGAATTAAGAAATGACGCAAGGCCACAATGCAGCAAGTGAATCTTGGTTAGTTTAGTACACAAGTTCATTACAAAATAATACAGACGCATTACTGAAGAACAGCTGCCTGCAGATGAGAGATTACACCGTGGTGAATAGCTAAATTCACGGTGAAGATTGCAGTAGCCCGAATGACTGCTTGAAGCGCTAGCTAGCCAAGCTTAGGCCGAGACAGGACGCGAAGAAATACAAGAAAGGAAGAAGAAGGAGGAGGAGGAGGAGAGACCGAGACGGGAAACTGAGGAGAACGAGATTGCGCGAGTGTAATTGACACCGCGGAAAATGGGATCAAGTTTAGGCAAGTCCAGAATCGGAACAGCAAACTTGTAAATTTCCTTGTGATGTCATCGGCTAAGGCACAAATTGACGTCACTCTATGTATATGTTCCCCCGTATTCGATCCCCTTCCTTTCTCACGCTCATCCGGTTACCGATGATGTGCACCCATTTCATTCTTATTCTCTGGTCCTCGCCTCGCCCACGCGTCCAACACATGTCGTGCTCAAACTCACCTGAACATGCCAATAATACATGTCATACGCCCCAGCGCAGGCCATGTGTACATGAGGAATTTGACTTGCCATGCCAAAACCGACGACTGGCTTCTTCGTAGTGCACTCGCGTACGCTCGCGAAGCTCCAACCTTACTCAATTTGTTGTGCTTCAATGATTCACTGACCTGATGGGCATAGGAGTCTTTCTCCACGATGTACCGCCCACGCGTCGTCGTAGAGGTCGCCGCTTGCATGTGTCATCGACTATCGGCATAAGCGTGTAGTAAGAACACCGAGCGCAGTGCAGCCCTTCGTAGGGCATCAAATTGCACGGCCATGGTGGCTGGGTAATAGTAAGGGGTGATCCAGAGGTCGGGTACAACACTCTTAAAAAATGGTTTGTTAAACATGCTTGAGCCAATCCAGTGCTGATAGGTGATTTGCACCAGATCCAGAGATAGTCTGTACGCCAATGGCGCGCCCTTTTGCAATAGTACCAGCGTCATTTGATGAATGAATGAACTGCGCCAGCCCTCGTCCCCGGTAAGCCCGTGATGAGAGATATTTATTATCGAGGTTAGGGTAAGATCATTTACGAATCTGAGCGGCCTAGGTGCGGTGATTGAGTTCAGAGTATGGCAAAGAGGTAAAGAGGACGCACCTTTGATGACAGGGAGGACCGAGGCTTTTTTCCCGTCACACACTCAGTCCGAATCTGATACGATCCTATCGGATGGAGCGAGTCGTGATTCTGGAGCATGAAAGCCGTGCGCAGTGACGCAATCGTGACGGATGCCACTTGCCCGCACACATAGCATTTGAACTGGTGAGTTTATTATAGACTTGCAGCGATGCTGCATCCTGGGGCAGATGCCTTGGGCAGGGAAACATGCGCGAAGATCGCGATTGCTAAATCAGGTTGCGGTAACCAAAATATTGTCTTAGATCTGAATCATATCCTGACTTGTCGCTTGATGGGCCCAAAACCTAAAGGGCCGATAGAGTTTTCAGCTAAAGCGGTCAGTGATGTGCCAGCGGAAGGCCAGTGAACTTATCGTAATCGATGCCGCTAAAGGGCAGCTACTCTAGATCTCCGACCGCACGAACCACCAGCTCATATCCCCATTCCGCTGCCCGCCGGCGTTGCTGTGATCGTCCATTTAGACATGTGATAGTAATTCAACGGCCCGGCTCTTCATAACGATGATCAGAAACCGGACAAATACATGTGAAGAAAGAAAAAATCCAAAAGATACCAAGACAAAAAAAAAAGTCCAAAATAAACCCCGGCCAGCCGAGTGATGCAAACATACATCTCTCGTTGTCAAAGTATACGTGTATGTGAAAATTCTATTACAAACCAAGTTACGAGCAGTACAACCCACAACAGATGGAGCGTCCTATAACTGGCGGAGAGGTGACCGAGGTTTCACTAGTGTCACAGTGTGGGAAGGGATGGATGGATGGATAGAACGCAATAGATAGAGGGTCAAGTAATATAAAATAGCGGGATGTGGGACATGCTGATAATGCAGAGGCCAAAAGAGAAATGTTAATGAGGAGCGACATAATGTCGGAACGTAGAGGGGTACACCATCATGCAGTGGCCATCTTGGAAGCCACAGTGCGTTCGCTCTCTAGTTTGGCCTTGTTGCGCTCGAAGGCTTGCTGACGGCAATCCTCCAGATTGTTGCAATTATGATGTTCAGGCAAGCGATGCTGAAAGGGGATGGGATGAGTGAATTGTACAAGATATAATAGGCGATCTACTCACTGCGCCACAGAAGTCTGCCCTGCAATGTGGGCATTGGCCCACTATGCGAAGAGCTGCAGAATTGCAAGGTGTCTCAGACTGGAATTGACAACGCTTCTTGGCAGGCATGATGATGGTGGGAGAACCTGTAAATTCGATCAACTATGAGCACGAGATCAGATCGCACAAAAGGGGGAAACATACAGTGGGGAGAGGGATGGTCGAATACGCAACGATGGTGGTGGCAGGAGGGGAAGGGGAGGTGGAGGTGTGTCGATCTTATAAGGCGCACAGCTTCGACGACGCGTCAGCCATGTAACTGCTTAGCATCCAAATATAGCCGCCAGCACGTGGCATGGAGGGGCAAAAGGTATAGCGGGAGTCCGAATCGGCGACTTCATTCTAGCGATCCGAGCCACGACAAAAGAGCTTTGCTCGTGCTACTAGTACGTGGCAAGCCAGACTAAGTTGGTAACTAAAACACTCGGCCAAAGGAAGATAAAAGAGAAACATTCGCTTCTTGAGGGCCATGTCCATTCCTTGGAGATTGACTTTTCAAGTTCCCCAGATCTCGGAGCTCCCACTCAACTGCTATTGCTTCGGAAACAGTGATACAACTGGTAGCCGGTGTCAAGAACATTCGCTTCTTAGACGCAAGGCTCTAGTACTGTGCATGAGAACACCCGTTAAGGTTGTAAACCACAAAGACTCGGAGTCAATCGAATTTGGCCACCGCTGGACAGCGACTTGAGTCGATGCCAGTTAGCGGGCTTCAATACATGAATCATGATATAAAAGTCACACCGGCGTGTTTCGAATAGGTCTAGCATAGTGGCCGCCACCAAGTTGTGTCAGAATGACTCCAGGGATTTAGACTTTGCTCCGGTTCCTGCGAAGTGGTTGTGGTGGAACTTGGGCAGTCAAGGTGTACTGGCGTATAAGCAGGTAGCAAAAAGTAATTCGGATACCGGGAGTCGAACCCGGGGCCGCTGTGTGAAAGACAGCAATGTTAACCGTTACACCATATCCGATGTGTCATAACCTTTCGACATTGCACTCATGAGCCGGCTTCGCAACGATGTGGGGCGGACTTTGCAAGTTCTCATCAATTGGCACTTGTGAGAGGAACACCTTCGTCTAATTGACTTTATAAAGCTCTGTCTAGGGGTGACTTAGCTGTGGGCTGCCTTTTCACTGTCGACACACGATGACCGATCAACCCACAAAACAAAAACTATGGGGCGGGAGGTTTACAGGCAAAACGGATCCTCTGTACGCATTTGACTCGCGATGATTCACTGATATTCTAATGATCTCCAAGGATGCATGCCTTTAATCAATCCCTCAAGTATGATCAAAGGATGCATGCTGCCGATATTCGTGGATCCATTGCGTATGCAAAAGCTCTCCGACGCGTTGGTCTTCTTACCGAGGAAGAAGAGGTCAAAATGACCCAAGGTTTAGAGACTGTCGGTCGAGAGTGGGCTACTGGTCAAGTACACACCTCGTTCACGAGGCATTCAATCCGGCATTTCATTTGATAACCTTGCGTCATAGTTCCAACCTGCCGCTGATGATGAGGACATTCACACTGCAAACGAGCGCAGACTGAGCGAGCTGATTGGCTCACTTGGTGGAAAACTTCACACTGGACGGTCTCGTAATGATCAAGTGGCGACGGACATGCGCCTTTGGCTTCTCAGTGAAGTGGATGATATTGAATCCAGTCTCAAAGGCCTCGTGCGCATCATGGTAGAGCGTGCAGACAAGGAGAGAGATATCCTCCTCCCTGGATATACCCATCTCCAAGTAGGTCCATGCTTCTCATACAAGGGGGCCGCTCACGGTGAGGCAGCGAGGACAACCCATTCGGTGGTCACACTTCCTGTTGTCGCACGCCTTTTCGTTCCGCAATGATCTTGAGAGACTTCAGCAACTCATCCCACGTATTTCCGTTCTGCCATTGGGAAGCGGTGCCTTGGCCGGCAATCCATTTTCAATCGATCGCGAATTTCTTGCCAAAGAACTGGGTTTCGCTTCGCTTGCCGAAAACAGCATGTGGGGGGTCGGTGATCGCGACTTCATTGTCGAATTTTTGATGTGGTCAAGCCTCACCATGACTCATATGAGCCGTCTGGCCGAGGATTTGATCATATATTCCACTGCCGAGTTTGGCTTTGTCACTCTCAGTGATGCATACAGGTATGATTTTATATAGACGGAAGTCCGAGGCGTCATCTTACCTGCCTTTAGCACCGGCTCGAGCATGATGCCCCAGAAGAAGAACCCAGACTCTCTTGAATTATTGCGAGGAAAATCTGGGCGCATCTTTGGCGATGTACGTCATGTGGTACTGCGGTGCTATTCATTTTCACAAGCAATCCCTTTCCTAGATGGCAGGATTCATGATGACGTTGAAGGGTTTACCGTCGACATACAACAAGGATCTTCAGGAAGACAAAGAACCACTATTTGACACTGTTGACAACATCTCTGCATCGCTCAAGATTGCAGAGGGTGTCATAGCGACTATGGAGGTCTGTTTGATTTCATTGTGTTTCTATGGCACTCGATAACATGGTGGTCAAAATAGGTTCACGGCGAAAAGATGCAACAAGCACTGACTATGGATGTCCTCGCTACAGATCTGGCTGATTATCTCGTCCGGAAAGGGGTTCGTATTCTTATGGGTTCGCGGTGATTACTTATTGACGACTGAATAGGTACCCTTCCGTGAGACGCACCACGTTTCTGGCCGTGCCGTTGCTTTGGCCGAGGCTAGAAAATGCCAGTTGAATGGATTATCTGTTCAGGACTACAAGGGTCTACACGAAAAGTTTGGTGACGATGTGGTAGAAGTCTTCGACTTCGAAGCCAGCGTTGAGAGAAGGTCATCTATTGGTGGACCAAGCCGCAAAACGCTGGACAGACAGATCGCGGTCTTGCGAGCAGCGCTTGGCCAAAAATAGTACTGATACTGCTATGAAATCTGTTTGGTCACCGATGTAATCTCCGTGGCTTCAGTCAATAAATAATGTACTCGAGAGTCCTTGTAACTCGTGGGCCCTAAGACGACAACCATTGAGCCTGTGTATGGGAGGTCACTAGCACAACCTTGGAGCAATATGCAACTACACCCGGTATATGTTTGCTGCGATTTAATTTGTGGCTGTACTCGCTTGGCCGTGCTCCGAAGCTTGTTCAACACCATCGTACACTCATCCTTCACTCCAGCGAGCACTCATCGGGACACCGCAGTTTGACTTGATCATCTACGCAATTATATATTATAAGCAACTACCTCATCTCATCTTTTATTTTTTCAAACCCTCTTTCAACACCTTGACGACATAACATGGATAGGTTGGCGGCAATGAGAGTGCGTTTCTCCTTTTTTTCACGTCAGGAGTGTTGTAGTTGATGTATTCTGCACTACAGGCTCAGCAACTGGGCGGGTGAGTTTTGCTTGTCATTCAAATTTATACGGCTTCTCTGACTTTATGGGGTCACAGTAATTCTGGCTACCAAAGACAAAATCCATATGCCAGGCAAGACGACCACGCGTACGAGATGGCTGACGTGCGGGATAGCTCAGCAAACCTGACTTCAGGAGGTGACAGTATGTCAGATTTTTATGCGGAGGTGGGCGCTTCTTGTCATGCTCACGGTCGACCAGCTAATGTGTTGCAATTAGATTTCATCCATTCAAGACAGTATTAAGACTTTCAACGCCAACGTTTCTCGTATTGACGAATTGCACTCTCGTTCACTGAACAACACGGATGACGCTGCTGCGCAACGCAATGCCTCTCAGCTAGAAGAACTCGTGGAGGATACTAGTGCTCTTAGTACAACACTCAAACGCCGTGTAAAGGATTTGGAGAGACAGGGAGGCAGCGGGCGTGACGGCCAGATTCGCAAACAACAAGTGTGCCCCTTTTTGCAGTGGCAGAAGAGTGGCTAAATTAGCTCCTAGACTGCCCTCGTCAAGTCGAAGTTCGTGGATGCTATTCAATCCTATCAGACTGTCGAGCAACAGTACCGCCAAAAGTACAAGCAGCGAATGGAGAGACAGTTCAAGATTGGTGGGATGAATGCATCATTTCTTGTCCATCACTCATAATCGAAATCCCCTAGTCAAGCCGGATGCTACCCCTGAAGAAGTTCGGGCTGTCGTGAACGATGAGAACGGAGGGCAAATATTCAGCCAAGCTGTGGGTGTTCTTATTTATTCCTTTAAACACAATCTCATCTGTATACTAGTTGATGAACTCCAGCCGATACGGCGAATCAAGAGCAGCATACCGGGAAGTACAGGAGCGACACCAGGATATCAAGCGTATCGAGCAAACCATTGCAGAACTTGCTCAGCTATTCAACGATGTGCGTCCCGGCATTTTTGTCAAGTTAGTTATTGATCTTTTTTTATTTTTCAGATGAGTATGTTGGTAGAACAGCAAGATGAAACTATCAACACGATCCAAGCAACAGCAGAAGTGGTTGAGAAAGACATGGAAACCGGGTAAGTGTTTTCCTTAGATAATTGTACAGTTTCCAAACATTTCTGCAGCCTCCAACACACAGGAAAAGCTGTCAGCTCTGCTCGCTCAGCCCGCAAAAAGCGATGGATCTGCTTCTTCCTTTCACTTCTCATCCTCGCAATTATTGCTATTATCGTCGTCGTTGTCATCAAGAGCAATAGCGCTACTGGCAAGTAAAACATTTGTTTATGACTCCACTGCACCTGCCATTTCATGTTATTCCACCACCTCACTTAATAACCTGTTGGCTACTCACACTCTTTACTACATCTATCTTCTCTATCAGTTTATTGGACATTGGGTCTCTACTGTTACAGTTTGCACATAGACATTATTAAGACATTTTTAAAGATAGGCCAAACCTAAGCGCAGCCTCAGCATCAATGGCCGTGCTAATAGCTGTGAGTGCAATCCGCACAGCTGGGTTCACACGCCATTTCGATGGGGACCTGTTCTTCTCACCCAGCCATGCGCATGAAGTCCAGGTAATATGGCAGGGATCTGACTCCGAAACAACGAATTAGGGATCATTGTACTGCGCAGCATCGTAAAGGATTAGGATTGTACAGACAGCATAATATAGTTCTACAATTCGATATAATCCATACAACCAGGTACAACATTTTGACCGTTTGCGCTGGACAGACAAATGCAGTGTAAACCTGCATAATGTGTATTGCCAATATATCCAATGAGGACTACACTTGGTCTCTCCAACTGCGCCAGAGGTATCCAGTGACACCGCATGCAACGATGGAAATCGCAGCATACCATGAAAAGGTCGCACTCCAGCACTCAATGCCTTTGCAGACAGCGCCACCGCTCGAATGGCTGGCGGCATTAAAGGCATAAAAGTATGAGAATGTAGGAGCACCGAGGAAAGGAGCGTAGGTTAGAATGCCGAAGTTGCGTCCGAGGTCTTCTATGCCCCACGCAGACGACACCAGACTCGGTCTATAGAACAAGCCAAACAGCGTCAACCGGAACATACTGGGAAAAAGGAACTAATGGAACATACAAAATTGTGAAAGTTGTACCGTAAGCGACCCCAGCGCCGATACTAATGACCTGGTAAGAATGCTAGCCAGGTTCAAGGTGTTGTCACTGACCTAAGAGCCCATAAGTCCACTTGTGACCTTACGCCGAGTACCATCCACAGATCAGTCAATACAAGCACCAGTATCGAGAAGAAGAGAAATGCCATGCGACTGACACGGCGCTTGCGGGGAATACTTTGGGAACCAGATGCAGTGGCTGAGGGAGACACGAAGTCTGCTAGAGGTCCGACAACCAGACGAGAGAGCGTGTTGGCAACAGAGAGAAAGCGGACTTGCGTTGCAGTTGCTACATCAGTGGATGGAGCTACGGTTGGGCTTGAGGCTTGTGATGCAAGAGAAAGGACTATTGTGCCAATATTGGATATCACCATTTCGCCCTTACCAAGTTAGAGGATCAGATCAATCCAGTAATGTGAGAAAGCAGACTCACAGAGCCTAATATCACGAACAAGACGAATGCCAGAGCCCAGAAATAATGGTCTTTGGCAAGGTCAACTACCGAACTACCCTTGACCGGGGATGCAACGACAATGCCAGTCTCGACTTCAGGAGTACGATTGCGCTTTCCCTGGAGAAGAGCTGTTTGCTCGTTGATGTGAACCGAGCCTTCTGGATCCTCCAAGGCAGCACTTGGAGGATCTTCAGGGAGAGGTATGATATGGAGAGTGAAGGCACCGAATAAATGAACGGCACCGCAGAAAAGGGCTAGGAACTGTAAGAAGCGCGTAACATCAAGGCCTTCGTCGGGATGGGAGAAGAACTTCGAAGCCAGTATTGATATGAACATCGGTGATAAGCCGAACAAGGTGATGCTCGTTCCAGATGCTATGCCGATAAAATCTGGGAAGTTCTTACAGGCAGCAAATATGGAAGAGAAATATCTAGACAATGATGAGTGTCAAAAAACCCCGAGAAAGCGAGCAACTAACGAAAAGGCAGTTCCAAGTCCCGCAATAAAGAAGTAGACGGTAAGATGATGGAATGTAGATGCTGAAGGTACAGTAATATCATCTGGTGTGTTGGCAATTTCCTTCGCAAATAATCCAAAGCCTGCAAAGAACAGGCAACTGGCGATGATAGAACAGGCCCAAGGGCCGTATTTATCGACAACCTTGCCTATGATGGCTGCAAAGGGATATTGGCCCATCATCCCGCTGAGAAGCCGATCAGCGATTATTGTTTTGTGCTGGTTGATGCTTACGCCAAGGCTATGGTCGTCAGTTGAGGTTGAGTCAATTTCAAGTGATCGACCAAAGCAGGTGCCATGAGGGAAAAGGTGAAAACGCTTCCACCACAAAGCCTACAGTGACGCGAATCAGCTTTAAGGTCAGACACACGAAGGTATGACCGTCACAGACGCATTGGCAGCAATGGACACGCAAGCGAGAACGAGCCGAGCTCGACGCAAATGAGATTGGGACTGCACAGAAAGAGGCATGTTATTGGATATACTGAACGGTGTTCCGTTGCATGAAATGGGCTAGAGGACCAGTGGTGAATGAGTGTCAGTACCAAGGTACCACTAGTTCTGCAACTTGGAGTGCTTGATTAGGCAGCAGTTGAAAGCGGCCCTCTCGGGAAATCCCATGGCCGCACTGGGGTGGATGTCGTCTTCCGTACAGTCAGGCAAGTCCCTGATCAATTGGTTTCATCCATGGAATGATTATCAGCCTGGTAGCTATATATCTTCTAATTAGTAGTTGGTTATCGTGCTGTTGTCTGACGAACACCTTGTGCAAATAGGGAACAACATGCATGTAACGAACAAAAGAAACCAAAAGTGTTGAATGAACTTCCTTACGTTTACAGCTTCTCACAGCTTTTTGTTCAGTGTTTCTTATATTCTGCGATGCATGTAGCTAATCGCTTGCTCCCAACGTCCCTCCCTCGAGCCACCTCTGGAGGTGTTCTCGTCTGTCCTTGACATTCTCTACTATCTTGCATTATCTTACCCAACCGCCGGACGGCTACGACAACAATCTTCGTATATGGAATCTTTTCCTGTGTTTTTCAAGGTTCGGGCTGTAACTTTCAGTTCGTGTCATTCCGTTCGATCACTGCGTAAATGTCTGATCACGGGTCTGATCAGCTTGCATAATTCTCATTAGCTTTCTGTGGACTGTACTTCTTTCAGTCCAAGTCTACGCCCGCTGGGACATATCTGACCGCTGCAGTCGTGAGCCATCCAATCACGACCATCGCCCTGAATGTCTGCTGAGATGAGACCTTGTTAATCAGGGTCGTTAACCGCTGTCTTCCTCTTGACCAACGCAACAACGATCCTAATCGTACCTTTCTTGTGGGTCATTTTGACATTTGCTACACTGGCATGCTTGACAATTACTGCATTGCAGATTGCTACTAGAATTCCGAGTGTGGTTAGATGCCGCTCGAATATTATTACTTGCAGTAGGACAAATAGGTGAGGCACCTGTAATTGGTCGTGTGGCACCCCTTTATAATTTGTTTCCAGGATCTGCTGTCGCTTTTACTTACTGGAGTCCTCAAATACAATGTCCAAATCAAAGTATGTTTGATACAGATGCCTCGTTCTATCTACCGTTCTAATTTGACTTCAGCAGCTGACCAGCAAGGCGTCTGCAAGTTGATCAACATCTACATGCTCATGGGCTGCTGGATAGTTCCTGTCATTCGTCCGTTGCCAGCTAGTTTTTCATAGACACAACCGCTTACAGCCTGAACAGTTATTCTATACTCCAGCTACTTTGCTGCCATGGTTTACCGCCAGTCGAGGATACCCGTGGTGGTTGAGTCGCACGAAAAAGTCCTTATGGATACAGGGTCACCTTTTGTGATAGACCCAGAAATGGCGATCGCTTCGCCTCATCTTCCTGTTCTCGATATTCGGGCATCGACGCCACCCCTTCGCACTTTGTCGTCTGACTCTTTACCGTTCTCACGTCCGGAGGCAAATATCGCATCTCCACTCACGATCAATGCCATGTCACGTCGTGCCTCTCGTGATCTGCATCCGGTTGCCTTGCAATCAGGAGCACTCGACACACGGATTTCGCAATCTTGGCGACATGCATCTCTCGCGTCGTCTGACTCTGTACAGATTGAAGGTAATGCTCGCAAGTCAGGACGATTGTCAAAACCCTTACCACCCTGGTGTATGTAATTTTATAGTCCACTTAGAGTACATGTAATAATCGATCAATCTATTTACAATACCGTAAATTTGCCCTATTGCCCTATGTAAGCTAAGATCTATTTTAAGATCCAACTACATTGGCAGTGTAATCAAATATTGTCACCGACGTTCAAAACGGAGAATACACTAAACTTTCATGACTACCAGCCAATAGCTTCACTCGATCATACACCTTCGAGTGACTGACGACGAACATGATGAACTGGGACCCAACTGCGACTAAAGTGCGGCGTCGTCTTTGTCCTTACCACAATAAGTTTACATTCTCTGCAGGTCTTGCTACAATCTACATCTCAGCGTCTTGGTCAAATTCAAGAAAGAATAGACTCTCAAGGGCAAATCACCCGACGCGACATTGCAACGTTATTGCAACAGAATAATACTGCTCTTGCGCGCGCCAAGGCACAGAATCTCATACAAGATGATGCAAAGGGCGACTTATTGGAAGTGGTGGAAATGCACGTCAGCACAGTCATTGAGCATCTTGGCGAGTTGAACGAAGGGTATGTTTCCAAGCCTTTCATAAAATCAGGTTGCAGCTGATCGCAGCGACCGTTCATTAGGCGTTCACCGAGCCTCGTCCTTGCAGAGGCTGCGGCCTCCATCATAGCTGCAGCTCCTAGTGTTAATATTAAGGGTAAGCGTGAAACATGGCTACCTTGCGTGATCGATCATACTCACGGAATCGAACAGAACTTAATGTCGTTCGGGATATTTTAATTCAGCGCATGCATCATCATTTTTCTAGCCCACCCAATAGCCTTGAAAACCACGTTCCTTTGCGTGCAAGTGTCTCTTTGGTTTCTACACCCTAATTTACTGACATCTAATCAGGTCGTGCAATTACTACACTCCCCAACCCCTTCTGCGTCCAAGATGAATGACTGCCTGACAAATGTATCAAAGGTGTATCGTGTAAATTGGGTTGCAGAGCCTCCTCGGCAGGATATGTGCGTGTTTTCTAGGTCTTTGTGAGACGAGCTTGACGTCCAACTCAAGCTTGAATATGATCTCTGAAATTTTGGATCCGCAAGGTTCACCCATTGTTGACCTACCTCGTCTGCGGAGGCTGTGTTCGCAAGGTGAGAAACTATAAATCCTCATGGAGTAATATCCAATGTGAATCGTCAGGGTTACCCGATGAACCTCCATGGCTTAGGCCTAGGATATGGAAGTACGTGAAAGCTGGTGTGATTAACTTTTGACTGACTTAATTTGCAATGTAGGCTTTTACTGGGAACAGTTCCAGTCTTGAAATCAACATGGCAAAAAGAAAATAAGAAACAGCGAGACAGCTACTATGTACGTGCCGCTCATGTCTCGGAACGCGTGTTGATACGTTGAGTAGGATCTCGTTCGCCGTTTGTTATCGCCACTTTATGACATGCCAGCACCCACGAAACCCCTGAACAGCGTAGATACGACTCTAATCAACATATCCGAATCTCTATTCCGTCTTCCCCATGGACTCTTCGACACGCTTGATAGTGGCCCAAACTGTCCAACGATGTCTCCATTAGATGAAAATGCGGATGAGTCCGAAAGGATTGGGTGCGCTCATCTTCTTGACGCACGACTGCAAGTCCTCCGCGGACAAATGTCTGCATCGAAACCTGCAGGTATTCCTGAAATTCGCCTAGAGCCTGATGCTGGCACACTTGAGCTGTCGCAACTGCCGAGTTCGAGTTCCATTGCATCCCGTAGACCAGGGGCACCCACTACATTATTACATGCTGGACCTTTCGGTGGATCCAGCGCGCATCCACAGCATATCTCAGCCCTCCTTCGTCTGCTATACTTGCATTCATGTATAAATCCAGCAAATCAATCTCCAGACATTCCTTCCTTGCTTGTACCGCTGTACGCTGTTCTTGTCAGGGAGGTGGAACCGGAAGATTTAGCCCACGCTGAGGCAGATACATTCTGGTTATTCGAAGCTCTCGTCGGGGAGTTTTCTGAATTGGCAGATCAGGAGGGTGGTAAAGTTTGGATGAAAAAATTTAGCGATCGATTGGCACAAACCGACGTAGAACTTGCTGCGAGTTTGGTATGTGCTCTCCGTAGCGAATCATGGACTCACCCCGAATGTAGATTTAACAGCACGCCAAAGGCTTGGATCCTATGCTTCCACATTACTCCTAGTATGATGCACTCTCTTATCTGACATTTCATGGCTAACGCAAGCTCGCAGTCGCTGGCTTGCACCTCTTTTGTCGCAAACACTTCCTCTTACTTCCCTCCTACCTGTATGGGATGTGCTTTTCTCATACCCAATGAGAACTCGAGACGAGAACCATAAACTCGACGCCCTCGTTGATATCTGCACAAGTCTTTTGATCCGTGCACGAGCGCCGCTTTTTAGGTTGGTTTATCATTTATATGAACTAACGATTATATTGAATCCTTTTAGACTTGCAAAGCCTGGAGGTAAGTCTCCGGGGCTGTGGGCTGAAGAGCATGCTACTATTCGTCCTTCTTCTCCGCTTCGCCCATGGGAGCTCAGCGATGCTTTCCTCGAGGGAATTGCTCTTTTGCAATCCTATCCGATTGATGCAGCTGGTGGTATCGATCGAGTCTTGCAAACTGCACACGATTTGGCCCAAAGGCGCATCGAGGAAAATAGATCGTTGAAGTCAGAAACTGTTGGCCTCGGTGCTCGGATCAAAGCCACCATGTGGAAGGGGTTTACAAACCAAGTCGCCAACGTCGATGACAGGGAAGAGGAAGAAGAAGAAGAAGAGGAAGACTCGAGTTCGGATGATGAAGAGGGCTCCCACGAAGACGGCGATGAGACAGAAACTCCGGCCGCTTCAACTCTAACTTCGCGTCTTGCCAATTCGGTTTGGAGAGGGATTACCAACCAAAGCTCTATGGACAATTCACCATCACCACCATCACCAACTTCCCCGCTTCGACCAATGTCGCCACCGCTTCCTCCTCATTCCCCTCGGAGCCCCCCAGAGCAAATCACCTCAAACCCATCTCTGAGCCCACCGCCTGCAAGTATTTGGAATTATGCGGGAAAACTCAAAGACTCTGACACCGTTGCGGCTTTCGCGAAAGTTAGTACAAATTGGCGCGCACGAGCGATGGATGCATGGGGTAGTCGACGCAATAGCTTGGCGTCGAATGGAGATGCATCCTCACCAGTGATCGCGAAATCTGAGTTACCACCCTCGGTTCCGGACAAGTGGCCACCGCTAAGAGATGGTGCTAGTCATTCTAGAAATGGGAGTAGAGGGAGCTCGCTTCCTGGTAGCAGTCCAGGGACTACTTTTGAAGAACCCCCTCGCCCCGCATTCTTTCGATCGCCACGAGACAGCTTTTTGCCACTGCCACGCAGAGCAGGAACTTACACCACCCCTCCGAGCCCAGAAGTACAGCCCCAACAGGAAGATAACTTCATACATATGGCGCAGGCCTCTCTGGCATCCTTGGCTGCTTTAAATTCTCGCACCGCACCCTCACGTACATCAGCCCCACAACAACGTCCCAGGGGTCCGCCACGTCCACTTCTACTCAATTCAAGCTCTTTAATCACCGCGAAACCTCCGTCGGGCGCGCACTCGGACGGCGGGATGCCAGTCAAACGGCATGGCGATTGGATGGATGTCACGCGGAGTAAAGGACACGGACTGCGCACTGAATCAGTGTCTTCGATTTCATCGATGTCGCCTTCTGATGCCTTCAGCGGACCACGCTCGAAACCAAGCATAGGCTCCAGATCTGACATGGAATCCGATGGCAGAAGTCGGAAGGTAGCATTAAACCGCAAGTCGATTTCTCCAATGGCACCCGCGTCCCGTGCGCTGAGAGTTCCTTGGGCAACTTCTCCTTTAAGCGTGGCTGATGCAACGATGCGCAATCCATCCACTAGAACCGCTGAAGACAGTTCGCCTGACAGGGGAGCGCGTGCATATACCCCCGCTGATTCACCTACAACGGTCTCATCTCCACCTATTCCACCAACGCCTATCACCACAGTTCATGTCGAAGCAGGGAAGGTACGAGTGAATGGTGAAAGTCGGCCGAGCTCCTTTAGCGAGGATAGTATACCTTTGAGGCCACCCACACCAAGCAAGGTTTTACTTAGAAAAAAGACGCCACCACCTCTACGACAAGATACGGACAATTCTGACTCGCAGGACTGGACACCCTCCAGGAATCCTCTTGTGCGCTCGAAGCGTTACCCTCCAAAACTACCCAATTTGCGAACTCGAGATACCAACCTTCGGCCTACTTCTGTGGCTGAGCACAAGAATGTGAGCCCAAACTCGCTCGCCCCTCCAGAGTGGCCTGAGGAGCAAGAGATAGCCATGACACCTCGTGCTCCTGAATTTGCAGCCAAAGACCCCACATCGACATCCCCGAATTTTTCGTCGTATTCTCCACGTCCTAGGCGGAAAACGTCTGGGGATACGGTGGGGCGTTCACGGAAAATTTCAGGGGAATCGGTTGTCCGGCTTAGTAGAGCTTCATTCCACGAGGAGCGGGAAAGTAGAGATAGCGCTGCAGAAGAAGGGGATGATGAAGGTTACGATGACATTCTGAGCGCATATGAGAGTGAGGAAGGGAGTAGGGAGTAGATGCCATCATAATTGTTCCTGCGGATGGAGTACCACTTAATGCGATAAAATATGGGAGAATAGACCCAGAACACTGCGCGAGGGAAAAGAATTGTTTTGGATTGAAAATAGATAGTATATTATATGCAGGTATGCCTATTGTCTGTGTGGTTGTAGAACATGAGTTCTTGCACTCCTTGATAGACTTCAAGGAGTACAGGAAAATGTGGCAGGATATTCTGAATCAAGGCAAAATTAGACTAAGGAAAAGACAGTAAGCAAATTGCTGACCTCGAATGCGACATCTAAAGCAATTTTGTCCGTGCTGGATCCGTGCACAGCAGCCAGATAATAGCGGACGTTCCATCTTCTTAAGCCTTCATTTATGATGAAATCTTCTAAAAGGGATGCGTGAATAAATCGCCTTGACACGAAGAGCGGTTTTAGCAAAGGGTATCCCCAATGCGTCTCGAGCTGTATACCGTGAGCTGGAAATACTAGCACAGATTCTGTTCCAAAAATGAGGAATGCACAAACCCAAGTTCTTGAAATATACCATAAAGAACTTGCGCACAACGGCAGTACATGGTAAACCCAACTACCAGAACTGCGAATGCACACAACATGGTGCTGCTGCGGAACTACAAAATTTGGAGACAATTAAGATCAGCTTCTAAGCTGGGTGACTTCAAGCAGGATACTGACTCTTGGCCATATGAACGAGATGACCACGGGCAGGCAAAGGTCAATCCACCCCCATGATTTCGCACCGTAAACAACATTCCCGCTTCCATCCCGAGCAAGTCGCCAGTTCTCAACACGATATTCACGAAAACCAGGCCATTCTGTGATAGATAACTCAGGATGACAGTCGGATAAAGGTCTAGTCCGTTGCATTCATCGAGTTCGTTGAAGAGTGTAAGCAGATTCAACAAATACGGAATCCAGATTAGGAAGAGTGCATAAAACAAATACGAACAAATAAAAGCTTCCAAGATGGAAAAAATCACTGCCCCAGTGAGGCTCGAACTCACGACCTTCCGATGCCGGTAAATAACAGTCGGACGCTGTAACCAACTCAGCCATGGGGCATGTCTAGTCGACGCCACCTCGTCCATTTTAGGCAGTGCCGTTACTTTGTCTCCTTCAAACCTCCATTTGAGTGTTCTGGGCTTGACACACTTTGACATGCCAAAGAAATCGAAAGCATCAAAGGATATTGTCCAACCACCACACAAGTCTACAGTGTCTCCAGCTCTTAAGTTTCCAGACATCTCGCAGAAAGAATCTCTTGAGTGTCGCGTACTGCTGGAAGACCAGATCATCATTATAGATGTTCGTTTCATTTCTGTATTGCAATCGCGCATTCTGAACAACAAACAGGAGTTTCTCTCTGTTGAAGAATGTAAACGCTTTGTGAAGTTTATCGACAACGCTCCGTTGGAGTTAACACCTCCCAAAAAGAAGGGGGAGGCTGAGAGGGTCAATTGTAAGCAGTCACTCAGGGTTTGTGCGCACTGCGCAGGAACCATCAAGCCGGTACTCACCCGCACTCCTAACTCTAGTTCGTTTTTCTGTGACCTCTGTTTCATTTGCTCAGAAGTTACATTCCATTTTATTGCCACATCTCCCATCTTTCCCTCCTCCAACTTCAGCTAGACGGCGTCCTCTCCTTGGCGAAACGCGCTCACCTCATTCATGCAACTCAAATATTCGCATGTACAAATACACGCCATCCCAGTACTTTGGTCCTCACTATGATGATTCTGTCCGTGACCCAGAGACGGAAGCAAAATCTGAATGGACAGTGCTTGTTTACCTAACTGGAATCGAAGACGGAGTTGAAGGCGGTGAGGTAACGATTCGTGGCTATGATTGCAAACCTCGAGACTGATCAGTGTGTGGAAGACACTATTCTACAAGGATGACCGGGGGAAAGCACGCGAGACCATTGTGGCACCTCTAACGCGTGGAACTGTTCTCCTCCATCGGTCAGTGATCTCCGTATTGGTTTCTTAATCGCATACTAACTTGCATTACTTACATTGGCTGACTACATAGCCACGGAAACGAATGCCTACTTCACGAGGGTTCGCTGGTCCGCAATGGTACCAAGTACATCCTCCGCTCAGATCTCATGTTTATGTGACGACCACCATGATCGCCATACCCTTCACTTTTGTATTCGCAATCCCTGGTAATCAGGCTCATGTCTTGTTGGACTTGCAGCTCACCTGTTGACTTTAGATCAAATTTTAAACGATACATACCATCGACCTTGTCGCCACCTTGGGGACAAATCGTGTCTATCTAATGTATGTACATTGATGCTGGAATATACGTACTGAGCTTGTCCAGGGAATTGCTGTGCTGACAGGCGGAGGCCAAAGTTCAATGTAGATGTCACACATCGAATTGTTTCAACGAGATAGTTTCCCGCAAGTATCAAATACAGGAAAATCTATCGTCCCTTTTTCGAATGTCTTTTTCTCGGGACACCTGCTTCCACGACGTCATCGTCACGATCTCTTTCGTCCCTTCCAAAGCCATCCTCACGTCTGCGTTTCTTTCCACCTGCTGCTTTAGCTTCTTCTTTGAGCTCATTGATGGCCAACCGGGCAGCCTCATCCACGCGTTCTTTTAGCAACATTACCTCTTCCTTGTCTGTTGGCCAAAGTTCCATCTTCTTGTCTATGACCTTTTCTATTCGTTGGATGAGCTCAACATCGTATTGCGTCACCATTGTAATCGATTTTCCAGATCGACCTGCTCGCGCAGTGCGTCCAACACGGTGAATATAGTCCTTGGAATGGGTTGGAATATCAAAGTTGATGACAATGTCAACGGAAGGCAGATCAAGACCACTATAAGCAGAATGGCATCAATTGATGCACGGAGATAGAACCAAAAATCAGGAACAAACCGGCTGGCCACATCAGTCGCCACGAGCAACTTGCGGTCTCCGCTCTTGAACTTGCCCAGAGCGCCTAAGCGTTGGCTTTGGCTCAGCTGACCGTGTAATGGAACAGCAGGAAAGCCAAGCGATCGCAACATGATTGACAATCTGAAATAGAGTAACGGGAAAAAATAAGTCCAGGATGGCAGGATGATTGCAATGCACCACCCACCGTTGGGCATCATGCACTGTTCGAGTGAAGATCATGATGGAATTCGATGCAAGATGGTTGGCGAGATATATGAGATGCACATCTTTATGAACCAAGGGGACGAGTAGATAATATTGTAGCAAGGTGGACACGGTCTGGTATCTACATTGATGATCTCAGTACAGCTCAGAATGCCGAGGATTTGTCCATACTTTGAAGAAACTTCTACCCGGATAGGGTTTATCAAACTGGCTCGCTGTAGCTTCGCAACTTTGGTGGTCATGGTAGCGGAGAACAGATATGTTGTGCGCTCCTTGGGTATGACTTTGAGAATCTGGTCTATTTCAGGACCGAAATCCATGTCGAGAAGACGGTCTGCTTCGTCCATGACCTGTGTGACTATAAGGACCTGGGGTACAAGGAACGGGGGAAACGCACCAAGAATTTCAAGCTTCTTAGGCTGAACCCCTTCGTGTTCTGAAGATGGTCGTTCAAACGACCAGGGGTTGCCACTATGATATGAGGCCGCTTAGCAAGGCCAACAGCCTGTTGCATCCTATCCATTCCTCCGACAAGAACCAAGGACCGTACCCCCATAGCCGAACCCAAACTCTCGAACTGCTGCGCTATTTGATATGCAAGTTCGCGGGTTGGTGCAAGAATGCACGCAAACAATCCTTTTGGCTCATCCCAGAGTTTTTGTAAGATGGGAAGAGCGAAAGCTGCAGTCTTTCCGGATCCAGTTTCCGCTACACCTATGATATCTCGACCCTCTAATGCATGAGGAAGTGCTTCTTGCTGAATCTCAGTAGGTTTTGTGAAGTTAATCTTATCTAGGGCTTCCAGTAAAGGATCTATGAGGCCTAGTTCCTTGAAGGTCTCTGGTGGTGTGGTAGACGTGCTTGCTTCTTCTGGCGAAGGCATGCCGGCCGTGGTCGTCGATGACCTAGCTATAATGTAGTCGTCTGGAGCAAAGGATTTTGCTAAAATGTTTTTCTCACGTTGACCGAGTATGGATTCAGAACTTTGTCCCGACTCGGCTTTCAGTGTATAATTACCTGGCGGCTGTTGGCACGGGTAGTGCTACTTTCTTCCCTGCGTCTGCAGGATACCACCTATCGGGCATCTTCGAATGTCTAATCAGCATGTACTAGTGACATACTCTGCACCAGTGTCGTTTCTGGCCTCAGAGAGCTGGAGGCAAGTGCTAGCAGCCTTGCAATCTCAGCTACCGCTTCGGAGCATTCACTGGAAGTCAGCCTCCCGCCCGAATCTCAAAACCATTCAGGAACTTGAACTTACCCTTGTTCCTTTGGATTCTCTTCGCGATGAACACACGTCGCAAGTACCAGTCACTCTTTTAGAGAAACCCCTACTCAACCTTTACGTTGTAACTTGCGAGGTAAACATGGTGAACAAGTGGTAGCGGTAACCTGACCAGGTATTCAGGATAACGATTCGTACAAGACAATTGTGAAGAAACAGATTAAAGACTGGCATTCGGCCATATCTCAGCGGAAGAATCAAGAATGGATCATTGTGCATGTCGTTCGTTCTGATGTCAAGACCACAGACCGCAAGTTCTTCAACATGAAGAGTTCTGTCCTTGATAAAATAAAGGCGGATTTCAATATTGACAAGCGAGACCGGTGCGACTATCCGCCTATCGCGTCTTTCCACATACTTATCTTCATCAGATGCGTACAATTGTCATGGACAGCGGGAGATCACAGTCCTGTTATATGGGCTGATCTCGTGAACAAGATCAAGGACGGTTTGCTATCTGCCCTAGATTCATCCGTTTCTCAACGTGAGGAAGAGGTCAGACGCTCTGAGAGTCAGAGGCAAATGCCTGGTTGGAATTTTTGCACGTTTTTCATATTAAAGGTATGCCCCATACATGGCATTTTCAAACGTATTTTAGCTGAGACTTTTTGACTTTTAGGAAAGCCTAGCAAGCTCCTTTGAAGGAGTGAAGCTTTTCGAAGATGCCCTGCACCAGTACAACGAGCTGGAGGTATCCTTCATTGAAGTTCTGAGAGAGAAGAATATGTCCTGGTTTGGTAGTCTCATCCAGCCTGTGGACAAGGACGACTCAGTGCCTCTACTCTCAATTACCAAGAAACATTATCGCGACCTCATTCTGGCCAACTCCATCTCGGTATTCGATTTTCGGATATACTTGCTTGCTCGCCAGTGCGCTCTGCTAAATAAGATGCGTCGCCTGTCCAAGATTTGCCAGAAGGTCACCACCTTTTTGGGCACGTTTGGTAGACGATTGCGAGAGGTAGAGGTCAGGGGTCGCATCATACTATGCTGTATCGTAGAAACTCATGCCCTCTATAGGCCAAGTTACCAGAATACTTTATCGAGTCATGGATATTCTCTTCTGCTCTCAGCGTTGTCGATCAATGTGATATGTGGGCTCATACGATAGAACTGGATAGCATTCAACTCGCACGATTCAGTGCGAGTAAAGGTGAACTTCTTGAATTAGCAAAGACTCAGGTCAGATATTGTTGTTGAGACTTTAGCTACATCCTGATTTTTCTTTGCAGCTTGACATCATTGGCGTCAAAGTAGGCCATTTGCCCAAAAAATTGCCCTTTGCAACTACAAGTATGGAAGAAACTGCCTTGCATTCAGAACAAATCACTAAACGTTCATCGACGCAACGAATAAGCAATCACGAGGTCATACTAGCGATCGGGGGCAAGGAGGCTTTTTATGACTTGTATTGTGCAACTTCAAATCGTGCCATCGACATGTACGTGAAGGCTGGCCGCCGCAAATTTGCGCTAAAGCTGCATGGCTTTCTTGCCGCTCTGGACATGTAAGCATAGTGTTCGACTCATAATCCGCCTTCTTATTGCAGGACAGCCATCGAGGACGCCTAGCGAGTGCTTTGGCGATTTTTACATCATTGCCCGCTCATTATGCACCTCATATGTGGATATCGCTAGAGTCCTTCGTGCTCTCTCGTGCACTCGACATACATGCGGAGTTGGAAAATCCTCAAGACCGAGAGTGGATACATATCCTACTTGCATATCTCAGGACATGCACAAATGACATGAGCAAAGAGCTGGCGTCGGGAGTGGATAAGGAGAAGTCTGTTACGCAGCTTATTGGAGCACTTCGCACTGCTGCGGCGAGTTTGGACTCAGGTGTGTACTTGCTAAACGCACTAGCAATCTGGAATTATCGATAATCGCCAAATTGTAGATCTGGTTCACACAGACCATCCTATCATGGCAGTTCAAGTATCTGGAGATGCTACCTGTAGTGATGATGAAGATTTAGTTTTGGTCGATGTCACCGTTTCAAACCACCTACCATGTGTGCGTGTTCGTGTGTTTAAGTATCGTTTCCAGAGCTGATTTTTGTTTCAAGGATGTCTTTGTTGATGAAATTAACATAACATTGCGTGGCCGAGATTCTGAACGTCTGAAATTCGTCGCGAAGGTGGATAAACTTTCTCCTGGCCAATCGACCGTAACCCTATCCTGCCCAGTGCGTCTGACCATTTCAACGATCTCCCGTGAACTGAACAGCACATCATAGTCATCTTCGTGGGGCTTATATACTCTTGAGAGCAGCGAAGTAGTAATGTCGCGTGTCCACTTTCAATGGCAGCATACAGGTACTGTGGCCACTACTCCTAAGAAGAATCAGATTTCGTTGGTGCGCGTGCCGCGCAGTTTGCGCGCTTTGGATATACAGATACGTCAACCTCAGCAAAGTCAGTGGTATAGTCTTCTTGACCCTACTATTCCTAACTTGTGGTTTCAAGCTGAGCTTGGGGCGACGTCACACCTCTTACTTGTGATTTCCACTGGCCAGAATGACATCTCGAGGGCAACTATTAAACCAACTCCGCCTTCTGGAGTGCAATTCAACTATTCCGCGGCATGCATAGAGGCTGAAGGTCAGTGTTTTCAACACATCTAGACATTCTTTTTGAACCAGAACAAGGTATGGGGACCCTCGAGGCCTCTGACAATGTTATTGTTCTTCTGGATGCTCCCGTCGATGCCGACGTTGTAATTTCGCTACCACACTCCGATGCCTCGAGATATCATACAATGGTAGGCGTCGTTTTCCATCAAATATGACTCTTATTCACTGCTACGCTGAAGAAAATCTGGCTCAATGTGACATATAACACGCAATCCTCGATGGGTGTGATCCGCACCTTGCAAACCTCAAGAGTTGTCACGGTCTCGCTACCTATAGCAGTTAACGTAGAAGACTTTTTCCGCGGCAAAAGGTTCGATCATCATATCACCTCGTACTTTGTTCTAAGGTCTTTTAGACTGTTTTCCAAGTTTACTATCTCGGCAACTTCCCACCAGTATGTTCGAATATCATCGACGGAGCTGCAAAGTGCAAGATGTCTCGATGGAGTGAAGATCTCAGGCTGTCGTTCGAGCCGTCCTGTTATGGTAAGACTCTATGTCCTCGCTGTTTACTGAGGATAATAAACTCTACATAGATCGTTACTCCAGAACACCCCGTGAACTTCTTGTTCTCCATAGAGTCTTCGAATGGACCTGGTGCGTTGCTAGTCAGGGTGCTTGTCGAGTGCTAAGAGAAATATAGTTCTTGAACCACTGAGCCTTGTCATCAAATACCGCATACTACGTGACGGTGAGGATTCTCTTTATCCAATATTGCCTTGACTGCAGCTATATGCTTTCTAGAGGTGGAGGCATTAGTCCGACAAACAGTGGAAGCTGTTTTGTCAAGTATGCCAATCGAGAAACCCCAATACGGCTCTCTACGACGCATGCTCATCGACAAATTGGTCGCACAACTGGAGAGCGACGCCGAATGGGTAGAAGCATATAGGGCTACAGGTGAAATCATATTACCTCGTTCGTTTGAAGCCGGCGGAGATTTCCAGGAACCAATTCAGGAGGTTCGTCCGTCGATTTCTGGTTGTGTTACGTTTGTTCATCACGCGTAACCTTTAGGCATTGGCGCAATGTCGGTCAGAGACTGCATCACCCTGTCCTTGGAGAGAGATCAAGATACCAGTTGACGTGCCAAGGATGAATGTTGGTTTTTTCCAAGTTGTCACTAACGCACACCCGACTTAATCTGGCTTGTCTGTAACAGATCGTGACTGCAGCACAGATCACTATTCAACCCTCTTCACTTCCCAGTGGCATTCAATCAGATCGACTACCGTCAATCTACGCAGGCCAGCCAATCAACGCAACCCTCATCTTCAAAACCTCTTTTCATTGGGCTGAGAAAGAGGGACGACAGCGTTGCTACACGATGCGATACGATGTTGAAGAGCGTGTCAAGGATTGGCTTTTGTGTGGACGAAAGCGTGGAGATTTCGTTGCAACTGTAAGTTCCACTATCATTAGTTCATTCTCTCTGTCGATTTAAACGATGTCTAGGACGGTGGTTCATTTACTGTTCCGCTGACATTGATAGCACTGCATCACGGAGAAATTTCCTTGCCCAAGGTCGACGTTAGGCCACTATCAATACCAACGCAAGCTTCGATGGAACCTACAGTGCCAAGCGCTGATACTTGTCAGGTCCATGGAGCTGAAAAGGTTTTGATTCTGCCCAGAGGTGGCAGAAATACGTATATTGTAGGTATGGGCGGCGAATACGAATAAATGTAACAACTATTACTCTTGGGATAATTTTTTTAGGGAGACTTGACTGCGGTTTGAACGTTTTAAAAACATCTTCCCTTCTGGGTATCCGAACCAAATCCCAAGTAGTATAACAAGATTCGCTGTAAGAAGAAGGCCAGATGAAAGTGGTGTGGATGGATAAACATTCCAGGCATATTCGATTGTGCCTATGAGTGCCATTCTTTGCACATATTAGAACGCAGAAATGCACGTTCCTGCGCGAAGAGACTCACTGCATGATAAAAGGAAACCTCGTTCTTTGAGTAAGAAAAGGCAGTTGTTGCGAATACCACGAGTAGAATTGGTAGTGCAGTGATCGCGCAAAGATGATCCCGATGAGATTGGACGTCATAAGCACAGTAGCAACATCTGATGTACAAGTTAGTAAATAGAAATTGACGAACACCCAGAATGACTCACAATCGGGATCTACAGGCGCCAAACCAGCAGGACGACCGGGTCGCCGGAGGCCTCTCTGCAGAACCCTAGCTACGCCACCGTCGCCACGACTCCATCGGAATAATCCAAAGGCAATCAACACCGTAGCATGACCCAGAAGTAAGCCTTTCACCCATACAGGACTCAAAAATGTACGTTCGTCAACAAAGCGCCAGTTCACGGTCCACTTGTATAGGAAAACGCGCGACAAATCGAATGCATTCTGCAGGTAGGACTTTGCGTTTGCCATGAGGAAAGAGCGTGCAAGTAGAGTTTGAGTGCACGCCAAGACGAGCATGTGTCGGATGGTTGCGAAGAGGCCGTGTCGTTTGAAGAGAATGACTAGTAGACCTGGCAGATAAAGTATTGCTGACATTTTCACAGAGAGAGCGAGGCTTGTAGAAGGTTATGGACGTTCAACATCGGTGAAGAAAGTGTAGTGCTCACCTGAACAACAAGATGCCCACGTCATCCCAAGCACTCTGGAATGCAAAGATTGCTGCTTGCAAGAAGATTAATGACCAGCAGTCATTGAACAGGCGGAGAACGAAGATAGAATGAAGCCTTTTGCTGAGCGGTAGTAGCAGAAGCGTCCAATTTGGAACCTTTGCATTCTTATATATTGCGCATACAAGGGCAATGGATAGTACATATAGGCCGCCGTAAATCTGTTGGGCTCGTGCAATATTGCGACCAGAGTCTGTCATTGAATGAAGAAGGCGATGAATATGAACATGTCCAGCTGGATAGCTAGTTTCGTCAAGGTAAGCGCGGTGCACCTCGGTTTACGTCGAATTGACTTACACTAAAGGACCTGTAGGGCCTGTGATATTGACATAGTTGCGTTCTCCCTTCAGGTAAAGGTCAATGTGGACCATGTACGTTTCCCAGTCGATTTCGGTATCTGCTTGGTATGTCGGTCATGGTGTTATGCGAGCTAGTGAAACGCGCTAACAGGGAACAAACCGCATTATGAGTTGAGTGAGGATGGCATCTCCGAAAACAACGAGAGATGCAGTGATCCAGAAACATTGCTGGTCGAATAATAGCAATCTGACATACTTGAAGACAGAACTCTGCATGAATGGAAGAGGATGCAAAAGATTCAGTATTAAGTCTAAGTTAAATATGGCATGGTGCTGGCCAGTAGAGTCACGAGCCTGGGTTAAAATGCAAAAAGTAACTGCCCCAGTGAGGCTCGAACTCACGACCTTCCGATGAAACGATTCGTAACAGTCGGACGCTGTAACCAACTCAGCCATGGGGCACATATTTTTCATGTTATTTTAGACGATCATAACCAACAGAGAGAAATGAGAGAAAAGTATATTCCATGTCAATGATTCAAGTGCATGCTGCCGGGAATATTCATGAACGATGGAAAATCTCTGTCGCTGACGCATACACAGAAAGCCGGTGAATTTTTCTAACAAAGGCAAAAATCTTCAAGAAATGATTGTGCCATATATATATAAGCGAGAGAAAAAAACGTCACCTGAGCGATTCGAACACTCGCGGGCAAAGCCCAACCGCTTAGCTACTTGTAGCAGGCGATCCCGTTAACCACTCCGGCAAAGTGACTTGTTTGTAGATTGAATATATGCTCCATCAAATATGAAGTCACCCCACAGGAGCCTCTTCTCGCACCAGCCTTTAGACCGGTGCTCCTCACCAAACATAGTAGCAACTGCACCGGGTGGCGAACAGTGGAGGTCACACCCATTTTTCTTGAACCTGTTCATTCACTTTTTGGGGCCAGTTCGTTTATACATTCCTTCCTGAAGCGTCTATCGGCCAATCCACGCTATCTGACGTTTCTCTAATCCCCGGTCTAGCTCCCATTAATTTGCTCAATCTTTCCTCCTAGTTGGACGGACACCTGACGCCCGTGGCTTGGACTGTGGGAAATTACAATCGGTTGCGAACTAAAGGGTTTGGCTTGCAGCTTAGCCGTGATTGATCCAAAACGCGGATCGTGTGAGCGTTGAGTTGATAGACCCGAAGATCTAGTCCAAGGAATATCCTTGTGAATGAATCAGACTTGCCCGTCGCTCCTTCCAACTGAACGCATGCAGGGTTGCTCGGAAACACGACCAACGTGCCCCGCCTAAGCTCCAAGTAACAATCTTGAGGCGGCCGTTATCGACATTCCTGATGTTCAGCTAAAACACAACCGCCAACGCAGTCACGATTAATTAGGCGGCCATGGATTTATAGTAGGAGATGTTGGGAAGTCGTAAATATCATGATGGCTTTTTCCGCATTAAACTGCGATGTCTGCGAGCCTGTATGTATGAAATGAGTCAACATGATGAAGCATAAAACGAATCACACATGCTGGTGGACACGGGATGTCCGTCCCATCGTAGTCAGGGGAGCTCAGAGTTGACATTGTTTCAGTAAGTGGGAGAGCGCCCGTGCTCTTTGCATCGACTCCAATCTGAGCGATTTTAAGGGTTACCAAGCCTTCCCTCCTGAGGTCCACTTCTTGCAAAGGTGTCGACCGCCTCATGGAATGCGATGACAAGAGCAGTCATTTCAAGGATTGCCACATAAAAGCAATTTTGTCCCGTCGAGCCCCAGCTAGTCGTTCACAGACTCTCAGGACCCATGTCATGATGCGCATTGCATACGGACGGGCGCATCACACGGAACTACTTGCCTCCACTGAGCTTACGATATATGTCAGGCAACGTTTGCATGTCCCTTGTGAGAAAAAGTTCGGTATGCCAGGAACTGCAGTCCCGAGGTATGCGGTAGGGCCACCACGCGCATCATAATAGTTTCGGATTATAGCAAACGTGCATTGGGTATCGCTCCTGTTTCTGCAGCTGGCATCTAATAGAATATTATATATGTGTAACACTCACGCCAATGATTCCGGTTGTGCATGCAATGATGTTCAATGCCAACATCGAGGTTCAGCGTCAAGTAAAGACGATTGAAGATATCCAGGAAACCACCGTTTGTGTTATGAAATGAAAAAAATAGCATATCTCGAGTTCAACTACCTGGAGCTGTGGAACGTGTGAGCACAAAGAAATTTACTTGGTTAAACACGTACAAGTATTATACTACGAGCATAGTATCTACTCCGTGAGTTATCGAGGATGTATTTTGTCATCGGACATGTTTGAAAGACTCTCGCAGGATATTCACCTCACGTCGTCTGTAGAGAGCTTTGACACTCGAGGGGAAATCGAACTTCCGCACTGAATTTGGGAAGTGCAAGTTGGGTGCAAGCACAATCAACTTGAATCAAGTGAGTTGCTGATTCGGAGGTGGCGTCACGACCTTTTCCGAGTTGATTCCAATAGTGAGTTTCGCCATAGGTCGCTCACGACCGCATCTAGAAATTTGAAAGTATGATGAATTCAGTATTCCTGCTGACATCCACGGTGGTAGGCCATCAGCAAAAGTGCCGACTACTACGAGAAGCTACCGTGACGGTGTTCCGAGGGCGAGCGATATGAATGACAGTCGAGTGAAAGGAGATGTATATACCTTGGTGATGTTGGTTTCAGAAAGTTCTACCACGTCATAGCAAGGAGACCATTAATTTGTAGAAGCAGCTTGGATTCAGAAGTGAGCACCGAAAGTCTCGACGATGAACACGAGGCAAAGTGCATCCGCGTGAGTTTGACTCGGAGTTTCGCGCATGTATGTAAAGGGTTAGCCATGAAAGGATATTAGTACCATGAGTCTGACATGAGGGACTACGGTCGTGATCCTACCGACGACATCTTAGTACAGCATCAACGACGTCGGTTCTACTGTCCGGTCAACTGCTTGTAATCACCTTTCACTTTCACTGCTCCACAACTTGTTCTGCTCTTCTTGTCACTATCATTCTTTCATTCTGGCCCCACGGCCATGAAAGCATTTCTGAACAGGTTCAACAGAGGAAAGGACAGGGACAGAGACAGAGACAAGGACAAGGAAAAAGAGAAAGAAAAAGATCGTGACAATGTCTCCGTTTTGACCAAGGACCGCAGCGACAACTCCTCCACCAACTCCCACTCACCCCCCAGCCGAGAAAAGCGCGAGCTAGTTCAGCTTCCACCACTCCCAGGCTGGCCTCCTACCCATGAGAGGCTCTCGATTGAGCCTGTCGGTAGACCAGCAATTGACGCCAGTAGTAGACATATCACTTCTCCCAGCTTGATTCAACGCTCCAACAGTGCAGGTACAGTCAATACATGTGCAGGGACTCCTACTTCAATTTCATCGCATAAACCACTTCCTGATATCTGTGCTCGCCCTTTGCCTCCAATCGAGGAGCCCCTTGACGACGACAGTGGCGTCGGCCTTACCATTTCCCCGCCTGCACATGACCCGGACCCTGCAAATCGTCGCAAGGCAAATGGTAGTACCACATCAAACGACGTACAGAAAAAGGTCGCCTTCCTCTCACCCCCTCCGACCCCCTCGCCTCTTAATACCCAACTTCCGGACACATCGGTACTCAGCCCCTCTCAAATCGTTCAGACGCCCTCGGGCGCCCCGCTCAAAACCACCGTGTCGCGTTTTCAGGCAACACATGGCAAAGACACGCGTGGCTCAATCTCCACAGCCGCCTCGACATCACGCACTGACCTCGCTGCAAAGTCTACCACCATCACCACCATCACCACCACCACCACCATCTCTGCTCCATCCACGTCTACCGCCGTAGCACCTACTTCATCAACCAATACTGCAAAAGCCACGAGTACACGCACAGCAGTCTCCCCTTACCCAGGCTCGATGCGCTCTAACACACCTTATTCTCAAATGTCCAATGCCAGCAGCCGCATTCTCGCAGTCACCTCATGGAGCGAGGCTGCAGAAGAAGACCTCGTTAGCAATCTTGGCCCCCGTGAACGCACTCGTCAAGAAGTCCTCTGGGAAATTGTAGCTTCTGAAGAGCGGTGCGCTGCGCCTCCCCACAAACTGATCCACTTGATCCTGATGTGATCGTTGCATTTGTTACAGATACGTAAATGACCTCACAAAAATGAAAGAATCCTTCATCGAGCCCCTTCTCCACCCTTATGCCACGTCTCCTCCTGTCAGCCCTACACCGACTCCATTCAACGAGTACGATGACTACGGCAGGGTCGAGTCACCGCAGGAATCGATCGATGTCTTACCTATTGCTGCACGCTTCATGAGCCCTCTTGGCTTCCGTGTTGATGGAGCCTCCAAGCCTGCAGATGTCGCTCCAAAGCCTGCAGATGGCCGCAGCCTCGCTACCACGACCCCTCAAATTGATGACGAAAGTGATGAGGATGCTGAGGACACACTAGGCGAGGGGCTGCAGACCAATCGCGCTAATCCAAGCCATCCTCGTTCTCCTTATCATGGAGGAGGCAGTGGTGGCAGAGTAGCCAAAATACGCGATATTGTCCCTTTCCCTTCACGTTCTCACGCATCTCTTCCTGCACCCCAACGGAAGCTCGCTACCGCGTCCTCGCAGTCACTGGGGGATAAGGATAGGGAGAGGGAGCGCAAAGACAGTGCTAAAACTACTCCTCCACAAGGCTCTCGGGTACTGCGCAAGTTCAAGCACTCGACTTCGCAGGCCAGTAGTCCCCTCCAGAGTGCAGTCCCTCCGCACCTGCTGCCTGAGGATCTACGTATATGTCTTGAAGTGATCGAAAGTGGTGTGCTTGACGGGCACGTCAAGCTCAGTGAAGGCCTGTTGAAGCGGTATGAGGAGCAGTATCCTCTTGTTCGATCCCTCGCGGATGTATTTGTCTCGAGTGTGAGTATCAAAATTCTTCTTTGACGCAACATGCTTATGTTGCTTTAGTCACATATCTTCCAAGGCTACGCGACATATGTCCTGCACCTTGAACGTGCGCTTGAGCAGGTGGATAATGCTTTGAGCACCGCAAGCGCTGCCAAGAAGCCCAAGAACCAAGATGCCGCTGAATGGCTCAAGGTTTGCAAGTCCCTGCAGCGGCTAGAAGAGGTGGCAGCTGATAAGGGTGAAACCGGGCTTGCTATCACCCTCTCGAAGCCCTTCCAACGCCTCCTCAAATACCCTCTACTCTTCCAAAACCTACTCTTTCACACGGATCCGAGCACGTTCGAGTATGAGAGTACTCTACAGATGGTCGCAGAAGTCGAGACGATCGTGCGCAGCATCGAGGACGAGAAGATCCAGAAAGAGGATCGTGACAAGACGCGCGATGTGTTTGCCCGCATCGAGGGGCTTGACAAGGTGAAGCAGCTTGCGATCCCGAAGCCGTCAAGGCTGTTGCTAGAGGAACGGCAGATTTTTGGGTCTCTCCATGGCTCAGGTCCGTCAAAAGGCCCAGGGTCCAGCCCACCACCAGTCGTTAATGCCAAGGGTGTCAAGGGCAAAACGTCATTCCGCCGGCTGAGTGATGTGTTAGGCACAGGTTCAGGCATGGGGGGCAAGAAAGATCTCTGGCTTGTGGTATTCAATGACGTTGTCCTACGGTGCCAGCGCACGGGGACGACCTCGTTACCGTTGGTTTCGGGGTCGAACTCAAGGGCGACTTCGTTACCAGAGATGCAGGGGAAGTCAAAGTATGCCTCGACAGGGCGGAGAAATTCGCACACGAAGCCGAGGAATTTGTACAAGTTTCTGAAGGTAAAACACCGATGACACTGTTTGACTTGTTCTCACTCTGGCTTAGATCGAGACCTGGGCGATTGGAGATGTCGTCCAGCCCAAGGAAGGGGTTGTCTCTATGGAAGAGTATGTATTTTGTGCTCCTATCACTGATGGCTGCTGAGCGGTTTGCAGCGTTGTGCGCTCCAAAGCAGAAGCACGGTCTGCTGCACAGCCTAAGATCGTCCCACTCCCTGACGATGAGGAAGATGGCGAGGGAGAGTCAGACGACTCGGACAAGAAGAGCAAAATGAGCTTCTCATACTGGGGTGCAGACAAGATCACCCTCCAGAAACCTGTCCTCAAGCCCAAGCAACACGGCGTCGTTGGTTCAACACGCCGTGTATCTCCAGGCGGCACGTCCTCCTATAGCAGGGAGTCCTCTGCAAACGCTAAGTTTGGGACTCGTCTAGCTTCGGGCGATCATGCCTCTCACTCTACACGCCCAATGAGCCGGCGAACGCAAACAACACCCAGCACGCGCACACGTGTGAACGCTTCAGAAGACAGTCATTCTATGAAGGCTACTGTCACGCGACCCGCCTGGGACATGAGCACACGCGGTAATCCACATGCCCCTGGCATGAAGAGGTCACGCCAGACCTCGCAAACGAGTGCAGCCGCCCGCGCAACTTCCACTACTACCAAACCGCAAGTCTCGCCTGCTGGATCTGAAGACTCGGGGGTGGGCTTGTACCGCCAAATAGTAGCCCAGGATCCATCATTGGTTACATAGCCTGACCTCTTGTTATCATCAATCAGGCCTAGAATCCCACTAGCTTGCTTCGTCCTTTATTACAATCATTCACGGCGTTCATCATCGCATATTGCACTCTCTTACTTTATTACTTCCTTACCCTCATCGCGCAGCCGACACACATTCATTCATCGTTCACTTTGCTCTTGCGTCTCTCCTCTCTTCCTCCTGCTATCTCAGAGTCGGTACCCAATTATTTGATGATACCTTATCACTCTCGTTGTTTCTCCCTCATGCTCCTTCAATTTTTATCACATTCTCTATTTGGAACACAAACATCGAACAATTGACAGTCATCGAATCATCCCTGATTTCATCTAAAGTACTTGAGATATGCTCCCCTATGCTCTCAGCCACTACTACGATGCAGTCACCACCCTATATACAGTTTTAATCACGTGCGCCTTGGTGCGTCTTCGTTATCTATTGTATGACACCATTTTGATGGACTTAGTTGGTTTCGTATGCCGCGTTGTGAATGCTGACGCTACGCCCGCTTGGGTCCGAGGAACATCCCCAATCGCCTCGTGGTATCCAGCTGAATCGATAGAAATCAGAAAACACCCCCCAAAAGGAGAGTTGACCTAGACTTACCGTACTGCAGTCTTCGCTGCGGCCTCAGAGGGGAAAAGACCTGACAAACATGAGGCCGTGTACTTCGAAGCGGTTTATTTCTGGATATCACTCACCGTCGAATATTTCTCGAATGTAATAGGCTTCTTTGGTATCTGGGGTATCGACTGACCAGCGCTCTGCACGCTTAGCGAAATCTTTGTCGGAAACAAAGGCGGCTGCGTTATCCTTGATACTGTGATCGAAATACATCAGCCCGCGTGTCTCGCTACCGATAGGAAAACGTGTAGACTAACCCGTCTATCCAAGAATATCCAACACCGTCTGAGAATTGCTCCTTTTGGCGCCATAGGATAGACTTTGGGAGGTAAGGCTACAATTTAAGGATGAGCAGGGCAAGTGTGGAAACTATCGGGATCGACAGACCGTCCCCTCTGGCCTACAGTCAAATGCTTTCCGAAGAATGTACTGTGCGAAAACGATTAGGCATGAATGTCCGGAAGTACCCAGCGGGCCAGCTGACCTTTTCCATCTTCGGACAACCATCTTCGTCAACCGCTTGGTTTAAGTCCTTCTTAAACATCTTTTCCTTCGCGTCGATGTTCATAGCAACTTCCAAAAAGGCCTTGTCGAGAAAGGGTACCCGAGCTTCCAAGCCCCAGGCCATTGTCGACCTATACGCGGATCCGTCAGTGATCCGAGGAAAAGTGTGATCCTCAAAACTAACTTATTGGCGCGCAGACAGTCAGCAGTGTGAAGATTCTTGACGCGCCGAACACATTCTTGATGGAAAGAGTTACTGTCTGGAGCAGCATGGAAATATAGATAGCCTGAATAGCACGTTAATAAAGTTTGAGGCAGCAAACCCAAGGCATCCTACCGCCAAGAATCTCATCGCTACCCTCCCCGCTGAGAACCATCTTAACACCCATCGCCTTGATTTTCCGGCTGAGGAGGTACATCGGTGTGCTTGCACGAACAGTTGTCACATCATAGGTCTCAAGGTGATAAATGACGTCTGGGATAGCGTCCAGGCCCTCCTGGACTGTGAAAACATACTCGTGGTGCACGGTGCCCAGGAAGTGTGCTGCTTTCCTGGCAGCAAGCAGGTCAGGCGAGTTCTCCAGTCCGATTGAGAACGAGTGCAATTGTGGCCAAGAAGCCAGCATAGCTATGGTGTTTTTTCAGCATGAAAATAAGGAGCGAAATTTCAGTACGCCTACCTTGCTGTGTCAGATCATCCATCCTTGGTGTTGGAGGTCCACTGGTGGACTCAGCAAGCTTGCGCTGCCGAGCTTCGTACTGAGCTCGAGCAACTTTTTCTGTCTCCCTTGCAGCTATAGAAGCGATCAAGCTACTGTCCAGTCCACCACTAAGGAGAACACCATAAGGCACCTCAGACATAAGCCGCTTGCGCACTGCAGCTTCCAGGGTTTCCTGGAGAAGGGTGTAATCTGCAGGTGTGGTCGGGATTACAGGGTTCGTTTCTGAATCTCCATCCCACCAGGATGGCTGGAAATAACGTGTGGTGGACTGGTCACGGCTGTCGTAGACATGGCCAGGGGGGAATGAAATAATGGTGTCGCATTCATCAACGAGAGCTTTTAACTCTGAGGCAAAATAGGTTGCACCAGGGTGCTTCGAACTCCATCCTTGATATAATGTTGTGATCCCAATGGGGTCACGGGAGGCAATCACTCTAGTAGGAGTCACAGACTCATCCAGAAGTATGAATGAAAACATGCCGTCGAGCATGCTGCAAAGATCCTTGTCATGTTTTTTGTACTGCAGATCGTCAGTAGTTGCTACAGGCAAATGCATAGGATCACGTACCAGAGGAATAATGACCTCACAATCCGAGTGGGTCTTGAACTTGGCAGTTGAGCTGAGGGTCGCACGAAGTGCTAGATGGTTATAAATTTCACCGTTGACAGCGAGTATAACCTGACCGTCCTCGCTGACGAGGGGTTGGGCACCGGTATCTTAGCCCACAACGGGTCAATGTCAATAATAGAATAGATGATGATCAGTCACGCACCAACACCCACAATAGCAAGGCGTTCGTGAAGAAGAATACCTTCCTTTCCGACAAAGCACCCGGACCAGTCAGGTCCACGATGACGAAGACGTTTTGAGAAAGCCAAGAATCGAGTGCGCTCGGCTGCTGGGTTTTTTATGCCATGAACTGCAAGTATACCGCACATTTTGGAGAGGACAACAATAAAACACCTCGATCGATTTCTGCTCGACTTACATACATTAAAACTTGGCAGTTCTGGTGACTCGACCAGATAAGATAAATCTTGATGCTTAGGTAATGATATATTTTCTCAAACCTTGCTTGTCATGCCTCTGAGCTGGCCTACGTACGAGTCACGACCTGGCTCGTTTGATTTCTTCGTCGGCACGATTTTGTTCTGAGGCAGCGACAATGGCATGGAGTCCGAAAAACACAGCCAATCGCTTCATGGGAACCATGATGCGGCAGATCTTCCCCAGCGATTGACATCAAGACGAAAGCCAGGTTTATTCTCTCAGGAGACTTCAGCTACTTCGGCTGTCCTCGATGGTGGCCAGTGGTGGATGAAAACCTCCCAGAGGGGTGTCGGAATGAGGGATCAGAGATGTCGGCGCGGTTTTTTCACATGGCAGCTTTAACGTGTTGTTCAACATCACTCTTGACCCCGGTGGTGACCCTCCTCATCGAGCGCGTGGGGTACCACGTCATTTTAGTGATTGCATACATTGCACTGTTCTCGGATTATCCACGGTTGCGGGATGCTCCTGTCAGCCAAACATTGTTATTGGAGTTGTCGGACGTACGTCGTTTTTTCTGGTGTCGCTTGTTAGGACCTCCAGGCCTGGACCACCATCTATTCTCGGAGGAATGCAGAACGTTGGTTCGATTTTGATAAGCATTTTCAATCAGGCATCGAAAGTAATTCCTTATACCTTGGATACTCCCAAGATTACTTGCAACATACCATCGTGGAAAAAATATCATGAAAGAAGGCCATATGCCGGGTGTGGTCGGAAAAATCAAACGACACTACGCTCAGCAAAACTTTTGGAAAAGTCTGCAAAGAAAAAGAGGTATGCTCATGGTTCAACCGGCAACATAACAAGATCATCATGGTGGTGAGGCGTCAACGTTTCATAATCATATTTGTACCTGGTATAAGGATGGTATAACCCTTTAAGGATGGAGCGCGTTCATTAGGCGGAAACAGCTCCAAGCAAGGAAGGACACGAATGTATAGATGCCAACACGGATATTAAATGGGTTCTCCGTCAGGAAAGGGTATGGGACTAAATATCGAGGTGTTTAAGTAACATGCAACCAAAGGAAGAAGCATATACTCACATGTATGGTTATAACTAGCGCAATATTCTACCCAGCAGGCATACCATGTTCCACAGGCAAGGACAACGAGTGGTGAGCCGATTTGGACTTGCTTTTTGGTATATTTCTTCTCGAAGAAAATAAAGTCTGCAAGGAGGGTGGCCACAGGAGCGAGATGGAGAGAGAGATCTATGTTGAGAGGAATCCGTGCTAATTCAGGGAGGGTCGATGAAGAAGAGGGCTCAGATAGTCCCGGAAGCTGGCGCTGTAGGATCAATGATGGGAAAAACAACAGGAGTGACCAGTACACTGCGGATATCACAAATGTGAGCTGGGATGGAATTTATCAATGACTCAGACACCAGCAGAGAGGTGAAACAAGTCACAGGAAGAGCTATCATAAGGGAAGCACGCTTGGCTGCGCGAAGGGCTGGAGAATGCGTCACAAAACTAAGTGGAGGGCTACTTAACTGTCACTCTTACCGGTGAATGAAGGCAGTAAATTACAGCCAAGGCTTAGGACCATAGTCAACCAAGCAGCAGACAGCCTTTCCATGAACTTGAATGAGTTCTCTCAGAGAGGTCCACGGTGAACAGTACTCACCCTTGTATAGTCAGAAACTGGAAGTGCCCTCCTTTCTGTGCTCGAATCCAGCCATCCATGGGTAGCGTTCTGAGGCTCATGAAACCATATGTCATCACGCCCACAGCAACTCCATGTAAAAATAATGCTTCGGGGCGAGGCATGATGTTGATGAGAGAACAAGGAATTGTCTATGCAAGTCTGAGGAAGAGCAGGTTAGTCGCCCGTGGTTCCGACTATGTAATAATGCCCAGCCAAGCCCAAAATGGCTACCGATTAGTAGTCTATAGGTTTTGTACACGCGGTTTCCTCTTTCCAGGCATATAATCACCTCAAGTCACTTTTAAGAAACAGTACATGTTTCGTATTACAATGGCACAAAAACAGTTTGGATGATCAGACCAGCCGGGTAGAATTAAGAAAACTATCTGACCAGTATCTAACCCCAGAGATATGCCTGATGGGCATACCTATCACCCTTGACATCGACAGCGCTGACAACTCTGTTAATTTCTGCGATGTCTTCTGCAGACAACTCAATATCTCCTCCAGCACAATTCTCCCGAGTGCGCTTGGCATGACTGCAGCAATGTCAAGACCCATAACAATCACATTGCTGGACAGTGACTCACGAGGAACCTGGCAGAGGGATGACATGCTTGCCCAGGGATGCAACCCAAGCGATGCTGAGTTGAGCAGAGGTTACGTTTTTGCTCCTCGCAATCGCAGTCAACGCATCAACAATGGCAAAGTTGTGTTTGAAATTCTGCGAGGGTTTGATGAGGTGATGATCAAGCGCATACCGAGGAACTTACATCCTCCTGGAAACGAGGCAGAGAGCGGCGAAAATCTCCCTCTGGTAAATGTGGTAAGCATGACAGATACATGTCGCAAAGCGGTGATTTTACCCGGAATGTCCTCAGGCCTCTTGATTTGACCGGTCAAAAACCCGCGACCAAGCGGGCTAAACATGATTATATGTCAGGTCCAAACAGGCGTCGCTAGCGCAGTGACACGCACGAGTACGCGATAACAGCAATACCTAGCTCTTCAGCAGTCGCAATGACTGACAGAAAGATAAGTTATTCCCGAACAAGCGGGACTTATATCCGATGGCGTACCATTTTTGGCCTCCCCTTCATATGCCCATGGGCTGACCTCTATTTCAACAGCAGCAATGGGGTGCACCTGCAACATGTTGAGCGACTGTTCTGCCAGTTATACTCACTATCCACGCACAGCATTACCACGCCGCAGAGAGTCAGCGCTGCATTCGGACATGCCAATATGGTCTAGTTTGCCCTCGTTCTTGAGTTCAACAAGGGTCCTGATCGATTCTTCCAAAGAGACATTGGGATCGACACGCGCGCTCTCGAACAAATCAAGGCGCTTGGTGCCACGGAGCTTCTCATTGATGAGCTCGACACTTCGTCTCAAGTTGGCGGGCCTGATTGGCAAGATAGCATCTCACTATAATGAGGTGCAACTTAAACTTACGAGCCGTCAGGTAGTGGCACTGCGCCAAGCTTTAATCCTCCCTGAAAAGCAAAGATTCAGTCACGTGTAGTCGGAATGGGGGATAAACTGGACCTTGACAGACAAGAAGGTCTTGTCTACATAATCGGGATATTTTTCGAAGAACCGGGCGATCATCTCGAGGTTCGTGGTCGCTAGATTATGTCCATAGAATTCCCCTGGTATGACGGAGGTTAGCACGTATGTCTTATGTCGAAAATTTTGACCAACCTCCGTTGAGGAACATCTTTGTTCCAGGAGGAAGGGCGTCCACGCCTGCCTTGATTGCCTCAAAACACTGTTCGTCTGGGACTGGCTCGGGCGTCCATCTACATGATCGATTTGAACTTGATCCAACGCGATGTCAAGAAAAGAAAAACTCACGTCATCATCATCAATCCATGCTGGGAGGGGACACGTCAGGAAAAGTTTAGGATGAAGAGCAACATATATACATACTGCTACTTTACCGACGGTGATGTTAGACGCAGTACCGCCGAGAGACGTAGTGGCTCTAATAGACATTCTGATTAAAAAGTAGATTCAGGATGGATCGCAGGAAGCTGAAGTGGACTTTATAGCTGTATGCAGCTTGGAAAGATGGACTGGCCGAGATGCTACGTCTCTGGCAGCCGTGATCACATTTATATTTATCGAGCAGTCGCATTAGGCTCGTGACCAGCCTGGCGTATACTACCACGGTTACTACGAGTCTACAGTCGGCGGTCGCATACTTTGTCAGGAGAAGGGAACAACCGTCATGTGACGAGAACGTTTGTCAGGACGTTGATTTTGATGACATCACCACTTTACTTGCATGTAGGCTACATACTGACTCGAACATCGTGCAAAGCGTCTATCACCACGCGACTAAGTAACAAGGTAAGTCTTTCGTGGTAAACTCACCGAGCAAGGAAATTTATATCTCCAGAATTCTACATGATCCATAGCGTGACTATACTCTATTCTTCGCACTTCCAATCCACAGGGTTGTAGCACAGCAAGGTCGTTTTCAACCTCTCACCTTTCGAAGACCATCGGTATCTGTCACGGTGGATGGCGGGGTAGATACCAGAGATATCTTGGTAGCTTGTCATGACTCACGTATGAGCGTGGCGTATGGAACAAATTTCTATCATTAGGCATTGCTCATCACCTATAGCAGGCAGCCAGAAAATAAAAGGCATGATACATCTCATGATCTACAAACAAGAAGCCCATGAAGGATAGTTCAGGTCGGCCTGGGGCCCAGGGTGGCACACATGCCAGATTGAGGACTTAAGGCAACGAGATAACATATTGCTTGGTTTGGGCTTCAGCTCGATGGCTCTGTTGCATGTCATTTGACAATCCAGACCAGCCGCCCCAACCCACTGAGTGTTTATCTTATAGGAGGAAACTCCAGCTGACGTAGGGTTTTCACCTGAAGATCATGATGAGATTCACTCCGACCATCTACTAAATCCAAACGCTCAACATGATAATTGCCCCCACATACACACCAGTCTTGGTGTAGTTTGCGTCTGCGCTATAAATATTTACATGGAATGCGATTACACCGTCCCATTGGCATTATGCACGAAGCAGCATATGTAGTATGTATGATATTTGTCCATCCACGAACCCACTTTACTCTTTCTTAGCCTGTAGCTCGCGCGCATGCGCACGCTCTGCAAGGTCCACCCCTACGAGGATCTTCGACGCCTTCCAGAGCTGCACGAGATTAATAATGTTCTTCCCTACACAGACGAATGCACTAGGAATGGCGATGAGTTCAGGCCAGGTGAGGGCTGCGAGCCATGGGGAGTAGACGCCGAGCCCGATGGGCGTGTGCACCCATTTCATGAGGTAGAGAGAGACGAAGAAGAGTTCGTTGCCTGCGCACATGAAGAACAAAGTACGCTGTTTTACGCACACGATCAATTTGGGCTGCGGTAGCGTGCGAACGGAGAAAAACGCACGGAATCATTGTAGTAGTACCATAGGATACGACTGACTTCACTCGTCACGAGTTTGTGGCTCCGCGAACCAGTTACGAGTGAACTGAATGATATTTGGTAAGATCTAAACTGGCAAGAACGGGGTTCAGAACACACCTGTACATGTGCATGTAATGGCTGGCGAAATCAAGTGCGATAAGGAACTGGAACACCATGGCAAAGTTTGGGTATGCAGACGATAGATAGCAGAGCAAGCACGACGTCGTACACCTGGAGATCCGCACTATGAGATAAAGCAGGAGGAGCTGGAGGAATAAGGGGAGAGATGACGCACCGATCTGTGACCATGTCCAACACTGCACCAAATTTCGATGTCTGCCCTAGGGCTCGTGCAGCCTGACCATCCACAGCGTCCAATAGACATGATATCACATATGCAAGAGTGCAGTATTTGGGGTGATAGCTCATGAAGTGGAGTGAAAGCCCAGCAAGGATGATGCGCGTGTACCCTATGTGGCCCAGGAATCCGAATCAGCACTATGATAGCAAATTCTCGCAACAGAACTATCGCACCAATGAGATTAGGTACGAAAAGGAAGACATTTTCAGAATATGTCTGAGCTGTGGCGAGGTCAACTGCGACCTTTGCGTCGACCACGTCGATTGAGCCACGCCGGCGCATCTTGCGGGATGGATTTGCTGAACCGTTTTTCGTCATTGCAGGCGTACGCTGCGGTGGGGAGTGTTGAAGGAGTCAATGAAGGAGGACGTCGTGAAACGCAAGTTCTGCCAAATTTGAATTTTACAGTCTTGAACGGCAAAACGCACGTGACGTAATATTACTTTCGTCATCCTGTACCAGCATCGGTAAAACCAAAGTACCACTCCGTATTAAACAACTTAGTTAACTAATATCACTAGAGCAAGTCATAAAACAGCGTGGACCATCGCAAAAGAAAGTTAGGGGTATACGACTCAGTCATGTCCGTCTTCATTAAGTGACCACCATGATCCTGCTCAGCCAGACGAACTAGACTTTGGTGGATGCTGGCTGAAGTACACACCCACACCGATGCCAACAGCTGCGAGGATGATAATAATGGTGAGCCAGAAACAAATCCAGCGTTTTCGTCGGGCAGAGCGAGCGTGTTTTACTGCGACCTCGGTGTGTTTTTGTCTGCAAGGGAGTCAGTGGTCGTGCGCATAGGTAATCATAACTGCATACCCTCCCTCAGTGTCATGTGCGACACCCGCAGCTGCTGTCTCGATAGCGTCAATTTTCTCTTCTTGCTCGCCCAAAAGGGTGGCCATCTGTAATAAGAAGAGTATCCTTAGCAAGCCAACATAGATGCAAATAGTGCACCTACGTCATTGAATAACTGAGCCAGCTCTCCGAGAGTCTGCTCAATCCGGCGAATGTCTTGGTGTCTTTCTTGAACTTCTCTATATGCAGCCCTTGAATCTCCGTATCGGTTCGACGAAGTGAGCTGTGCAGCAGAGATGAACATCACACGCCTCTTCTAAGCGAATAGAGGCTCACTGCTTGCGCGAAGATTTGGCTTCCTCCGCCTTGATCATCATTCACCACAGCAGCAACTTCGTCAGGTGTAGCATCAGGTTTCACTGAATAACTTGATTAAAATGAGAGAGAGAATGGTAAATGGGATATACCTATTTTAAATTGTCGCTCTACACGCTGGCGGTACTGCTGGCGATACTGGCGCTCAACATCCTGGTACCGCTGCAAGGTGGCCATGAATTTTGTCCGAACAACGTCAATCTGACAACCGCGTCAAAGGTTGTGTTGCACGAAACGAAAGGGCGACATACTCTGTTCTTGCGAATCTGAGCATCCGGGCCTGCACCAGCGGGTTTCTCGAGAGCACGAATACGGTTGGCGAGACTGTTGCTGAGCTGCCTGGTCTCGTCTGTGAGGTGTTCGAGCTGAGTTGCATTCGCTTGTGTTGCTGCATCGTCAAGGGCATTTAGTGAGCGTGAGTGGAATTCAGCGACGCGAGTGACATTGTCATCAAAGTCTTGGATGGAATCTTGGATAGCGGTGGCCTAGAATGAAATGCAAGTTCGTACTGGGAGAAAATACGAGAACAAATGGACGCACCTCGGCATAGAAAGCGGACAAAGGGTCTGTTCCTGTACCATGACCAGTACCGTTTGCAGAGATTGAAGGGTGTGCTTGCATCTCATAGTCCCCCTGTCCTGGATCTGGTGTAGCATTCTGCCGTTGCGCCTGAAAATGCATCCGTCAGGTATGTTTTAGCGCAAACACGAGAGAATTTAATACTCTAAGAGCAGCTAGTCTGTCGCGACCCATGTTTTGTGATAAAGTCACAGATACGCCAGAGTGGTTGATGTGGAAAGGTGCACGATGTACTGCCGCAGTGAGGTTTTAGTTACGTGAGAAACGAGTGTTGCTTGGCAGCACACGTTGTAACGTCGTTGTTATACTCGACAGACGACGGCCGCCACGATGATGAGAAGAGTAGTACGCTATCAGTAATAGTCAAGTCGGACTAATAAAATAAAATGGAATCTATGTGACAGCTCAAGCGACCAAGAAGGGAACTTGAAGTGGTCTGAACAGGTTGACATTGCACCAGCATGCGAACACCCAGTGCTTTCATTCAAAGGTCGCGCTCGCTGTTCAAAGCAACGTCGACACACAAGAGTATCCATCCTGCTATCCGGCTGGAACGTGTTTCACGAAAGGACGGAACACCGCCAGCACAGCGTGTGTACAAGCGTCTCGCTTCATCTACTCTACCAGCCAGCACAAGTTCAGATACACCAGAACCATCTGCTGCTGGTCCTGTGCCCCCAGAGGAACCTGAAAAGCCAACAAAACGGACGCGGATATCTTCCACTACTTCTAGCTCTCCACCTGAGGATGGCATACAGCTTCCTCATGACTTGAACATCCTTTGGCTTCCAGACGATGGTCCAGCAGAAACTGATTTTTTGAACAACAATAATCTACCTGCTCCAGAGCTCTTTGACGAAGCACTGACTAATCTACATATCACCCTTCATCCACAGACTCAGCATAGAGCAGCCTATTCATCTTCTTCAGGTCCACCACTAGAACCCACCCTTGCCCTTTATTGTCCAATAGAGGGTGGTGAATATATAATCGATGCCACTGTAAAAGAGCTTGCTCACAGGACAGGCGCTGAAGTCCTCGTGATTGATGCAGTCCAGCTTGCTGCTGGAGAATGCGGTCATTTTGGCAAAGGTGCGCATCTATCCTGTAACGGAACACCCGCGTTTCTAACGCTGCACTTCATCAGCTGCAAATGCCCTCCAACTCCCTCGTAATCCCCTCCATTTCCAGCCTCCACCTGCCTCGAATCCCCAACCCTCCCCTGCTCGCGTTTCATCTGAAGAAGATGACGACATGGATATGATGTCTACAATTGCTATTCCTTCTCAAATGACCCTTCACCTTCTCGCACCCACTTCAACACGTGGACGCACCTCCATACTTACCGCCTCTCGCAGCAATCCCGCCCCAAACCGTATGAAATTGTTCTTTGATGACCTCATTAATCTGCCTTCTCCAAACGATACTAACACTGCTGGAACAAACACCACCCGTCGCCCACGTATCGTCTACGTTCGCGACTTTCCTGTCCTTGCGTCCGCCTCCGCAACTTGGTACCCCCACCTACTTTCTGCCGTCCGCCAGCGCCGCATCGGCCCACACGCCCGCCCATCGTCCCCAGTGTATAACCCAATGACAATTATCTTTGGCATTACCCCATCCATAGCGCCGACACACGCATCTGCATCCGCTGCTAGTCCAAGCCAACACGGCCTCGTGAACTTAGCAGGGCGCCGGAGGTCGCCACACGTTACAGCTTCTACGCCTCCACGCTCAGGTGTTGTTGGCTGGGGCGAAGACGACGCTGCGGAGCGTGCCCGCGAGAAACGCCTCAAGGACCGGTTAGGTCGTTGGGAAAAAGGCGGGGACATGGCTTTACTCCAGGATCTCCCTGCGCTCTCCGCCCGGCTGGAAGAGCCCGAGGGGGCACATGGGCCTCGGGGTGTTGTCGTCGTTGGAGGATCATCCATGCCTCCGATGATTGAGTCCATGCTAGCTCAGCGCGGCATGGCGAACGGGAGTAGTGCACCGGAGAGCGAAGTGACGACGCCTTTCTTTCGCGCGTCGGTGATCGTGCCTGGGGTGCGTTTGCAGGCCGAGGAACGTTTATGCCGCATGAGTCGTCGACGAGAAATCAATGAACTCGCGATGCGCATGGGTGTTGGCGCGGTCGGAGGTGTCCTTGAACGCGCGGAGGCAGTAGAGGTGAAAGGTGAGGGTGAACGACAGGAAGGAAGCAAGGAGGACATGTGGGAGGATTGGAGCAACCAGTTCGAGGCGTGGACGAGCGTACGTCAGATCGCAGATCGGGCAGTGGGGAGCGTCGTGTCCTCTTCTGCACTTCTTCAGCAGAAGAAGCTGGGGCTCGAGCCGACGCCTGTGCCGTGGTCTACCGTGCACCGTGCTTGGGCGGCTCAGCGCTCAGCGCATAATCTGCGCAAATCATTCATGCGCGACTCTGCGGTGAAGATAGTGAAGCAGAAGAACGCGGAAGAACAGCACGAAGATGCGGAAGGCGAGGAAACAGAAGGGGAGAAAGTGGATGAGGTTGTGGACCGTGTCAGGCAGGACTCGCACCTAGAACCGCACGAACAGAGGCTGTTATCTTGCATCGTGGACCCTGGTGAGCGGCGTCAGTATTCACGTTGATATCATTCATTCATCGTGATAATCCAGCTTCGTTATCAACAACTTTCAGCCAAGTTCACCTTCCCGAACATACCGTCGATGCTGTCCGCACGATCGTCTCTCTGCCTCTACTTAACCCAGCGGCGTTCCAGCAAGGTATTCTGAAGGAACACGGTATGACGGGATGCCTTCTCTTCGGGCCCCCAGGAACAGGCAAAACGCTGGTTGTCCGTGCACTTGCAAAAGAGGCTGGTTGTCGGATGCTGATCATATCACCCTCGGACGTCATGGACATGGTACGTTTATCCTCGTTCTATCTCCGTGACTCGCTAACTCCTTGCTTTAGTACGTCGGTGAAGGCGAAAAGCTCGTCAAAGCCGTTTTCTCGCTCGCACGCCGTCTCTCGCCCTGTGTTGTCTTCCTAGACGAGATGGATGCACTCTTTGGAGCGCGAGTGTCAGGGCGCGAGAGCGGTGGAGCGTTTGCGCATCGTGGGGTCATCACTGAGTTCATGCAGGAGATGGACGGACTGAAATCATCGAAAGAGGATAGGGTGATTGTGATTGGTGCAACGAATCGGCCATTTGATTTAGATGATGCGGTATTGAGGAGGGTACCAAGGCGGTTGTTAGTCGATCTGCCTGGAGAGAAGGAGCGTGAAGGCAAGTTTTGATCTTTTAATGTGTTTTGTTCTGTTTCATCTGACACGATTGATCTTAATTCAGAGATACTGAAGATTTTACTTCGGGACGAGACCTTGGCGCCTGAAATTGATCTTAGGGCGCTGGCAACGAAGACGGAGAGCTTCTCTGGATCAGATCTCAAACGTGAGATCAAGTGTGACGGATTTTGTGTCCTGATCTGACACCCTTCTCTTAGATCTTTGTGTTTCTGCCGCCCTGGATGCTGTCAAGGAGAATGTCAAGGTTCCGTGGAAGCCTGATGTCCTCAAAACCTCACCAGCTAGCGAGCTCATCACACCTCCTGAGGTGGCTTCACTAGACACTGCCTCTGCCTTGCAGATGTCCGAGACAGGGACTCGGACAGAGACTCAAGCAGACGCCCAGGAACCGTCACTTGAAGAACCAGTAGTCGAATCACCACCCCATGTTCGCGTCATTCATGTTCGCCATTTCACCAAAGCACTCAAAGAAATCACGCCTTCCTCATCCGAGTCTCTCGGTAGCTTAGCAGACCTTCGAAAATGGAACGAGGAGTTCGGTGAGGGCCGAAAAGACAGGAAGCGACACCAAGTGTGGGGAAAGGGCAGGTTCGGTTTCATCAACAAGACCGTACCCACACAAGAAGATGGGCGGGTGACGGCCAACTGTGCACCACACCCAAGCCAATCATCAATAGAGCAATAGTAGGCTATGCTAGTGTAGAGGACAATAAATAATGCTCGTGACATCACCGAGTGCGCGTCGAGCGACGGCGCCCGTTTCCTTGCGTCTGCTGTGGGGCTTCGTCGGCTTCGTCTTCATCGTCTTCATCCTCGTCCACATCCATAGTTGTAGGTGTCTTTTTCTGTTTGCCTTTGCTCTTGCCCTTGCGTTTTCGCTGTGACTGAGTCTGAGTCTGTGATGGTTGCGAAGGCTCTACTTCCATCTCTTCTTCTTCGTCTTCCTCGTCGCTTCCATCCTCCGTACTTTTCCTCCGTACACGGCGTCCCTCGTCTTGACCGTCCTTGATAGCTTCCTCGCCAACAGCAGTCATATTCTTGGGGTCTTGTGGCCAATCTTGCGAACAAGCAGGACACTTGGCATTCCGACTGCGATACTTCCTGCAACAGTGGTAGTGCAAACGGGCCTTGCAATTCGGCGTGCTGCAGGCGACGCCGCGAGTAATGATCTGATGTACTGAAGTCAGAAGCTGAGGAGAAACAAGGTAGTTTGAATGCTCACCTCATAGCATATGACGCATTCAAGACACTCTTCGGGATATGAGCTTTTGAGGTATGGAAGAAGTTCTAGCAACGTGCGGGTTGAGAGGGAATAGCGGCCTCGTCTATGAAGCGGTCAGTCGTCTTGCATATCAGATATTTGAAGGTATCTCGCCTGCTCTTTAACAACCATCCCTTTGCGACAAAACTGCCGAGCACGATTTCAGCTTGTGCTTTCGTCATGTTTGTCTTGAGAGAGTTGACTTCGCGTAAGGCGAGCAATGAGGACACAGAGTACGCCTCATGCGGGGCGAGCATAATTTGCTCTACCTATTAAGGAACATGATATGTAACTAAAAGGAATTTCATATAACTCACGACTGCCTTGAAGTAGGCGATTTCAACTGGTGTATAATCTGTAGCCATCTGTGCAATTTCATCATCCTTTCTGTTCACCTGTCATAATGTGAAGACAGATGGGACCACTAGCGTGCAGAATGACTGACCATAGCGTACATCTCTCGGCCAGTCTGTTCATCTGTCAGATGTCGAAACTCGAGGTCCAGGCAATTGAGAGAATCATTGATCTTGATCACGAAGCTATCCCAGTCTTCTCTTTTGTCAGAAAAACGAATGTCCAATGTCGGATTTGCAGCTACTAAATGTCTACATTGAACGAAAGGTGGCGAGAGCTGTGTGTACGTACTTTTGACAGCATCGATGCATTTTTCCCAGAGAACCTGAGCGTGTTTGAAGGAAAGAATGCTTCGTGAAAATACGCCTTGGAGAAAGAGACGCTGAACGTCGTTTGCAGATACCATTGTGATCAAGGTTTATATAAGAAATCGCGTCAATTATCATCACAAGCGGGACTTCAATATTACCCCTTTCCCCACAATGAGCCATCATACGTTCCCGCGAGTATGTGCGATTCATTTGATGCTTCACCTGCAGGCGCATAGATATTGCAAAGAAACGACCATGGCATCCACGACTTTCCAACATCTCCACAAAATGCAGGGCCAACTGCGTTGGCGGCTGAGTTTAACAATCGCATAATGGTTCAGGCCAGGATTGGGATGTGGAGTCGGTTGCGATAAGAATTAACGGCTTCTACATCGTAGTCATTGTTATATGCATATAGGCATAGCGTCCGTGCCCTATCATAATGTGCTCAAACAGGAGTAGTAAAAAAATCACCACCCTACATCACAACTTCGGAACTCGAAGGGTTTTGCTAACCATCGCAGCTGCCCATAAACCAAATATAACACTGACAGGGTGGATATCCCCACGGCCACCTGGTGTTCCCCACAACGTTATGAGACCTCCTGGTATGCCCTGTTTGCCCTCAACCCAACCTCGTCGAACCCAGTATGACAGAATCGCGACGAGTCCGAGAGACGAAGGGATTGGAAGGCCCTCGAAGTACCTGGACTTGCCTGCTGCATCCTTAGGGATCAATGCAACAGTCGCGTTAAAGCGGGCGAGACGAGCGAGACCACAACATATGAAACCAGTCAAGCATACGGTGTCAAGGTATGTCCGAAGGCCCACAGCAAAAGCAACCACAGCTGGTGCAACACCGAATGACACCTGCCGTACAATCAAATTAAGCGAATGAGCGGGACTTATTGAGAAATTGCATACCAAATCTGCAAGACTGTCGAGTTCTTGACCCAGCATACTGGATGATTTTCTCCACCTCGCGACTTTACCGTCCATGAAGTCAAACATTAATCCGGCCAGTGGGAGAGCAAGTGCCCACAACAAGTAGTCATCATCGTTCGTCAATAGGTATTGCGCAGATGAAAATATCGAGAAAGAGCCGCAGACACCGTTCATAATGGTAACAAGATCAGCTAGACGAAAGTTTCTGAAAGTAATCATACTCTTAGCAAGTCAAGAAATTAGGGAAAACATGAAGATCCGCACCTGACTAGGGAAAAATGGCCATCTGTATCATTGTATTGTTGGAGAGAACTATCGTGCTTGTTGTTGCCATTTACAGGACTGACTTTGCTTCGACCCATGCTAGCTTCGAGGTGGTGGATGAGCAGACGACCAGCAAGAGTCCTGCCTGTGGACGATCAAGCTAGCTTCGGGGTCCTACTATTATATTAGCTGAAAGACACCGAACACCACATATAGATATAACTCCAAAAATACAACAATTATATGTTAATCTGTTATTCTACCATTGCATCCCCTTGCTGTGCTTTCTCAATTTCTATGCTCTTCGCAGCATACTGGTTAGGATGTGTGACACTTTCCCCTTCTCCGATCCCATCACCTTTCTTGACTCCTGCTGCTGCATGAGTGATTTCAAAAACTCGGGTACAGGCAACATGATAGTGTCCTTCTTTCACAGTGCGCATGACCTCCGCTAGATCCGTCGATGTCAGTCCTTGTGATGAATAAGTTGCTAATAAACTCGTCTGCAAGTTGTCTGGCGCAAAGTGGCGATATGGACATCCATGACAATCGGAAGGTCCGGGTTTGTCTGTTAAGAGAATCTGCTGACAACTGTATGGAATTAACCATCAGAACACAGGAGCTAGGATATCACACGTTCATACCTCTTCGCCGGATAGTTGGCACGTTTCCCTTCTAGTCCAAATGAATGTCTGATATTGTACTTGTACTCTTTATTGAACTTGTCGTCCGTGAGATTACTGAAAGACTTTCTCCAAAATGCAATTGCTTCATCTATTGACAAACCAAGAACCTTATAAGTTACGGTCAGTGAAACTTCCAGTTAATGAGCAATAAATGACCGACTTTGAGAAACAGGCCGTATTGTAGCCGACCAAAATGTTTCAAGTGACGGTCCCGCATGAGGCATTCGTGAAGGTTCCGCATGCACAAGGGGAAGTGTCGTTTGGCGAGGTCATCCACCATATCTGCTCTAATCTCGTCGCCCGTAGTTGGACCAGAGTACTCTGAAGCCACCCCCGCGACAAATCCTCGAGACATATGATTGAGTATTTCGGTAAGGCGTGTGTCACCATCCATGCGCATTATTGATCGAGCGGTTAACTGTCGGGAGATCAGAAGAGTTCTGGGGGTTGGTAAAATGCTAACTGACATCGAGCGCATTTTCAAGGTTCGCCTCAAATGCTCGCAGAACAATGCTGAGCTGTTCCTTACTAGGAACGTACGCCCAGCCATCTTTTAGCAGGACACGTCGCTTATTGACGAGATCTGGCACTTGAGTCCATCTCACCTATAGAAAATGAATAAGGAGCGGGAAGGGTAGGCTGATTGACATACTTTGTAAAGCCTCTCTGTCGTACATTTTTCATCCTCTGAATACTGTATCCCCAGCCCCTTCAATTCCTTGACATACTGTTGCTTCTCCTCGGAGTTGACCTAGCAATATTGTTGGTGCGAGAAATGAATGTTATCATGCACTTACCTCAGTCCACTTAAAGTCCCGGGATTGTAGAAAGAGCTCTCGCTCTTTCGTATCATCACTCTCATATCTCACTCTGAAGAGAGCAGTCTCTGCTTTCACGAACCTCCTCCTCAAATCCTCCCTAAAAATCGGTTACCCGACGGGAGGTTGATGATGAGAATGTGACGCACGATCGACAGAAAGCGAGTCTGAGTACGAAGTGACCCAAGTGGTCATTTCTCCTTTCAGCTTGGGTATCCACAGTCGAGGCACTGCTGCTATTGAGAGGAAGGTGATCCTTGCACTGTCGCGTGGTCACACTCTTCAACTCCTCCCAAGATCTGTTACGCGCAAAAGACGACTCGATTTCTGCAAGAACGCGAAGGCGATCCAAGGCATATCTTTCAAAATCTTCTAAAGAGACTTCATACCATGGAGACTTGTCATAACTTGAAAATGAATTGAGATCACCTCCTGAAAGTACGCAATAAACATACATACAAGTTTAGACGCCACTCAAAACAGTTTGTTAATTTCGACGAGTTGGATTTCGCTGGGTCAAGTTTCGCTGGGTCGAACTTCCTCCTTTCAGAGATGTTGTACATTGCGTGGGGGTAGGGTAGGTCAAGACGCGAGGTGTCACAGACGCGTAAATATTCGTCACACTACAATGTCACACTGCTGAGAAGGTGCAATTTAGGGGTACAAGATCGAAACCCTGTCACGGTAGTGGAAGGGCACGGGCACGTCTGGAGATGGGACGAACTACATACAGTGGTCTGTTATACCAGCACTGGCAGCTTACATGAAGGTAACAAGGGACGCAGCATTGCTTGCGGTGAAGAATGGCGAGCAATCATGAAGTACTGGCGCAGGTGGACAACAAAGCGAATCCAATGTCCACTTTCTTTTAACCAAGTACTTATTTCCTATCGTACTCTTGCCAGATTTCATACTGGAGGGTTGGACAACAATCACGAAATAGAGGTCCGATAGTATAATTCGCGTCTAGCGACTTCTGTTAGGTACTCTTTGTTATAAAACCATAAACTATGTAGCACAATACGAAGACAATACTTCAAACATAGATCAACAACTATATATCATTCATCAGGGAGGTCCGGGAGTTGCAGAACGGCCAGTTTTGCGACGAACCAGCCGCGCGCCTTTCTGCCTGCCTATAGCCCCAGGGTAAGGGTCTGGTGGGTCTTCCTCGACGTCAAAGGTCACTCCTGGCCGAGGTCGACTTTTCTTCCGCCTTTTCTGCTCCGCCTCTTCTCTATCCCTCCACTGGCTGGTTGCCACCATGGGATCGCGTGAAGGTGGCGGCACCATAGGCGGAAGAGGTTGAACTTGACTGACGGTAGAGTGGGCCGGAGACCCGATCACAGTGTTCGTCTGTGTAAATTACGATGAGATTCCACATCTGACGACATAAGAATCATACGTACTGCAGTGTTTCCATCACATACGTCGAGAGATGCTCCAGACATGGTGCGATTTCTCTTGCTAGTCAGGAAACTGAACGGAGAGAACACATTGGACGAAGGCTGCTTGCGGTCACGAATAGGATGTGCAGATGAACTGGTAATCTCAGGGTGCTTCCTGGCTCTGTCTTTTGGTGTCTTTGGTTGAACTGACGCTGATGAGGGCAGAAGAGCCGTAGTCTGCATTGTGTGGCCAGGACGTGCAGAAGTCACAGCCTCATCCTTTGATTCTTTAGGCGAAGTCGACGACTTAGAGTGCTGCATGGGTGGTGCTACAATCGCCGGAGACCTGTGCTGCTCCATAGATAGCTTTGGAGATCGAGTAACGGGACTCTCGAGAGGTTTGGAAGAACCAGACCCTGACATGGTCCTGAACAACCCTCCAAGGAAACCACCCGGCTTCCTCTTTGATTCCTTAGATTCTGTTGACACCTGCCTTTGCCTCATTGGGGGCGCAGTTACTTGTTGTGGAGAGGTGAAACTTGTCTGCGGCGTCTGCGGCGTCTTAGGCATCGAGGGTGCGATAGAGGAAGGCGTCATCAGTATCTCGGACTCATGGGAGAATGCACGATTCATAACTGGTGGCAGATGAGATCGGGACGGAGCAGGTGTAGATGGATGACCTGAGACTGCAACACGGGCAGCCCACGAAGGTTCGGCTGTCTTGAAGGGGCGAGACGAAACATTTCCTTGCGATGAACTGGGGAAAGGTTGTGTGGACGCAGAATTGGAGTTGACCAAAGGCTGAGAAATTTTACGAGGAGAAGGAGGAGGGCGTGAATTGACATTAGATGCGGAAACAGGCTGCGGAGTGGGTAGTGATACAGTTCGATGATGGGGTATAGGATGCGACGAGTGCGAGGGTTTGAGTTGCTGATTGGCGCTCGCTGGGGTAGCGTGACGATGAGATGCAGGGTATAATGGGTTCATGGCTGAAGCATAGCGAGAAGCAGAAGAAAGCAATCCACGATAACGAGTAGAATCACTGGTATTAGGAGGGTCCTGCACTTGTATTTTGGCAGATGGAGTGCTGGCAGCTGCACGGACGCTGGGACCTTGAGGGATAGTGACAGGAGGTACAACAGGACGAGAGGAATAAGGTTTCGCGTGTGCCTCTGCATTATGAGTGTGAGATGCGACAGCGGATGCAGCAACTGCCGCATATTGTCTGCTACCTTTGGATGTAGCATCAACAGGAACGTTCTGACTATTATTCAACGGTAGAGCAACTGGTCGGGTAGTTTGCGCTGCGGCAGCTGCGCTGGTAAGAGGCCGAGATGAATGCGATTTCGTGTATATCTCTGCAGGTGGGTGGGGAGCGGTCGCAGTCGCAATAGGGGTTGCAGCGGATGATCTCCCTTTGGATACAGCATCTATAGAAGCAGTCTGAGCAATATTCAGTGGCTGAGAAACATGTCGAGCACCTTGTGTTGCAATGGCTGATGTGCTTGTATACGTAGGCGGTGCTTTCGCGCTTGGCTGTGTATCAGTCGACCGTTGATACCCTCGAGGTTGTCCACCAGAGGATGTCGTCCGATGAACAGGATCTTGGTGCGACGGAGTAAAAGTAGTCTGAGATGGGGGAGCGGAGAACGGAGCACGGGAAGATGCAGAAGTGTATGCGTGCTGTTGAGTCGATGGTGCAGGTGGAACATGGGATGGAGTTGGCGCTGCAGCAGTGGGAGTAGGTTGCACACCTGGGCTAGGCTTCGCAGCGGGAGTAGGTTGCACGCTTGGAGTAGGCTTCGCAGTGGGAGTAGGCTGCACGCTTGGAGTAAGCTGCACACCGGGGCTAGGCTTTGCAGTGGGGGTAGGTTGCAAGCTCAGAGTAGGCTGCACACTGAGACTAGGTTGCACGCTCGAAGTAGGCTGCGCACTGGGGCTAGGCTTCACAGTGGGGCTAGGTTGCACGCTCGAAGTAGGCTGCGCACTGGGGTTAGGCTTCACAGCGGGGCTAGGCTGCGCACTAAGACTAGGCTTTACAGTGGGAATAGGTTGCACGCTCGGAGTGGGCTGCACACTGGGAACAAACAAATCCTTCGGCTTCACTGGCGGCGGCGCCTTCCCATGAGGATTCAAATCCGAAGCCTGCACTTTGGCAGCAGGAACACTCGAGGACGGCACTGGGGCCTCAGAACCCTGAGCCGGAACATGCGTCTGCGTCTGCGGATACGTCGGCGAAGGACTCACAGTCCACTTATTCCCAAATTGTGGAGACTCAGGAACTTCCTCGATGGTGACTTTGGGCCGTGTAAACCGAGGAGCCGGATCGGTCGGTGGATGTACATTCGGGGGCACTCCCTGCATTGGCGCAGGGTGTTGCGAACCCGACATGCCCTGATTGACTCCACTAGCAGGACCCGTACCCGCAGATGGTAATGCCGGTGCAGCTAGAGAAGCTTCGCGAGAGATAGCAGGTGCAGGGGCAGCAGCCTTCTGGTATGCAGTACTTGCGGTCGCAGGCGTAGTACATCCCTTTCCCTCACTGGTCCATGGCGTGCTCTTGTAGGAATCGACATGTCCATTGGGCAACGAAGGCTGAGCAGAGGAAGCAGAGGCTGCCATAGCCGATGTATGGACGGCAACTGGAGCTGGAGGGGGCTGCAATGGAACGGCAGCGCTGGTGGGCGTGGGATTGATTCTAGCGGGACTACTGGGTGCTAGCTTGACAGGGAAAATGTCCTCTGGGATGTCAATCCCCGGTACTCTTGGTGGCGGAACTGGGAGAGGCGGGGGAGAAAACTGTCCAGCAGAAGCAAGTTGACCGTATGATGAGGGAGATGGAGCCTGCGACATCGCAGACAGGAATGGAAACCCAGGTATCTGCTGGTGCGATCCCGTAGAACCAATAGGATGGACTGTCTGTGGCTGCGTGTCTGGTGGATGGTCACGGCTGCCGGACGTTGTTCTCGAAATCTGCGAAGGAGCTGGGTACGATGGTGCAGAAAGACCGCCATATGGTGACGCTGGAATCTGCGGTGTCACAGATTGGGATGAAAACCCAGGAGTCTGCTGGTGTGCTGCTATAGAACCCTGCCCATTCGGGGGATGTTCACGGCTGCCGGACGTTGTCCTCGAGACCTGCGAAGGTAACACCA